>BMAU01000983.1:397500-785144 GCA_019973935.1 Trichonephila clavipes
ATACTATTTTTTTTTAAAGCTTGGAATAACACGCCAAATAAATTACTTCAAAACATTGAGAGCATTGCACATGTACATTTAAGGTTTCTTCTTAGAAAAGAAGGTGCGCGTTGTACGGCGAATATACCTAAACACTAAAAATTGCAGCTTGAAAGTTTACGTGCGCGTTATACGGTGATGTGCGTTATATATCGGATCTTACGGTATTTGTTGGATGTCATTATTGTCATTTTCTAAAGAACTGTACTTAAAAATTGGTAGAAATTCTATTCAAAGTTTAAAAGAACTTTGTTTCGAATCTAATGAAATATATACACTGATGGACAATTGCTAAGGACGGATCACAAATTGCTATGTAGCATACCATTAAGTGAGACATGAGGCCTAGTAGGATAAAATATAGTTGCCACACTGTTCAGACATTAGAATAAAGAATATTTATTGTTCTGGAAAGTACAAAAGCTGTGAAACATCTGAAAGAAAAAAAAATGTTCATTTAATCTGCTTACAGAGAAATGGAACAATGCATCTAAAAGTCAGCAGGCACCTTAAAGAAAGGTATCAGTACGGGATATGTCCACCGTGGAGTGTGATGCAACATTCCACATGTCGTACCATACTTTGCACAACATTATCTAGCGGCTGTTGAGGCAATTTATCCCATTCCTCTGTGAGTGCACGGATGAGGGTGTTCTTGTTTGTCGGAGGATAGTTTCGATCAGCAACTTTCCTCCCCAAAGCATCCCACACATTTTCAATGGGGTTTAGATCTGGAGAACGCGCTGGCCATACGAGACGTTGAATACCCTCGCTGTCTAGACAATCCTGAACAGCGAGTGTTCGATGACATGTTGCGTTGTCGTCCATAAAAACAAATTTATCACCGACAGCACCACGGAAAAGACGAACATGAGGAAGTAGAACTTCATCAATATATCGTTGGCCCGTCATAGTCCCATTCGCAACCGCATGTAGGCGCGTGCGTCCATTGATCATGATGCCGGCCCACACCATGATACTGCATGTCGGATATCGGTCCTTTTCCTGGATATTTTCTGGACGATAAGCAGTACCACTCTCGCGCCAGATCAGTTGGCGTCTACAATCCGATGACAGACTGAACTTACTCTCATCTGAGAATAGTACGCATGCCCAGTCCTGTTCAGTCCAATTGTAATGCTCACGACACCGTTGCAAACGGGCAGTACGGTGCTGTCTGGTCAATGGGACGCACACAACAGGCTTGCGTGCGTATAGTCCTCCTCCCCTTAAACGTCTGGCAACAGTTTTTCGGGAGATCTGCTTTCCTGAGGCAGCAAGAAACTGATTCGCCACCTGCTGAGCTGTGGTGCGCCTGTTCCTTTTTGCTGATAGGACGATATATCTGTCTTCTGCAGACGTCGTACTTCTAACACGACCTCCCCCGTGCCGTCTACTACACATTCCAGTAGTTTTAAATGACTTCCACAGCCGTGAAACAATGCTGTGAGCGATGTCGAACTCCCTGTCAACATCTGTTATTTTTCGCCCTTCTTCGATCTTTCCAATAATTCGGCCACGCATAAAATCATCTATGTGATGTCGGGAAGACATGCCAAAAAGTTTAAGTTCGTCTATTAAATCTTTCCTGTAAAACTTTGACTTGAAACAACAACTGTCCACACGCGTCAAAACCTTTAAAGCTCTTATGAACGCTATCACGTGATGAACAGACTTGGAAAAAAATTTGCATATATACTCATACTTCTTCTTACTAATATCCCGCACTTATTCTAATTTTCCTCATTTTGCTTCCTTTCATTTTGTGGTTGCTATGGATGATAATGTTATCCGTCCTTAGCAATTGTCCAGCAGTGTAGTAATAATACATGTACTAAAGACATACATATACGAGCGACAAAAATACTATAAAAATTATTTTACATGTTTAAAACTTCATTTATTTTTATGTATTTATTCTGTTTGTAGAATACGTAATTAAATCATCCATACATTTATCATAGACAATAAATACACTCAACTAGAAAACCATCGTCGCAAATTATGCAAATGCCCATTAATTATTGTCTAGGATCATTGTTTGTACAACTTCGAGATATCTGCTGATTTATAAACTCTTATATTATTAAATGTAAGTAATTAAGTAATCCATTTATCATTAGCTTTACTCACTCTGAACCATCGAGATTATATGCGATCCAGGCAATTTATTTACAGAGCATAGGACTTTTTCAACAGTATTTGCGTGTTTAATAACGTCAGTACCAAAAACGGGGAAATTCTGCTGTATGAAAGATTTAGTCCTTGTGTGTGTGAGTGATACTGTTTAAAGTAATTGAAAAGTAGCTCATCAGTTATTTTTAAAAATTATTTTTAGCAATTTAAATTTATAAGTTCGTGAAAATATAAATTATTGAACTAAATAGAAGGATCTCAAAAAAAATAGCTTACATGGCCAAAGAGGTTTCAGATTACATATTTTTAATTTTTCAGAAAATTCATAGCAATATTAATCTTTTGATATAAATGCTGTGCTACTTTTTTTAGAATTGAAATAATTGTTTATTTTAAAGATTTCTAAAAAATCTGATTTAGGTATGTGAAAACCATACAAGAAACGAAATTTTTTTAAAAATTTCAAAAGGTTTTCATATAGAAATAATCGTTTTATTTCGATACATCTATGGCATATTTTTAAATGCTGATTTCATTACTTTTAAATTTTACGCGCGTGATAAAGAGAGTAATATTTCGTAGTTTGGGTAAAATAAAGAGATATAAATAAACTTGGAATGAGTTTTTGATGGATCTGAATTATTCTTCCGAGTGATTTCAACTTCGAACTAACATTGGAAATTCTTGAACTACACAAACGCCATTAGCGTAGATTCTTGTGATCATGGACATCAATCAATAAATAAAGTAGAAAATTAAGTTGGTGCCTCAGTTTTAGTTTCCACACCAAGACTTTTTAATACTTTTTGAATTAGCTTAATTTCACATTAGCTTTGACTCTTAAACCTCCCCTTCCCAAGAGTCTTTGGTGGATGAGATATTTATATTCTTTATATTTCTTTTATGAAGAGGTTACGGTTCGTAGTTAGGATCCATCACAAAATGGAGAATTCAGTTAAAAGATTCGAGTGAGTGTTTATTAACGTCGCATTCTAAAGCAATGTGAAGAAGTCTATTGACAACGGACCAAAAGTGAAGAGGATCAAATCTAAGTTGGTACCCCATTCTTCAAACCCACATCACACGATTCTAAAGCCTTTGAGAACAAGTACATATACTCTTATCATTTTTAACATCCTACCTTTGTGAAACAGCATTATCAGAGGTTGTTGCTAAAAAACTAAATACATATCTCAGTTGAATATAGAAAATGACTTAGAATATTGTTTTATAGAATAACGTACCCACAAATGATTATTAAGTTAGTCACAAATGATTATTAAGTTAGTTCTTACTTTAGGTTGCGTAGAAGTGGAAGGTTCAGTGATAGTAAATCTGCGAAAGGCTGTTAGGCAGTGGGAAGTCAGACCCGCGAGCTCGGCTATAACAGCGAATGCTGCGGGGCAGCGTGGGACCAGAGATCGGGAAGATCAGTGAACGCGAACTGGACTTAATTATTACTCCAGAGAGAGATTTATATCGGAGTTCCTGGAAAATAGGACGTCCATCTAGAGTTGCGAGGGATTTACTAGAAACTCCATTCTGGCTGGATCGTGGACAATACGATATGCAGTTAAAGACCCGCGAGACAGGCTTGTACAAATAAAGGGTGTTTTTTTAGAGGTATAGAACTTTAAATTGCAATTAAACAACGATGTATTATTCGATTGACATGAATTATTTTTTAATCGAAAGATAATCTTGTGGCATTACATTTTAAATATAATTTCTGGCATAGTACTGCCACGGCTGGCTCGGATGTAGTCCAATCTGGACGTCCAATTTTCGATGACTTTTTTCCAACATTTGTGGCCGTATATCGGCAATAACACGGCGAATGTTGTCTTCCAAATGGTCAAGCATTTGTGGCTTATCCGCATAGACCAATGACTTTACATAGCCCCACAGAAAATAGTCTAGCGGTGTTAAATCACAAGATCTTGGAGGCCAATTCACAGGTCCAAAACGTGAAATTAGGCGGTCACCAAACGTGTCTTTCTATAAATCGATTTGGGCACGAGCTGTGTGACATGTTGCGCCGTCTTGTTGGAACCACAGCTCCTGGACATCATGATTGTTCAATTCAGGAATGAAAAAGTTGGTAGTCATGGCTCTATACCGATCACCATTGACTGTAACGTTGTGGCCTTCATCGTTTTTGAAGAAGTACGGACCAATGATTCCACCAGCCCATAAAGCGCCCCAAACAGTCATTTTTCTGGATATAACGGTGTTTCGACATACACTTGTGGATTAGCTTCACTCCAAATGTGGCAGTTTTGTTTGTTGACGTAGCCACTCAACCAGAAGTGCGCTTCGTCGCTAAGCAAAATTCGCTTATGAAAATCGGGAACACTGGCAATCTCGTTTTGGGCCCATTTGACGAATCTACACCCTGCTTGATGATCGTTTTGATGAATTGCCAAACCAAACTGAGAATAAATCACTTGATAGCTGTTAAATCGGTCGCCATCTTGGAAAGTAATGCCAACTAAATAAAATAATATTTTACCAAAGCTGTGTGATCCGTCTCGCTACCCAGGAATTAAGTAAACTTGGAGTCACGGCATTACGACAAAAACAAAAATAAAACACATTAGATGTAATCAAGAAATTGACTTTTATATGGAATCTGTTAATGAAGGTATTGATACTAAACACATTATAGTATTATTTATTCTATTATGTCCAATTATGCCCATTCCTCTTTGTACGAACTATTTTATATAACTTTACAATTTTATATTTCCCGTATATGTTCATGTTGGAAGACTTTGCTTACGAAACTAAACTTTTACGCGTGTTATGTGCACGAGTTTAAAAATAATTGAAGATGTGAATTCATAAAAATTTGTATGATCCCAAGTGGAAAATTTCAAAAACCAAAACCAAGAAGAAATTAGCATAGGTAAATGTTTAGAAAATGCAGTTGTCGATGAAATATTTATTTGTTTAAAGTTTCAAGTATGTGTGAGAAGAACATTTCAAATGTAAAATTAGAATACCTTAATAACAACTTTTGTTCAACACGATTTTAAATGCAAGCAAGCAAATGTGTCGCATATGTGTTGTTTGTTACTTTGTCAGATGGAATCTATCTCGCTGATGTATTTTATCCATTTAGGATGTCATCAGTAAAAGTACCAGAGCTCGAACTAAATACCAAGCACATTTTCAGACAGAAAAATGCCTCAATTTCCATGGAAATTTGCAATATTATAACTCATACCTCTGTTAACAATACAGTGTTTTTAAAAATTTCAAATTATTCCATGAGTATTTTTTTCGCTTTAATACGTGAAGGTATAGCCCATTTAGCATTACGGTGTAGGAAAAAAAACGCGAAACACATTTCATACCAGAAAAATGGATCAATTTGGTTAAATATGAGATGTATGATAAAAAATGCTGCTCTCTAAAGGATAATGAAGCTAGAATATCACACACATATTAATATTTCATTTCTTTTATATCTGAAAAAATGTTCCAAATTCGGGTTCTATTCTTTAACATTGACCGAAAACAGCCTTAAATCAGCAGTTTTGTGTGCTAATTGTTAATGATACCAGATTGGTCGTCCGATAAAGTCCCATGAGTGTTTGATGGGAGAAAAGTCTAGTAATCTCAGAGATAAAGACAATATACCTACATTCCACACAGCCCGTTGTGGGACACCAGAGGTAGCGGGACAAGCATAATTCTGTTTGAAAGTATCTCCTGAAATGGTGATCAAAAATAGTAACACAACTTTTCAATTACCAATCTAACGTTCTAATTCGCTGTCAAGATGCTTGAGATAATGACTAGTGTCATCTTGCAGTCATAGGAAACTGTTCCCCAGACCATTACTCTTGTAAGTTCAATGTGTTTACGCTGCTTAGCTTAAAACACTTACCAGTCTTCCATCTAACCAGCATAAGATACTCCCTGGCATCAAGACAGAAACGAATCTCAACTAAGAGCACAACAGGTATCCACTCCGTTCTACAATAAGCTCTAGATATACACCACTTAAATCGCAGAGTACAGTTATTCGTAGTTATTGACATAAACTCTATGGAGCTTCTGGCTTGAGAATGATCCTCAAGGAATACACTTGCTGCATTTCATTGTTTTATTCTGATATGAATAGAAGCTCAAATTTCTGTTGCAAATGCAATGCAATGTTTTATAACCATACGGTGAAGATGATGGTCTTCCCTTTCAGTAATATCTTAGTGATGCTGGATTCCTATCTTCTTGAGAGAGAGAGAGAGACTGTACATTCCAGTTACTACTGTTACCAACAAACATGTATAGAAAATATACATTCTCGTGTGTAACCTTATTACGAGGCCAAACTCAAACTCACAAAGTTGGTAATAAGAAGACGTCATGGTCTCCTTGATAGCATTCTTGACTCAAAGCTAGCTCACAAGCCTTCCTTGTCTCCTTAGAAGCATTCTTGACTCAAAGCTAGCTCACAAGCCTAATTGGAAAGATAAATAATGCTCATGAGGTTTATGCAGCATATTTAAAGCAAATGCCCTTCAAATGTTCAGAGTGTTGCTACTAGCGCTAATTCTATTCGTCTAGAGCGAGTCAATTTTCAAGATGTGAAAACAAGCAAATCAAGCTCAATTCTTGGGTGTTCAGATTTTTATTTTACGTCATTGTATGATTTTAATTATAGAAGTATATTCATTCTACAAAATAGTTTAGAATTTCCTTCAACTAACAGGCAGAACGGATAATAAATATAAGGATTAATATAAACATATTTGTTTACTTATTACTCTGTGTTTGAGAAAATAAGAGACACGTTCTGTATTTCATTAAATACAACAGAAGTTTCACAGAACTTATGAAAAACTCCCAAACTGATTTTTGATTCTAAATAAGGCTATGAAGAATAGGAAAATTTGAAAGAATTTTTCAAAGAACACTTTCATTAGTTATGCATTTATTTTAGAGAGAAAGAGAGAGGAATATGAAAATTATAATCAATTTCTGCCTTTTAAATATCAGTTATAAAGTATATCGATTAGACAACACTTAACACAAAACGTACACTAACATAAATATCATAAGAATTCAAATACATTTTACATATTATGAAATAACTCATAAGGAAATTGCATTTGAATTTGTTAGTAATTTATGAATATTAATGAGATTATAGTACAATTCCTATTCATTCTGATTAGTTTCGTAGTACAATATCTTCTCTCTGTCATCTATGCAGAAATGAGCATCCTCTCGCCTGTAATTTACTAAAGGGCAGTTCAATTGTGATTGCATAGTGCTCAGCATTTCTGGTATTAATTATCATAAAACTGAACTTAAGGATTACACATCCTTGTTTGTCGAATATACCCTCATACTTCCTACAATCTTCAATACTTTGAATTATTTATTACATTGATGCAATTCCAGGAGATCTCGCTCTATTGCGCATAATCGGTTTTATTGCAGTCTCTCAAGCATAAGGATCTTTACTAGTAAACATTCTTATACTTAAGTACATCTTTCGAGTAAGCTAAGCAGATTTTGCATGTTTACTCATTCTCAGATATTTCATTCCCGTCCATTTTCGAAGCAATGTTGTCGAGATTAAAGCTTTTACAAACTCTAAGAGCCTACGAGAAATTAACCGCAATTCAATGAAGGGACTCAAATGTACCCTGTTGTAAATAAATTGAGTTTTCGGTAGCTTAAGACGTAAGTTGGTAGCTTATTGTATGTACGACTTTGAAGTCAAATTGGGAATAGTACGAAAGTCTATTCAAACACATTAGAGAAAGATCGCTGCTAAATATGCCTGCAATTGCAAATACTCATATAAACCACTTAACCTTATAGTGAGCTTGAGAATTATTCAGTTAACAAAAGGCAAATTAAATAGTCTCAATAATATTTTAAGCAAGATAATTTAAGTAAGAAAGACGTTTAAGAGAGATTTTTTAAGTAAGATTTCTTTTTGCTATTTTGCTCGTCATGTAAATACCCCTTTTTATTCTTCACCAGAAATTTCTCCTCTGCTTGTGTAAAGAAAACAGAGAAATACAAAAATAACCAAGGTAGGAAGTAGGCTTAAATACAATTCCTTCAGTGTTTCGACAAGAATTTTAAAGATTCGTTGAAATTAAATTTATGTATGCTATGCTGTTTAGGTTTCTTTTGTATTTTGTTTTATATTTTTATCAAATAAGGTTTAAAGATGCTTTTTAGTTTATGGCGGTGCTTTTATTAGGGTTGTTTGTTGAAATTTTCAAACGTAAATGCCGAAGTAAAGAGAACGGTCATGCATAACTCAAGCACAAAGTAATTTTCTTCCATAATAACTTTCAGAAACTACTAAGCTCCTAAAAATAAGTTAACGTCTCTTTTTTTCTTTCATCTGCGAACTTCTATAGCATTTTAATTTTCTTTCTTTGATTTTCTATAAAAAATATATACATAACAAAAAAATTTTCAGTGCTGCTTTTATAGTCGGTTATTTGTACTTTCATAGAAATTTTATTCGTAAGTTATGATCCTAGCCTGAAAGCATTTTTGCAAAAATGCCCATCTTGTGACGCAATTAAATCAGTAAAAGGAAATGATTTACCAAGTTCTACAGAACAAAATGTTCCAATTTTAATTTCACTATAAGCAAAAATATATAATAATTAATTAAATTTCTATACTTTCTCTTTGACAGATAAAATCACAGATGAATAATTTTAATCAGAAATCATCTGCTGTTATATAATTGGTTTCATGCAGTTTATGTTTCCAGATACATGATAAATATGTTTTTATTTCATAGTCAATAATGATAGCTTGGATACACATCGAAAAAAATTTAGCCACTTTATATTTTGTGGTTTAGCATGCAGTAACATTTTGTTAGACAAACTACACAGCAATTGATTTTTTTTTATTTCATCAAAATTTATTTAAAAAAAGATTTCTTGTTTAATTCATAAATGGCTAATCATATAACACATAACACATTTCTGATAGTTTAATGATTTTAAAAAAAACATAATTACACTTTGAAGATATTCAGAGTCCGAAATATATTTATAAAAGCTAGAAATCCATTAGTTTTCTTCAGCATTTTAATATAACAATGAAAGTGAACTCATAGTAACACTGATTGAAGTTTTTGCTGGTATAATCTATGCACAAATATTCTCCTCCCCTTTTTTATGTTAAATAGTCATTGCACATTAAGGAACTCGTATTTTCCCCTAGCTTATATTTTCATCATATTTACAATCCCTAAATAATAACTAGTAACCATTTAATTTCTTGGAAATTCTCATATGTTTAAACCATTATATTCTTTGTCTACAACAACGGAAATAGAAAATGTGAAGAACAAGTCTTTTAGATATTAAGCTTATAAATTACCAAATGGAGGGAAGGTACAATTCAAGAACATGTGTGTGTACAGGGTATCACAAAAATATGCTATTATATATGCAAATGTAGTACTTTTTCAGTGACTTTTTCGTTAACGTGATCTTACATAGCCATGCTATTAATCACAATCACAAGTGGAACAAAATTCATGGCTGATTTAGTTAAAATTATCGTAGATTGCTGGAATCAGGGTTTGAAATAATGATGTCACTTACCTGACTGTCCATAAAAAGAAAAACATTGCATAAAATACAAGCAATTTCTTCCAAAGATGGCCTGTGGTTAAGATTTCGAAAAGGTACAATATTTTCTACTTTTCTGCCCATAACAATTATTGCCAATTTTTTAAACAAAATCATACAGAACAAAGCAATTTTAAATTAAAATATATTTAAATTTATTTAACGTGTGGCGCCATCTTGTGACTGTATGTAATAAAAATTGAATAACAATATGGTTGAAAAAATAATATAAAAAAATAAAATATAATATATGTATTTACTACCACATACTGAAAACATAAATATATTTCCAGTAATGTTTGAAAAGATAGGAAATAAAACAATCGACGTGAAAGAACAAAAGCTGTTCACCTAAATACAACAGGTTGCTCTCCTGCTTAGCGGACAGTACAAAATTAAAAAAACTCATGGTTATTACTTTAAAAGAACAACGATACTGAAATCTAATTTCCCCAAAGATATTTTCATTAATGTGTACGAAAATAGATAGATGGGCGAAAACGGAGTAAAATTTTGTGAATGAAAAAGGCATGAAAAAAAGGTACAAACGCCTTAAAGAATCCATAAAGCCTTTTAGTTAGGGATATGTTCAAATCCCATCTAATGAATAACAGAACAAAAGTACTAACAGGGTGGAACAGAGACATGGCAGTTACTTCTGGCGGATTAATGCCATTAGTTCAGCTTTAAGATATTTGTGTCAATTAGCCATTCAAATCAAATTTAAAATGACAGTGGGATATTTGGATGTTAGAAGGTGAAAAAACATTTACAAAAGGAGGTCTGGAAATAATGTGAGTGGATAGTAAAAGCATAGAATGAAATGAAATGTGACATAATTCGAAACTAATTTTTTAAAAAGTAGTACATCAAACAATTTAGATGGCACGGAATATGATTATTTATGGATCAAAGTAGCCGTGATGGTGAAAAGATGAAACAGAACTTGATGATGTACCTGAAGTTATAACGGAAGACGAATATGTGACGAACTTTTCACATTTTATCCACTAATAAAAATTCATAATGTACATCATTTCTTCAATATAAACAGTATTTAGATGTATACAGAAATTTAATTTTTTCTTATACGCATCTTTTCTTTATTTATAAAGCTATCATTTTTTATATCCGGTGTATAACACACAGCCGTAAATTTCGTCATTATTTGTGGTTAAAGTGAGCGTTATACGCCGCAAAATAAGGTATATGTATATCCCATTCTTATATATATAAGCACCTGAATATCTTTCATGTGTATATAAGCATGTTAAATGTAACAAAAATACAAAATATTGTATTACAAAATGTAACAGCTTTCTTTAAGCATCTAGAAACTAAATAACAACAACGACAAAAAGTTACGAAAAATATATAAAGTCGATTACCCTCTAAAAACATTTCTTCATTTCTTAAAATTTACAGAGTATGGTATCTAAATGTTAAATGGTAGATATATTTTTAAAAATCTTAAATATAATCATTCATCGTTGAAATAATTGATACTTTTATATTTTAAAGAAAGTATCCAGCTTATAGAATTTCATTTCCATAAAAGTAAGAGTTCAGTAATAATCATTGATCAATTAACGTGTATAATTTTTGCTATCTTAGTTATTTGTAACAAAATAATTTTCCGTGTGATTTAAAAAGCTTTTTTTAAGAAGTTATAGAAGATAATGTAGTAATACATTGGAGCTGTGCTGTTTTTTGGCCATAACCAATCTCATTAGATTATTAAAGTGAAAAAAAAAGAATAATTATTTAGATAAAAAAATGTGCAATATTTCTATTCTTTAAGAAAACATATTTCTCCTGGTTAAAAGTTTCACCGTCTGCATTCTATAAACTCCGAAGTTTTTATCTGTTTATTTTTCTGAAGCTGAAAAATAAAATAAATAGGGCAATCGCTATATTTTTCCTTTACATTTTTCAAAAATAAAATCACGCAAATTATTTTCCTATGCGCTACACTGATCGCTTAAAAATTTCACGCTCCCTAACTTTGTCAAACATTTACGTTTTCTTAGTGGCTGTCATTTGTTTGCTGATAAATTTCTATAGATAACAGCGAAAAAAAATTTTGGTTGAAAATATTTTTGACATGGAAACATAAAAAGAATTTATTTTCCATACAAAAGTAAAAGTATTTTTTCCACGCATTAAAGTGCATTTTGTAGTAGAATTGCCTATTCTTTGAAATCCCATTTTACACTCGAATCCACATTTGCTTTTGTATTCATCTTTGCTTATTTTCTTAAGGTTAATGCATTTACGTTCTTTTATGGAACGATTCATTCTTACCAGAGCAACCTTTTCTGTTCGACCATTTAACTCTGGCGTCTGGCCAATAAAGATTATAGTTCAAACACGCATTCAGCTGCGGATTTTACTCTCGCGTGAAGCCGACAAATCACTTTTGATGAATGTTAATGCTTAGCTAGTCCTCTGCCTTCAAATCTGTGATTTATGAGAGCTGCCAAATAGTGCATCGGCAAACATTTAGCGCCTTGCCACCGATGATAATACCCCGCTTGCAGTTTGTCCTCACTTGCAACCTTTAGATTAATGGGTGATTATTTATAGGAATTATAAAAGAGCTCATGGCACAGAAATCTGGGGTTCCATAAGTATAATTATTACCAGAAATAATACGAGGTTTTCAGCTCCACTTTTATCACTTCTGTGTTAATGAAGACTCTTGGCTCCAAGGCTTGGAGCTGTCTTGTGGAGTAATCGACAGATAAACGAGTTTAGTTACAAAAGAAATTAAAATCCAAGATGAAATTAAAGTGACTGACACTGCTATTTATAGTTTAGCCATATAATTTCACAAAAATTTAGGAAGTTCGAGTCTAAAACAAATTTCAATTAACATAAAAAGGAGATTTTAATTTTGTTTCTGAGACGAAATTTCGATTCTAAAAAGCAAATTTAAAAATAAAGGAAGACAGCAATGATGTCTTGAAAAATAGCAATGTACGGTAAGGGAGTGGTCTCCCCCTCCCCCCAACCGCGGACTGGTACCTGTCCGTGCAACAAATGGTACCGGGCCGCCTAAGGAACATTAAAACTATTTCCCTTTCATTTACTATGGCGTACTTGTCTCGGAATTGTGTTACTTTCCATGGAAATAATTTTATATTCCATGTTAAATCACTTTATATATGTTTTGGTGTTATTTTTTTTTCTGAAGGCATATTTAAATACAAGTAAATTATTGTCAAGCTATCTAAAATATAATCAATCCACGCCCTGCCCCTCCTCTTCAGTGAGCCCCCGGTAAAATTATCAAACGTTGACCGGTCCGCAGCGATAAAAAGTTTGGGTAGTACTTCGGTAAGAGGAATATGAACTACTCAAACAAGAAGATAATATCATGATATCCAATAACATGGCAAAAAATAAAAAAAATAATCTTTATATTTCTATCACCATACATTTAATATTTATTCACCGAATTTTTAAATACTTCTGATTATTATAGTTAAAATTGCTTTAATTTTCGTGTACATTATCAAAATAAAAATTTTAAGAGATGAAGATAATGCACCAATATTTTGTCAATGAATATTTTAGACACTATTTATAATCTTGGAATAAAAATTTCAAACATCAATAAACATTGCGGGAATATTAATCAAAAAGGAAACAAATGAATACTCTTCAATTTGAAAGTTACCCAAATTGAATCCAGTAAACGTATATAACTAAGTATAATAAATAAGTGTTGTAATGATTTATTGCCAATCAAAATCATATCTATGGCTCCATGCATTGCACTTGGCTGGTGGTACCATTAGGTAATCAGGGAGAGAATGTACCTTCCTGATTAATCTTATGAAGATGGTAGGTCGTATTTATCGAGTCATATTTCTACGTTACTTACTGTATGTCCATATTAGGTTGAAGGGCCAAGATTTGGCTCAAATAACTAGTCAGAACGATGAGGTATTACTTGGTCGATTTAGATTCTGAATATAGCCAAGGTCGGTGGAATTGCATTTAAATGCATACAATAACAAATTTGTAAAATTTAATAGCTTCGCACTTAAATAATTACTGGATATCAAATAACTGTCAGTAATCGTTTGTTTTTCATCGGAAAGGTGTTACCATTCTTAATCTTACTTTTTGTATTTGAGTGGTGTCAGATAACACACCTGATGTATATATTCGTTACATTTTATTCTCATTTTAACCAACAAAGGTAGTTAAACTTTAACAGAGAAAGACAAGAGAGGTAATCAGTAATAGAATTCGTAGATGAGAATACATGTTAAAATTGTTCAAAAAATTTCGTCGATTTGTTGTATATATAATTTGAATTAAATTTTTAGTTTTAGAGCATTTGAAGGAATAAAATATCGAATCTACTCAACAAAAAGGTAGCAATTAACAACACGTTTCGCTGGGAACCCGCAAACCACCTTTGAGTGTCTATTTCCGTAAAATCCGTTTTTGTGGATATCTACTCAACAAAAGAAACATTTTTGTCAAATTTCAGGTCTTTTGTGATAGTAGTTCAAAAACAGGAATTTTTTTATGTATAACGCAACTGTAAACTACCGCAACCCTAATATGGGAATCAATTTCCACAAATTTTTTCTTAACGGATCTCTACTCAACAATATAAAGAAGTTTGCAAATTTCAGGTCTGTAGGTCTAATAATTTAAAAAAGATAAAAGAAAATTAAGAAAGAAAAGTTAAAAGAAATTTCACCTGTAACACTCTCGTAAGCTTCGTAACTCCCCACAACCTCAGAGTCCATTTCCGCAAAACTTGTTCTTAAATTAGAAACATACTTGCCAAATTTCTAGTCTGTGGGTCTAATAGATCTGAAACGGAAATTTTTGTCTATAACGCTCCTGCATTCTCCCATACCCCAGGGAGTAGATTTTCCCAAAATCCGTTCTTAGTGGATTTTTACTTAACACTAGGAGCATGCCTTCCAAATTTCAAGTATGAATGTCTAATATTTGCGTATATTTCGTGATGAATGAGCCACCTTTCTCCTTTATATATATAGATTAAATTGCCTGATCTATTATTTTATTCCTATATATTTTTCTGGGTGTTTTTTTTTCTTTTTGTAATTTGGCTATTTTTAGTTACTGAAAGTTTAACACTTAAAACAACTACATAGGGGCAAACAGTTCCTGTGTGATTTTTTTAAAAAATAAATACACTGTTAACTACAGTAAAAAAATATACTATAGCATATACATTTTAGTGGTTGCGTATCGTGCTTGCGCGTCACATGTCCGGTGTTCAAACTCCGGACAGGGCAATATTGACTCAGCCTTTCATCGCTTCAGTGGGACGATAAAAGAGTACCAAGGTTGTTTGGGAGCTAAACTAAACACTCGGGACTCCACGTTAGATTGACCATCTGACCAGAACATCTGCTCATGTCCCTCAATACCCAAAGTCACGAAAACTGAGATGGATACAGTAGGCCTTGGTCCGCCATGGGCGGCTGTGCCTTTGAGAGAGAGAGAGAGCATATATATGTTAAATATTGGCATAGATCTTTAGTTAGTTATAGTTTCTACATTAAAGCATATTTAAATGTGCAGTTATTAATTTAGAAGGCATATGATTAATGTTTATAATCAAGTTATCGTTCATTATTAAAAGCCTCATGTCATCAAAAATCCGATGTTTATGGTACACTGAAGAATACGAATTATTTATTGAAATTAAAAGCAGTTAAAATTAATATCCTGTTGCTTATCATGTACAGTGGAATAAATTATTTATTCACCTTTATGAATTAAAGTAGTACGAAAGGAAGATGCTTCATAAGAGCAGGTGGGGAAAAATACCCGCGCAAAATTTAAGCATGCGTTTGTGCTGCTTGGCTGGAACATATATGAATTCATATTCATACTATTTTTGACAAATAATTATTTTTAATTTTATACATTATTTTTTAATTATTTTTAATTTTATAAATTATTTTTAATTTTTTAAATTATTTTTAATTTTATAAATTGTTTTTAATTTTATAAATTATTTTTAATTATTTTAATTATTTTTTTAATTTTATAAACTATTTTTAATTATTTTCAATTTTATACATTATTTTTAATTTTGTAAATTATTTTTAATTTTTTAAATACTGGATGATACCAAAAATATATATTATGGTTTCAGAGCTTCAAGTTTAACCGAGATAATTCGACTTACGAGTGCACCTCTTAAATTTGCGCAAGTGCAAGTTTTTAAAAAATACATAAATAAAAAAGAAAAAAAAGAAAATTTTTATGAATTTTGAAAAAAAAAAAACTTTATGAAAATAAAAAACATATATCTGTAATTTTTTTTAAAAACATTAACCTTAGTTTTTTTTCAGTTTAATATATTTAAAAATGATATATCTTATGAATTTCTTCTAATTTGTTTACTACTTAAAAACCAAATCTTCCATTAATATATCACTACATCAATAAGTTTGGTATACTTTAAAAATGGTATTTTTATCAGATTATATGTTTTCATTTTATTAATGTTTTCTACACCAGGGATAGTAAAAGAATCTGGACTAAATACAGAACGCATTTTCGGATAAAAAATATCTTAATTCAGTTGAAAATTTGCAACTTTATGATTCATATACATCTATTCATAATACAGCATTTTGAAATTTTAATAACATTCCATAAATAAATAATTTTCACATTAACGTGTAAACTGAACACTTATTTAGCACTATGGTATAGAATTAAATTCAGAATAAATTTTATTGATCTATTTTGAATCAGATACCATTACATCGGTCAACTCGGATAAAAATTAATAATAAAATAAAATACGTGATCTCTATAAGGTAGTAAAGTTGAAATTTCCTATTAACATTGGAATTCTTTTTCTAATGGAATAAATATTCCGATCCTGGTTTCTAATTCATTAACGTTATGCGAAAACAGTCAAAAAGAAAAAAAAATAAAATATAAGGTGAATCAAAAAAGTCTTGTCTGATTATAAATATTCATTTTGCCCATGCTGTGTTATAATTAGACAGTTTTTTTCGATATATTGTGAGTACCGTTCTGAATTTTTTTTGATAAGACCATTTATCTCAGTAAATTTCAACGTACGTTTCCTTGGTAGCTCAGAAAATGTCTAAGTGATATTCCTGTTCCCACCAAGTGTTCTTGAACATATGATGAACTTTCGTAGCATGTGACCTAAGTCTTTTATGAAAAATTCTTCCCAAATTTGTTTTGGATATTTGAAGTGGCGAAACAATGGCGAAATTCACGTTGAACATTTATAGGCAATTCGTTTCGTGAAATCCGTTTCGTTGAAACTAGAGCACATATAGGGCTTTCTCTTGAATCGATGCTAAAAAATGATGTATTCCATACAAATGATAACTAAAGTCGCTTTGAAGGAGTATTCGTTCCATCTACTTCACATAAAACTACTAAACTGACCTATCCAATGATACAAAAGTTACATTATTATATAAAAATGTTATTTTTTTTTTGTTATGAATCTTTATAATGAAGGCAAGATTTTTGTGGCTCACCCTACGTATGTATGAATGAAGTTATGTTGAGAGAGAAATATTTGATGTTAGAGATTATATAGATATATATATGTAATACAATTTAAATAATAATAAAATACAATTTGATATTATCATTTAGTTATTATTGCTTGATTGATAAGAAATGCTTTGAAAAGAATATTTTTTGAAAAAAATTAAATGCCGTATTTGCTCAAATCTAAGCCGCACTATTTTTCCAGTATTAATACTACTGAAAGTCGGGTATTACTTAGAATTGAAGACAAAGCATTTGTTAGATGAGGGAAATTGAGTTTCAACCCCTTTCAAAATGAAAAATATAACCGTCCATTCTGGCCACTTGCATTGATGACTTAACATTTTCCACATTTTATATTCAGCATTCAGTCTATTATAAACATCGTTGTCTCCTCGTATTTAGGAAATTTTTTTGTATACGCTTTCATCAAATCACCTAAATATCAAAGATATTGGCAATACCATCAAGACGGGTTCACTGTGACGAAAGTTTGAAAAGGAAGCCAATTCTTTTAAGCAGAAAACAAACAGAAACAGAATAGTTACCACTGAAAATTTGACACGAATGAAACAAATATGCGTCGATGGCATCAGTAAAATGATAGAATTTTTGCTTGAAAAATTTTTCACCAGTTTTTAATACTTCTTTTACATTCTTCTATAATACATATAATAAATTGTTTTTGAAAAATGTTGCATAACAAATGCATTTGTTGGCATGAAAGACGACATCGTGTGGTAAAATGGCGACGTCGGCAACAATCCTTAAGTCAGCTGCGTCAATGAAAGTGACGAATCATTTTCTAAACATGATAATGACAGAGTAATTATAGGTGCATGTATCTATTTGAAAGTTTTTAATACTGATATAACATAAAAATTAATTTTATTAATTTCTTATATATTTTTAAAATTTCTTAAGTATTTGATATTGATGAAACTATTGAACAATTTTTTTTTAAATTTTTCTCAAAAACGTGTAGAGAATTGGAGGCGTGGCTTAGATTTAAGTAAATACGGTAGTGTACAAAGAGCACGGAGAACTTTTTAAGTTTCCAAAATCTCAATGATATTTTTATCTTTAATACTCAAGTCATTTCAGTCTCTTATGACTTTTTAGTCAAGTCAGTGTTTCTCAAACTTTCAATATTGGCGATCCAATATTCAATCATAATTTTCATCGCACCCCCCTCCCTTCATACAATAACAATGTATTGAATTCAATGATACTATACTTTGACGCTAAACCTGCAATACGATTTTAAATTCTTAAGTGCCACCGGCGTATATAAACGTCTCACTCAGCCAGTGAATTAGTTGCCCTATATGTATGTATACCGTCTTTCTAAAGCACAATCTTTTGCGAAAGATTTACTAATTTCAGAGAATTTGCTTATTTATTCCTTTTCAACCCTTTCCCCATGTACCACATACGCTCACCTACTTGTTAAATGGTGGCATTGGGGAGAGAATCGCCTAATTTTTAATCGGCCTTTAAAGGATCAATTATAAATCGCACACATTATCAAGATAAGTGCTAATTTTTGCATATAATTTTTATGTATGACAAGCTCATGGGGTCACTAGTAATTATTTAATTTGTTCTTAGTACTGTTAAATTAATTATAAAATACACTGGTGTGCAAAAATTAAGGACGAGACGGTTTTTTCAATATAACTTTGTACAAAAGCTTTCCAAATCAACACATTTAATACCGTAAGATCCCCAATACGTAAGGACATGTGTAATGTAAGCAACACTTACTAAAAGAGAAATCAGAGGGATAAAAAGAAGCTTGATTGAAAAAGTAGCATGGAGCGCAATGCGACTGAAGGCCGAAACATCCCTGTGATGGGTGTCCAGCAAGAAACATCCAGTCTTTAGTAGGGGATATGATCTCCCCTGACTGCTAGGCAGGTTTCACAGCATCTGCCCATGCTGAGAATGAGGGTGTCAATGACTTGTTGAGGCATTGCTGCCTATTCGTCTTGCAGCACCAATCGAAGCTCCCAAATCGTTACTGGTGGTAAGGTACGAGCTGCCAAACGTCTGCCTAGAAAATCCCATACATGCTCGATGGGATTGAGATCCGGAGATCGTGACGGCCAATCCATACGTTCAATATCCTCACTCTCTAAGAGCTGTTAGGCAGCTACTGTGCGATGACATGGTGCATTGTCGTCCATGAAAAGGAACTGCAGACCCATAGCGCCTCTAAAAAGACGCACATATGGAAGAAGAATCTCGTTACAATAACGGGTCCCGTTGACTGAACCTGCGTAGAAGATGTGAAGGTCTGTACGACTACCAAGCATGATGCCTCCCTAAACGAGAACACCGCGACCTCCATACCTGTCCCTTTCAATGATGTTCGAGGGATGATTGCGGCTTCCCCGCTCTCTCCAGATGAGTATGCGATGAGAATCGCTACTCAAACTGAATCTGCTCTCATCTGTAAAGAGTACTCGTCCCCATTCATTGTCTCTCCAATTCTGGTGTTCCCGGCACCACAGAGAATGCCTTCTTCGATGGGCAGGCGTTAAAGGTACACACCGTACAGGGCATCGTGCAAACAGACCACCACCGTGCAGTCTTCTGGCCACGGTAAAACGCGATATCGGTCGTCCAGTCGCCTGTGTCGTGTGTCTAACGATTTCTCCCGCTGTCTGCCGCCTGTTTCTTCTGGCCTGTAAGACAATGTACCGGTCATCTGCGGGTGTGGTTCCTCGTGGACGACCACTACTGAACCCCGGATAGCTGTTCCTGTAGTTTGAAATTGTCTCCAAAGTCGTGAAACGATGCTGTGAGCAATTTCGAACTCTGCAGCCACACTTGTCACACTGCGGCCTTCCTTCAACTTCCCAATGATTCGACCTTGGGTAAAAGCATCCAGATGTCGTCTAACAGATTGATTATTCTCCATTTCTCGCTGAGGCAGCAACTCGGTGTGATTTTAACTGCTATACGGCGTGCAATCTCTTTGCCAGAAATACTGATCTTACACCGACAACATGCTTTATACTACTCAGACACTCCCCCATTACGTCTACCTGCATATCTGCGCATGTGCTACCGTACATCACCTTACTTAATCTCTGATTGGTCTTTCTGTCCGCTCTGCCTCTTCGTTCAGCTGATATGCTAATTTTTCGTCTTCGTCCTTAATTTTTGCACACCAGTGTATTTATAAGTGTAAATTTATAGTTAATTTTTTATTGTGTCAGAATGTATTTTGTTCAGTAAATTAATAATTTTTTTAATAATCCTTTGTCTTTGACTTTTCATTATGCTCGCACCCCCGTTCACAGGGTTATCACGCCGCCCTAGGGGGCGCGCTGCACAGTTTGAGAAACACTGGGTTAAGTTTATTAAAACATATATATCAAATATTTACTATTTATTTATCTACGCAATGAAATAATTTGTTTTCAAAAGCAGCGGTTGGTTATGATTCATAATTGCATGTCTCTAAAAAACGCTCACGAATTACATCTCTGATACTGAAATTCCTAGCATTTGCAACCCATGAAAGTCTCATCAAAGTCGTTTAAATTTCCTTTGTTGTAAGCCTTCAGACCACACAATAAACATGAGAACTTCGTCCTCGTTATTAACTTTTCGGTTAAACAGCTTTTACAGTAATGATCAAAGTACGTGGTAAAAGGAAGTAAGAGCTGGAAACAAATCTCGTCCGTCATGTTGTGGAGCTGTTGACGATCAAACACGAGTTCTTCACGTTGAAGAATTCCAGCTTCCAAAACAGTTTGTTGTTAATTATGTTTTGTTTTTACATCGTTTGTAATATCGTCTTTGTGTCTGAAGTTGACGGCCGTGGACATGAAACTGCACTTGAAAGATTAAGAAAAGAACTACTCTTTTCTTCTTTTTTTAACTTTTTTTCCTTTAAAGGTTAGGGTTACGCGATGTTACACCATTAAAGGGATTAAATGGGAAATGAGCTGATGTTTTGAAATTAAACATACATTAATAAGAACTTTGATTTTTTTATCGCATCAGCGTAAGAGGAATTTATTTGCAAGTGATTTTACTTAGTAAATATAAGTACTACTAAATGCAATATACCAAATAGCCTACTAAATGCAATATACCAAATAGACTACTAAATGCAGTATACCAAATAGACTAATAAATGCAAAATGGCTACTAAATGCAATTAGAATGTGAATCATAACAATTTATGCGCTGACATCGTCCTGTACTTTAAGTCAAATTTTCGGAAAAAAATTAACATATGGGCTTTTATAAGCATATAGGTTAATTTGTAATTTACATCAACAGCTATAGAGGATGGATCTCATATTCTGAACTACACTCATGTCCATAAATTAAGAATAATGAAGTTCAGGCAAAGAAAGACACAGAAGCAAAACAAATTTGACTTATTTGTAAAGACTATTTATTAAACAAAAGGTAAAGAACAAAAAAGAGGCTATATGTTTGGCATAATTAATAAAAATTGCGATTTTTACTCCCTGGAGCAAATTTCAAAAAAAGAACCTATTTACAAAAAACAGTATAACATAGTTAGTATGATGGTTAATACGGAGTATGTCTCCCGGACGATGCAATACAGGCCTTACAAAGCCCAGGCATGCTGAGTATCAAGTTATCAATCTGATCTTGGGGAATATTACACCACTCATCAAGCAATGTCCTCCGAAGTTCCGGTAGACAGGTGGGATGAGGTTGACGGGCTGAAATTCGTCATCCAAGTACATCCCACACATGCTCTATTAGATTCAAGTCCGGTGAGTATGCTGGCAAATCCATACGGGTGATATGTAAGATTGAAGGCATTCGTCTACAATGTTTGCACTGGCGTTGTCATCCATAAACAGAAATTCAGCATCCATGGTGCCCCGAAACAAAGGTACATGTCGTTCCAGAATGACATCCCGATGGATGTGGCCTGTCATCGTTACACTCTGAACATGCAGGTTAGTTCTGGAACCAAGAATAATTCCTCTCCAAACGAGCCATCCAGCACCACCGTGACGGTGTCGTTCAATGGTGTTCTCTTGGTGCTAACGGGTACCTGGCGCTCTGCATATTAAAGTCCGGCGAGACTCAGCCAACTAAACCTGGACTCGTCGAAAAACATCACACAAGACCACTGTTGTGATGTCCACAATGCATACTCTCTACTCCGCAGGCGATAGTCAGTTGCGGTAAGTGAAACACATCTGACAGGCTTACGAGCATATAGACCAATGTGCCCTAAGCGTCTCTGTACATGGTCTTCCTTGAAACTGTCGTACCGATAGCTGAAGAGAACTGACGAGACAGGTCTGATGCTGTGTGCTCCGTCTGTTTCTTTTGGCAGTAACTGCCAAATATATATACTGGTCCTCATTCGGCATTGTAACTCGGGGGCGACCTGTGCTCTAACATATACTCACATTACCATAATCTTGGAATCGTTGCCAAAGCCTGGAGATGACACTCTGGGCGATTCCAAGTTCCTCGGATACTTCCAGCGGGGTCGTTCCTTTGTGCCATAACTATGCGGTTATTGCACTGAAAGGCGTTTAAAGCGCTTGTGAACAATTTTACTTCTTTGCCACCATTCCTTATATACCCCTCTCTTACACTCTCGTCTTTGTCACGTACTATCCGCGCCATCTGGTGGTTTCCTGTAATTTTCATATTCCTTTTCAAGATGTGTGTGATAATTCTACAGGTGAAATTTTTATTTTAGAGTTCAACTTCTGTGTGATTCTGAATTATCCTTAATTTATGGACATGAGTGTATTATAAAATAACGAGGACCACATTTAATCTGTGTTTGAGACTTCCTAAACCTAAATGCCACAATGCACTACGAGAGAATTTAAGGAAAATTTGAATTCAATGGGTTCTGGAATGATAGTCTTTGTTGGAACAATAAGTTGAATAAACAATTTGATTAAAATGTTGTTGTGTATGAAACGCCATCCTAACGAATTGGCTACTGCTACATATAGAAAGAGAGATAGACTAATGATAAAATTATATATATGTTCCTTATAATTATTAAAGAAGCAATCTATACAGCAAAATAGAACGGATTGGATTAAATAGGGGGTATCTATTGCTTTATATGTTCAATAATTGAAATATGACAGTTTAATTTGAGAATCTATCACACTATTTAACCCTTTATCTACTGTCGGTACCACTGACTTTAAAATTTCATAGCATAACTATTTTCACGAATACTCTGACGATACTTAGCAAGAATACTCTTTTAAATCCACTCTTCCAAGATATTTGGCAGCATGGGTTCTATGATGAGTAATTTATCGGGGAAGGTGAATAGTTTTTATAGCAGAAATTGCGTTTTCAATTGAAGGCATTTTCAGCGCGTTGCGAAGATTGTCATTTTTGTTCCGAAAAAATAGTTAATGTCAAAATGTGTCTTTTTTTTGTATGTAAATGAAGATCTTAGAAAACGATTTATCTATTTATTTTAAGTGAACAGAGTATATGTTACCAGCAAAGTATGAAATCCGGCATTCTATAGAATGCCTAAAAGTAGCCGGCAATGTATGAAATGATTTTTATTTCATACATTGCCTAGGTATTCTATAGAATGCCAAATGAAAAAACGGCAAAGTATGAAATACAGCAGTTAACTGAGTCGTTGGTGAAGGAGGAGAGCGAGAGGAATGACTTGTGTGTACGTGCGACTCTTTGATTGATAGAGGAGAAAGAATCTCATGATTTCCCCCCTGAAAGTCACCGCCTATATGTCGCAGGGAAACGATGAAATTAGGTCTTTCGTCAAATCCCTAAAGGAGAGGATCAATTCACGCAAGTTGTTAAAATAAATTATCTTTTGTCTTTTCCCTGTTGTAAGTAAGTGAATTAGTTAAATCCCCAAACTTTTTTGGTGAAATGATGAAGTGAAAAAACTATGCTCTTTTTTGGTGCTAGGGAACAGATATTTGGGGGATCGTAATAACTTTTGTTATGGTTAGGATCTGCTGGGACACATCCACCTCCGGTGCATTCTCACCCCCTCTACAGCTTTTTGGCCAATATCTCGGTACCCGAGCCTCACAGTTCATTGGATTCCTCCTTAACTGCTCTTCCAGTTATTATAATTTCATGCTCATAGGGCTATTACTTATATACAGTGGGCCACAAAAGTGTTCATATACTAGCAATTTCTTATAAAATTTAATGTTTTCGTCTAATAAAAATTAATATATTGTAATTGTAATTTTTTTATGATATCTGCACATTATTCTTAATAGAATGACATATTTAGTTTTCTAAAAATGGTATAACTATTTTTTTAAAAAATTAATTATCAAAAAGCTACTAAAAAATTTACGCCACAGAAGTCTTCGCACACTTAACACAAATCTCACCTTAACTTTAAATATTGTATTTCTTTCTTAATTTAGTACTTAGTAGAATATTTCTAGTGTCCACAACAACTTTTAAGCGTCTTGGTATAGATTTAATCAGTTTTTTGTAATTTCTGAAAAGATTTTCCACCTTTCTTCTGTGATTATTGTTTTTACTTCATATTATGCGTTTATACGTCATGTTTTCTTTTTTTTACATCAGAATCTCACCAAATATGTTCTACTGGGCTAAATAAAGTGATCGAGGAAGTGTTGCCATAATTTGGAGACAGTTATAGAGACACCAGTGGCGTACAATGAGAGCAGTGCACTTGGCGTCATTACCCTGTTAAAAAATTAAGTAGTCTCCAATATCCAAATTTCGGGCGGATAATTTAAAATTTCTCTTTAAAATAATTTAATAGATCTCATGATTCATAATACCATGAAAAAATACCAAATTACCTAATTCTGAGGCCGATTTAAACCCCCACGTCAAAACACCTTCACTTCCATGAAGGAGTTCTTGTTCCACATAAATTCATGGGATTAAACTCTTTTTTTTCCATTTACAACCTAATATAGGCTCATCGGAACCAAAAATGTTGAATTATCTGCCATCCCAATCAATTTGCTGTCAATTTTGAATTTTCTGAAACTTAATTCCAAGAATCTAGTTGGTTTAATAAAACATGGAAGTAGAAGTGTTCTTGCGTGGGGGTGTAAATCGGCCACAGAAATAGGTAATTTGGTATCTTTTGTTGATATTCTGAATCATGAGCTCTATTTAAATATTTTAAAGAGAAATTTTAAATTATCCGCCCAAAATTTGGATATTGGAAACGACTTCATTTTTTAAAAGGATAATGATGCCAAGTACTCTGCTCTCAATGTACGCCACTGGTGTCTCTATAACTGTACCCAAATTATGAAAATACCTCCTTAATCACTTTATTTAGCCCAGTAGAACATATTTGGTGAGATTTGATGTAAAAAAAAGAAAACATGACGTATAATGTGAAGTAAAAACAATAATCACAGAAGAATGGTTGAAAATCGATGCAGAAATTACAAAAAACTGATTAAATCTATACCAAGACGCTTAAAAGTTGTTGTACACACTAAAACCTATCCTACAAAGTATCAAATTAAGAAAGAAATACAATATTTAAAGCTTAGTTGAGATTTTTGTGAAGTGTACGAATACTTTTGTGGCGTAATTTTTTAGTAGCTTTTTGAAAATTATTTTTTTTAAAAAAATAGTTATACCATTTTTAAAAAATAAATTATGTCATTCTATTAAGAACAAGTTGCAGATATAAAAAAATTACAATTACATTATATTAATTTTTATTAGTTGAAAATATTAAATATTATAAGAAATTGCAAATGTACGAACACTTTTGTGGCCCAGTGTAGTTTTTGTTTTAAAAAACTTTTAAATTTATTTAAATCCACCATATCTTGGCTCCTGTTTGAGTCTTGGACTTGAGATTTGAACCAACTGTTCCACTCGTCCAGAACCATCCAGTCATATACTTGACTCCCATTGTGTAAGCATGGGGAGGGCTTAAGTACTAAAATATCGTGTTCCCATGTTTCCCCAAGGGGACTGAAAAAATTTCACCACCCCTAAGGAATTAAGCTTGGGACTTGATTTTTGAAGGTACGCCATTTTTTCGTGTATGCGCGAGCCTTACGTGGAATTGGCCCCCTTCGGTTCTCCCGCCTCGTACAAGTCTTTCCCATTAATAACTCGAATCCTATGCTACCTTGGTCGACCGTACCGGCTGGATTCGATTGTCCTCCCAATGAACTCTTCAAATGTGTAATTTTATCCCAATAGCCCCATTCCTTCCCACCATTTCACGTTTTTAAACAATTTTAAAATTCTTTACATTCCACATAGCTCCGAGGATTTTTGACCTGTATGGTTCGGAAGTACAAGGACTCGACGTCCCAAGTGTCTACCCCCTGGACAGCAATTTGCCAATATTTTAAAATAAAGTCTCTTCAATGTCAATTCCATGGTGATAGTGATTTTATTACACCCTGAACTGTTTCAGTGAAATGATAAAATGAGCTAGCCAGGATTTGCATTGGCAAAATGCTGTCCAGGAGAGGGGAGACATCTGGAAGGTCGAGTCCTTGTACTTCCGAACCAAGCAGGTCAAAAACCCTCGGAGCTATGAGGAATTTTTAAAAAAAAATTAAAATTGTTTAAAAACTTGAAATGGGGGTAAGGGAAGGAATGGGGCTATTGGAATAAAATTACATATTTGAAGAGCTCATAGGGAGAACAATCGAATCCAGCCAGTGCGGACGACCAAGGTAGCATAGGATTCGAGTTATTAATGGGGAAGCCCAGTAGGGGGGAGAGCACCGGAGGGGGCCAATTCCACGTAAGGGTCACGCATACACGAAAATATGGCGTACCTTCAAAAATCATGTCCCATGCTCAACTCCTTAGGGGATGAAATTTTTTCAGACCCCTTGGGGAAACATGGGAACAGGATATTTTAGTGCGTAAGCCCTCTCCATGTCTACACAATGGGAGCCAAGTATATGACTGGATGGGTCTCGACGAGTGGAATAGTTGGTTCTAATTTTAAGTCCGAGACTCAAACAGGAGCCAAGATATTGTGGATTTAAATAAATTTTAAAAGTTTTAAACAATTAAAAACTATATAAGGAATAGCCCTATGAGCATGAAATTATAATAACTTGAAAAGCAGTTAGAGAGCAATCGAATGAGCCAAGTTTTATTTCCCTTAAGAGGTCTTGACACCCTAAAAACGTTTAAAATATCGTTTGTTTATATTTATTTAGTTATATTATTTGCATCATTATATCTTTCGATTGATACATCATTTTTGCGTGCCTGAAAATTAGTAAATACAAAAGGGGAGTATTATTTTAAAACGTTCCAGATTTTTTAAAAAACTTTCAATTTTTCTAAATTGTGTGAATAATTTACACAAAATTTCATCTCGTATTATTTTTTGGAATAAAAACATTATTTGTAATGCTAAAATAAAATTTTTAAATACATAAATAAAAAATAATTGTTCAAAATTGCCAAGTCCTCTTAATAAGAAAGGCAATAATCTTGTTCAGTACAACGTTCATTTTTCTTTTAAGTATTTTGAATAAATTTTTTTTAATGACACTCTTATTTTTCTAGTATGACATTTGTATTTTTTACGAATGCACGTCATTTATAAAATAGCTTTATTAGGACGTTTTTTCATACTTTGCCTAAATAGCATTTGGCATTCTATACAATGTCTAGGCAAAGTATATAATAATTATCCTATTTCATACTTTGCATTCTATAGAATGCCGGCATTTCATACTTTGCCGGTAACATGCGTATATAATTAATTTTATAGTTGATTATCTTTAATTAGCTCTAACGGGTAAAATTTCCCAAAGTTGTGTATTTTTTTTATAAGAGTATCCCTTAATTTTCAATGTAATGATTCAAATAAAAATATTGTATGAAAAAAACTGCAGTAAATCATAATGCGGTAGATTAAGGGTTAAAGTGTTAATTTTTTTCTGAATTATTAATGTTCATTACTCTTACAATAGGCTGTTTACGATGAATTTCGTAGTTTACAACCAAATGACAAAAGGATAATATTTTAGCTAATTTTGAACTCTGCGATCTTCTGCACTACGCAGAATATTTGCAGTGTAGATTAATTTAAAGGGACCAGTTGATTTAACGAGAAATAGTTTCTTTTTTTTAGGTGAAGATCGCGTGTCCAGCAAAAAGAAACCTTGAATTTATTCAGAGAAGTAAGTGGCTTGACATTTTTTTTGCGTAGTTGGAGAATTCTTAGCATGAGATTAATTCCCTTATAAATTGTTTTAAAATAGATGATAGATAAAATATAGATTAGCATTAATAATTCTAGCATTGTATTTAAATAATTTACTAAACTTTTAAACTTTTTAAAACCATTAAATACATCAAAAATATTTAATTACCTGTTAAGTTATAAAATAAATACTTACATTGTAGCCTATTTAAAAATAAATCAGATTCTAAGGGTTTTTAGTAAATTTTTTAATAGAAATTAATAACTTACCAAGTGAAAATAATTTTTAGCATTTTTAAACAAAAAGTATAAATAAGGCTTTTGTATTATTTTTAAATGGACTAAAGGTTATACATTGTTTAAAACCTTTCCAGGTGCTTATTTAAATTTAAGAAATTTAAATTTAAGAAATCAATTAACTAGAAAACATAAATATTAGAACCAATTTAATGACATTCAAATAAATCATTATTACATATTCCCAGGTATTCCAAATCATTTTTATGTTTAAAGTACCCTGAACATATATAACAAATTCTCTATATTTAATAGCTGAAGAAAAATCATGATAAATTCTCTATAATCAATAACGCAAGAATTTTATTAAACTCACGATAACTAATAACAAGGAGATTATATTAAACTCTCTCTCTAATACTTTATCATGAAATCTAATCATTTGATTGGAGATCAATGGCTAATATGATCACTGTGATTGTGCCTGACGCGCTATCCAATATGTTTCGAAAGGTTTATTTATTCTGGCAAGATTGAATCCGCATATTTTCGTCTAGTCATTTTTTCCCCTACGTGGAGAAATAATAACGATTCTGTCTGTGACATATTCCGTGCAAAGACTTTGCCTCAGTTTCTATTTTCTTTAGGTTAGATATAAATATGTTTACCAATTCTGACAAATAAATGAATTTCTCAGCCACTAACTTTTACCTAACACTCTTCTGACAATACTTGTAGATTGAAAATTTGTTTTCGGTAGTATTTGCAATATCTCATTTTATATTTGTTTGAGATAACGTGGTAAGCAAAAACTATATAAATATTTACCAATTTGAAGAGAGGTTTACATGGAAGGAAGATATTTAGCACCACAATAGAAAATTTCAAACTGAAGAAAACAACAACAAAAGTAAACAGTTTATGTTAAGTAAAAATAAGTTTACAAAAAAAATAAATAATTTATTCCTGTCATGAACAGAATGTCAGATATTACAATTTTAACCCTTTATCTATCGCATTATGATTTGCTGCAGTTTTTTTATGCAATATTTTTCTTTTAATCACAACATTGAAAATTAAAGGATATACATAAACAAAATACTCATCTTTGGGAAATTTAATCTGTTAGAGCTAATTAATTAAATATAATCAACTGTAAAATTAATTATATACACTGTTCAATTTAAATAAATAGTCAAATCGTTTTCTAAGATCTTCATTACCATACAAAAATAAATAAGACACCTTTTAACATTAACTATTTTTTCGGAACAAAAATGACGATCTTCGCAATCTGCTGAAGACGCCATTTCTGCTGTAAAACTATTCGCTTTCCATGCTAAAATACTCATCATAGAACCCAAGCTATCATATTTCTTGGAAGAGTGGATTTAAAAGAATATTACTGCTAAGTATCGTCAGAGTATTCGTAAAAATGGTTATTCTATGTAATTTTAAAGTGAAAAGTAAAGGATTTAATAATAGTATTGTACGAATCTGGACTCTTTTAATGATGACGTTTTACATGAACTATATAATGCGTTTTATTTTGCAAATCAATTAATATTAAATATTGTTAATCCAGAGAACAGCGAGAGAGCAGCCTTCATCTAACATGATGTAGCACAGCATGAAAATTTAGAAAGGTAATACTTTTGTTAATCAATGTCCACTGATATTACAGTGGTTTGTTTTTATTTGTTAACGTTACTCTAGAACAATGATTCTTAGCCACTGTGCAGCGGCACTTTAGTGTGTTGCCAATTTTTTTAAAAATCAGTAATTATATTTTGGAAAAAAATTAAATCTGGAACCAAATTATTTGGTCATTTTATAGAAATAGTTTAAGGGTATTTGTGGTATATTTAACCTATTATTTCGAGGACAGATGTAAGTGTATTATATATAAGTAAAATTCTTGTAAACTTATTTATCGTTAGTGTGTTACCGAATTTTGAAATTGTTAAAAGTGTACTGCAACAAATAAAGCTTGAGAATCACTGCTCTAGAACAACAAAAAGACTGGTGGCAATTGGACTTTTGTTTAATTACTTGCAATGTATGACTATAATCAAGAGCGATGCAGGAGCACGTACCCAAATTTCTTCACTTTCATGTAACCTGTTTTGGCCTACCATTGTCCAATATTTAACAATCGTGAATTTCGTGCATGTGGCAAGTAACTTCAGTTAATTCTCGAGTTCGAATTTTGATTCTCAATCCTCATATGACGCGATGTGGGAATCCTTGTAAGAAAAACCATCACGTGTCTTTCTTATCATTTGACTGTTATTTAATACGTGGTCAGTTTCCTTGAAGTAATAGTCTGTAATATATTGCTTCAATGTGATTTTAGAACAAATGAACGAATTTTCCGATAATTAAAATATTAAGGAGTGCCCCCATATGGCTAATAAAACTAAATCCAACAAGTCAGTCAAATATTTTTTACTAAAAAAAACCTCCGATTTTATTTTTTTATTAAAATCTCTTTTTAAAAATAAATCATGGTGTTAAAATAAAAATCTAAATTTACACACATACACGCATACAAACTCATAGCATTTTTTTAAATATTTTTTTTTATTATTAACGTAGAGACCCCTTTAGGCGCGCGCATCTTTAAAATGATACTTAAGTTCTTCTAGATTTCAACCATTTTGAAACCCCAGAATTATGAAACATCGAAGTATGACAACATTGCATCTCATATATTTCGGCTCAATGTATTAAGGGATGTTAAATCCAATGCAATGGAAGATGAAAGCTTGCCGCCATTATATTTCCCTCACACAGTTTTGAGTCGATGGCTCAGAACTTTCAGTAACACCGCAAGTCTTTCATCTTTGATGTAATTAAAGAGTGCGGGGAATCAATGTGAAAGCTTCCCTTACAGGCAGTATGCATCAGATGGAAAGGAAGACTAACGAACACTGAAATCGAGAACGTGTTATTTAGTTGAATCAATTCAACAGACGGATTCTTTGTTTTCTATACTTTTAGCATTTACATCACAGTGCGTCTAGTTATAAGCATAATTATAACCATACAATCCTATATTAGAGAGAATTATTGAAATTTTATAAAATATATATTTATCCATTAAACTTTTTCTATTGTGCTTGTTCTTCCATTATATATGTGATTGTGGTTCTGTACCAAACTATAATATTTGGGGTGCGGTTGGTTAGCTAGTAAATACTAGGAGCTAACAAACAAAACTATTAATTTTAACAATAACAAAGTAAAGGGGACTAAACAGTTACACAAGTACACCTCTAACATGATTACTAGCACATTTAACGTGGAATTGATTCGTTCACATTGTGACGGGGCTTTATCGCGCCTTCTAAACTAATCCTCTTCGGGAATCTTTGAGGCCAGAGTGGCATTTCAATACAACCTTATCAAGAAGAAAACGCGATATGAAGATTAGTGAATGGTTATATATATTGGAGCTTTTGCATTCACGAGTAGGTCGGCTGGAGGCAGGAGAGTATTATAGGAGCCATATAGAAGTCGGTTAGAAGCCAGAAAGTTGAAGAGAAGCTGGATCAAGTCGGATAATAATATATGTAGAAGATTAATATTAAAGGAATTGAATACAAGAGGGAGACATAAAGGCTGGGTTGCTGATCCCGTGTGATATTGGTAAGAGATTGATTATTAAAGTTTAATTATAGAGCGGACACTAGCTAGTTAAGGAAACTGCTATAGATAAAGATTCGGAGGTTAATTTATCACAAAGATAGTGAGTAGGATTTCAGGCGCTAATTTAACGTAGTATTAATTATTACGTCGTATCATTCCTGATCTGATTTTACTAGTAAGACTTGTGTTGCATTGATTAATATATATTGAGATAATAATATAGATTTATTATGGAAGATACGAGTGGTCTTAATCATTCATCCCTACAAATCTAGGTCACGTGGATGAAGAGATGATACCCCCGGGCAAGGGGGGTATCACTTGTGTGTCGTTGCCACTTGCCTCTGAATCCGCCTTACGCTCTTTCTATATTATCGTTTCTTTTATCTCTCTCTCTGTTTGGGAATTGCAGCTCACAATTCTCACTCAAGCGTGCTCAGTTACACGTCATAGACATCTCTGGTGGTGGGGGAGGTCTGACATATATTACAAAGTATATATAAGCCTTTTTGCACAGACTTTACTATAACGCAAAAAAGTGGATATCCTATCAACTTCTGTCTGTCAACTGGAGAATATTACATTTGACGTTAATTTAAATAATTTTAGAGCAAACCAAGGACTTCAATTACTATCAAATGAAAAAGATAACATTAGCGTTTGAATATTCATCTCTTCTAACTTTTCCTCTTAGCTACGTGAGATCTTTAATGGGGATTTTACATGAGAGTTTTAAAAATGAGTACTCAATGTTGCAAGACTCTCCCAAAACAATTCGCGATGGAAAAAAATTCTAACCAAAAAATTTTCAAAGCTTTTTGCATCAAAAAAAAAATTCTTTACAGTTATAAAAATAAATTTTAAAAAAAAAAGATTATGTTATTATATATATATATATATATATATATATATATATATATATATATATATATACGATTTATTAAATAAATAGTTCAGAAAAAAGGAATTTTATCATCAAGGGTATTTACACGTTTCAATTTCTATATCATTAAATTCTAAAACCAAAGTATTATGCAAAACACTGTAGCGCTTTCGAGATTTTTCTGTTTTAATTCGCTGGCCCGCAAAATTCAAAGTGAAGCATGTTTTTTGAAGCTCGTTATTAAAAAAGGGGCAGTAACAATAAAATTCGTGTATAAAAATGTTTTTTCATTCCTTTATTTTAAAGAAATGAACATTGATAAAGAGTTGGAGAAATGAGCAAAAATCCTACTCTCGCAATTTCGTGTGTTCGTTTAGTACATGATAGCTAATCTTCACAAGTCGTTGGTAATTTCGTTAACAATATCCAGAGGAGTCTAGAAACGTCTAGGAAAAGTCGTTTAACTAATTTGTGAAGAAGGCAGATGCTGATGAAAATTGGGTTGTGTGTCACAAGCTGTACTGTTAGACGACAGTGTGGCTTCCAGTGTGTAGTCTAGCGACAGTGGAATCAGTTTAAATCTGAACATTATGTTTCTAGAAGGTATGTTCAAGGCCAACCAAGTTACAACGCTGGCGGAAGATAATTGTGTAATGATTCCCACAACATTTTGCCTCATGAAACTGATGCACTATTTTTTCCAATAATGGACTTATGCTTCAAGAGCGTGTGTTTGTATTAAATTTATGCAAATTAATGTGTCGCGTTCAATAAAATCTGTTTTGTGCACATTTCATCCAAATTCATTGTTTCTGTGTTCATTCATTTACAAGTCAGACACAAAAAACAAGTTGTACCTTAACTTTTGGAGGGTGAGTGAGTGAGTGAATTTGGTTTTATGGCGCAAGAGCCAAAATTGGCTATACTGCGCCACACGTTTGTTAAAATATTAAAACTAGGTTAAAAATACACAAGAAAAATACAATGATATAAAAATAATTATATATGTGCATGCCTGCATGCACATATATAAAATAAAGGTAAAGATAAAACATTTTAAAAAGTCAAATGAAATATAAAAATCCAATTTTCTTCATAAAAGCAAATAGATTTTGGTGGGGAGATTCCCCCACCAAGTCAGATAAGGTTAAAACAGATTTATGAAAAAAGGTGATGCGATGATGGTTAAAAACGGGACAATCGATTAAAATGTGATGAACAGTGTAAGAGACATGGCATGAAGGACATTCAGGAGCGCGTTCTCCAAATAACAAATGCCTGTGAGTGAAGCGAGTATGACCAATGCGAAGACGAGTCAATTTGACATCAGTTCTTCGCAGTGGCATCACAGGCCATGCTCCTATGACAGGTTTCACAGAGTGCAGTTTGTTATCCAACTGCTGACTCCATGATTCCTGCCAGATGTTAAAAATATGATGCATGATGACGCGCTTCATATCCGATAGCGGAACAGCTAGCGGCAGGTGCGTCGTCGCCGACTTTGCCGCGCTGTCCGCTTGCTCGTTGCCTATGATTCCTACGTGACTTGGCAGCCAGCAAAACACGATATCGAAACCCTTGCTGTACAGTCGACTCGTAATGTCGAGTATCGTACATACCACTGGATGGCAGCGATCGTGGTAGTTTTCAAGCGCTTCGAGTACACTCATGCTGTCAGTATAGATGCAGTATTTACGGGGCATAGTGGAGTCGATTAATTGAAGTGCACGGTAAATGGCGACAGCTTCGGCAGTGAAAATGCTGCAAGAAGTGTCGAGCCTATAACCGTGCATAATATCTTCAATCACGACTCCACAGCCAACGTAATCTGCACGTTTCGAACCATCAGTGTAGATGGCCGAATAACGACTATACTGACTGCGGTGGTAGGCGAAGACGCGTTGAAAGACGACAGGCGCTACAGTGGATTTACTGTAAGTGGCAAAAGGGTTGATATAATGGAACCGTGGCGTATTCCAAGGTTGGAATAGGAAAAGGTTCCTTTGCTGGATATGCACGTTAGGTAGGTCGAGTTCAGAAATATGAAGCTTCATCCTATCCATAAACGGCCGGATGTTAGACGGCCGTGCATCATAAAGTCTCTTCATGCTGGTACTCATATACACATTCTGCAGAGGATGTGAAGGCACAGACAAGATCTTAAAATAAAACGCAAGAGACAGCTTCCTCCGCCGAAGATCTAGAGGAAGCTGATGACAGTTAACATAGAGACTCTGCACCGGTGATGTGCGGAACGCACCCGAGCAGATTCTCAGTGCCATATGGTGGACGGGGTCAAGTTTTTGCAGAGTAGAGTTGCACGCTGATCCGTATGCAACACATCCGTAGTCGATGCGAGAGAGTACGATTGCCTGATACACTCGGAGTAATGATGTTCGATCCGCCCCCAAGAGGTGTTTGACAACACCTTTAAGAGGTTTAAAGACTTTTCACACCTCTTCCGCAAATGTAAAATATGCGGAAGGAAAGTGAGCCGGCGGTCGAAAATTACTCCGAGAAATCGTACGTCGGGAACCACGGGAATTTGTACATCACGGATGCGTATTTCGGGGTCGGGATGAATACCCCGTTTGCGGCAAAAGTGCACGCAGCAACTCTTGCTCGCAGAAATACTATGACCGTTGGTGTCGCACCATTTTAAAATGTTGTTGACGGCAGTTTGCAACTGTCGTTCAATCATGCGCATATCTGAGCCTTCACAACTGACCTGCAAGTCGTCGACATAAAAAAGAAGCCTGTATAGAGGGCGATAAAACATTTAAGATGGGTGAAATATGACAAATAAAAAGGGTGACACTCAGAATGCTTCCCTGAGGAACTCCCTCAGCTTGCAAAAAAGAAGCAGAGAGAGTGTCACCCAAACGAACCTTAAAAGTGCGGACATTTAAAAACTTTTGAATGAAAATAGGTAAATTTCCACGAAGACCAAAGTTAAAAAGAGTGCGGAGTATCCCATAGCGCCAAGTACGGTCATATGCCTTCTCGATATCAAAGAAAATAGAAACAAGATGATTCCTCCGGACAAAAGCGTTTCTAATTTTGCTTTCCAGCTGAATGATGTTATCGAGAGTGGACCTTCCTTTACGGAAGCCACTCTGAAACAGAGGAATGCATTTGTTCTTTTCTAACTCGTAAACGAAACGAGCGTTGACCATACGTTCCAGTGTCTTACAAAGGCAGCTCGTGAGTGCTATCGGTCGATAGCTGAGAGGGTTCTTAGGATCTTTTCCAGGTCTTAAAATGGGGATCACTATGGCTTCTTGCCATTGAGTAGGATACACCTGCTCCCTCCATATTCGGTTGAATAGGTAAAGGAGACTTACTAGTGAATCCTCGTTCAAATGGCGAAGCAATTCATAGGAAATTCCATCAGGACCTGGACTAGTATTGTGGGCCGATGATAAGGCTCTCTTCAATTCAAACATGTCAAAGTCACAGTTATATGGTAAAGGTTGTCGGCACCTGAAGTTGATAGGTGTCCGCTCTAAACGATTCTTAGTCGCCTGGAATGCAGGGCTATATGAATCGGAGCTGGACACACTAGCAAATGTTTCGCCTATCAAGTTGGCCACATCTAAAGGTGACGAAAACAAAGCAGTAGAAGTTTCCAATATCGGAATGTTAAATTCTCGATAAAGGCCATTCGCTGCTTTGACCTTTCTCCATAACTGTTGGCTGGTAGTTGACGATGTGATTGAAGACACATACTGGATCCAAGATTCTCTCTGGCATTGACGACGTATTCTACGAGCTAACGCTTTCGCACGTTTGAACGCTATGAGATTATCAGTGGTGGGGTACCTCCTGAAAATACCCCACGCCCTCCTTTGTTCCTTTTTTGGCTTGTTGGCAGGAAGCGTTCCACCATGGTTTGCACAGCTTTCGAGGGGAATTGGATGTTTTGGGAATGGCTGCATCAGCAGCATTCCGAATAGCTTCAGTGACATTGAAAACAGCTTCATCAACTGCCCAGTTCTGAACCATTGTGCCTGAGATAATCGCTAACCGTGTGAATTTATCCCAGTCTGCGCGATGAAAATGATAAGTGGGGGGACGAAAACGTGTCCCCGCACCATTAACATGCGAGACTAGGGAGAGGGAAATGATCGCTGTTGTGCAGATCGTTTGCAACCTCGAAATTCAACATCGGTAGCAGAGTTGGCGAACAGATGGCTAGATCGAGGAGTGAAATGTCCTCGTGGGTGCATGGAAATACGTTTTCTCGTCGTTGTTCAGCAGACAGAGACAGTGATCGAAATCAACTGTTCGATCTGTCGCCCACGAGAATTTGTAACATCATGCCCCACAGAGGGCTGTGTCCGTTAAAGTCACCGAGCAAAATAAATGGAGCTGGCAATTGACTGACTAAATGATTCAAATCCACTTGTTGCACAACATCGTTGGGTGGTAAATAAACACAACAGACTGTGACTAAAGAATGGACGTGAATCCGAACAGCCACAGCCTGTAATGTTGTGTGCAGTGTGACGACATTACTGGGAAACAGATTAGACGTGAAGAGGCATACACCTCCGGTTGGAGATGTATCGCCATCTACATCCCGTCGTACACAATTATAACCACGCACTTGCATTGTCATGGTACTCTTCAGAAATGTCTCCTGAAGAGCAACGCATGCGGGCTGGTACGTGGATATGATGGATTTGAGATCAGCAAGTCGAGTCCTTAGACCACGGCAGTTCCAGGAGATAAAGGAGGTCATGAAGTCTTCGCACTTGCTCCTCGCAAGGAGCCAGAAGACGAAGGTCTGGGCGACAGATCGTCCATCAGACTCTCGTCGCTTTGTGAGGCATGAATGTCCATGACATCGTCTCCCATGTCATGGAGTTTTTAGAGAGGTTCGACCTCTTTTTTGTGGGATTGCACCCCGATTCCTTGATGCGTGTTTTTCGAGTTTTCTTAACAGTGGGCGGAGTGGATACAGTTTTACGTGTATCCACTGCAATAGACTTCGGTTGTACAGATTCGGATTGTGCAGATTTTGGAGCTGTACTCGCGTCAACTTGAATGGCTATTGTTTGGTATGTTTTGTTGGCTACCGATGCATAGCTTTTTCCAGAAACTGGCGTGCGTAAGGATACAACACGCCGAGCTTCCGGATAGGAAAGTTTATTCTTAATCTTAACTGCCGTGATCTCCTTTTCCAATATCCATGTCGGACAAGATCGAGAAAACGATGAATGGTCCCCTTTACAATTGACACATCGTTCCTTTGCTTTACAGTCTGCGCTATCATGGCCTACCTCTGCACATCTAGAGCAGGTGGGCTGGCCGCGGCAGACTGTTTTCGAATGACCAAATCTTTGGCATTGAAAGCAACGGAGCGGATTTGGAATGTAAGGTCGAACAGGGCAATGGAGATAGGCGGCCTTTACGGACTGTGGGAGTTCAGGCGTCGAAAAGGTCAGGATGAGGTGCTTAGTGTTAAGCACCTGGCCATCCCGCCGAATCGTAATTCGCCGAACTTCACAGACCTTCTGATCCACCATATTCTCCTTTATTTCCTCTGTTGACACATTCAACAAATCCGCTGCCGAGATGACGCCTCGCGAATAATTGAGGGTGTTGTGAGGAACGATAGTGACGTCAAGATGGGCCATTTTACGGAGTGTCCTGAGGGCGGAAGACTGTTTCGCCGATGCTACTTCGAGGAACAAGTCCCCGGAGCGCATCTTGCGAATTGTCTTGACCGGCCCAATGCTACTCGTGATCGCCTTCTCGATTAGAAAAGGTGATACGGTGGAAAAGGTGTTCGGAGTTTTAAGAACAAAGAATCTAGCAGAATTGCTAAATTCTTGTTGCTGTGTATTAGATGTATGTTTTGATTCAATTTGTTGCTCCACTGAAGGAGATTTTCTAATGGGTTCCATGAGTGTGTTTTGTGTTCATCCCAGTACGCCTCCACCCACCATGGAGCCCAACAAGGGAGGCAGCCCGCCGGTCATCTGACATGCGTCAGGCACGGCACTTACCTCAGAGGTGGTACTGGAGTATAGTATTACAGGTTCGGGATGGGATCCGCCAGTTCACCCAGGGCACCCCTAACTGCAATACTAACCTAAAGCAACCGTCGTTGGTATTCCAAAAGAACCCGTATTGGAATCCGCAGAACTAATCACTAGCCGATTGACAGGAGCGGGCTCACTCCTGCCTCCCGTCTACGGAGAAGCATGGGCCAAAGGGCACGCAACAGGAACCCCAGACTCCACTTTCCCCGGTACGGGTCGCCGCACACGGCAAACATGCGGGTCAGACTCAAAAACCAGTCTTAACATTACGGAAATCAAAAATGAAAAATCATTTGTTTAAATACCCCAAAGAAATAAACCAAAACAAAATAGTAGAAATAATGAAACTGAAAATATGCAAAATAAAAGTAACCACAAAACAACCCCTAACTGAAATAAATAAAACGTGAAATATCGACCCCTGTAACTGAAACACTAACCAAGCAAATATTTTTTTTTTGGGTTTTTTCTTTTCAAAATTCACTCGGGTACCTCGGGGACGTGGCCTCCCGTACTCACCCGAAAGTGAGCCCCTGAGGTGGAAAAGAAGAAAAGGGAAATTATAATGGCAAGAAAGAGGGCCGAAAATAGAGAAGGTTCACTAGGGTTCCCCGGGTTCGTGAAGCCCGTGTTTACCAAAGACAGCAAACCCCTAGGGAGAAGGAAAAGATCACTAGGGTAACTTTTGGAGGGATACAGAAAAGTTTATAAATTTTAACTATCAATGCACTATTCAGAAAAACTAAAACCATTATAAATCCTTCGTACTTAAGTAATCTAGTATATAGCTCCTTAGCAGGTCTCTTAAATATTTCCAGAACTAATGATCGCATTCAAATGTAATTAGGAGAACAGGTTATTAAGACCATGTTCAAGCTTATTCTGCACATACTTGGGTCCTTAATGGAAATTTTTTTTAGACTGTAATTAGCTACGTTAATTTAAATATTTAACTAATCCATTAACAATAAATGTATTTCCATTTGAATAAAACTAATCCAATTTTTGACAATTGCTCTATGACTCAGAAAAATACAAATAATCATTCAATTTAATATTAATTGCTAAGAGTAGAAGACTATATAAGAAATCTACATATAAAATATATTAATCGTTGCATAAATTTGTAGGAAATTGTCGGAAGTCTCCTGTCTACCAAAAATACTTAAAATTCATTATAGTTAAATCTAAGGAATTTCTACTTTCCCTTTCGCGTCTAGACAAATGTATAGATTTGCATTTGATCAAGTATATTCTGAAAGAGCAAATAATAAAGATTCAGCTTAATTAAATTTCTCTTTAGAATTTGTGCGAATACTTTTATGTCAATTTTAATGATTCGTTGTATGTTTCACACACATTTTTGAAATTACTTTAACGCAATTTTAAAGTTCGGATGAAGAGCATAATTCTACAGAACTTTCATTATTTACTATTTTTACTCTTTCGGATGTTCTTTATGTTAGATGAAAGCCTTAAATATGTGAGTAATTATTAATAATTTAATTTGGTCAGAGTATACGTATTGAATGACAATTTGAATAAAATACAGTGATATTAACAGTGTATCAATGCAAAATATACGAATTTAAGTGATAATTTCAAACTGAAATGCAAATAATAAGAAATGAACACATCCAGTCGTTTTAATTAACGTGATTAAGACATCATTTATATTTCTTATTTTCAGAGATGGAAATTTCCACTTTATATGTAAATATAGCATATTAATACTTCTACAAAGTAAGCACAACTCTGTAGTTGAGAACACTGAGGTGACTGGCAATGTAGTTATTTTAAGCTAGATTATACATTTGTATGTATGAATACATTATGCAGAAAGATGTGCACATGTACAAGGGTCCTAAGTGTATCTTTGAATATTTATAAGAGTTTATACAGTTTCTAAGGTGATAAGTTTTCACTCGGAGGTAATGCTGAAAACTGGACACATCGAAACACAGTGAATTCTGCTTGGTATTTTGTATATTTGCATGCATATTTTTGTCCTAGTTCTGTGTGGAAGTTCAACGAGACACTTTCCCATTTGAAATAGATAAGTTTATGTATTGTTAAGATTCCTCCTTTTTCCAAATATGAATTAGAAGATAATATAAAATATGAAATCCTTACTCACACAAAAATAACTATTTAAACTTGTTTTTTAATGGATCCCCTAAAAAAATAAGCTAATGTAAAAAATGCTTCCTTTTTGTATTCTTTATTGTCTATAATTTGCCCGATTTTGGTTTTGTATAGCTTTGAGTTGCAGTTGCTAACCAATCTACTCACAATGTACCTCGTAATGATATACTTGATTAATAAATGAAGACGTATTTGCCAACCGATAATGTCCCCATACAAATCTACCTGGAATTTAACCATAAAGAAATTGTTTAATCAGATATTGAGGAAAACCCCCATCTGTCATGACACTGGTATTTTGCTGCTTCGTCCGGAGGAAACTATTATTTTACAGTGATAGATCTGACTAATCTGACTAGAGAAGGCCTACTCAACGTTCTGGAATATGAACAGGCTTCTTAGTTTCCTAGACGGCTGCAATTCTTCCCGAAACTTGTGCGGGGTGGCAACCACGAGCCCTTCTTCGGTGCCTGAATGGGAAGATGGACTATCGCTTCTCTCTCCTGTGTCCTGTTGGACTTTCTTCTCAACACTGGTCTCATGTATTTGGTTTGGCACTTTTGGTAAATCAGAGTTATAACAACAGAACAGAGGATGATACCCTGAGTTAATATCAAATTTTCAAATCGTGGAATGTAAGTTTTTTTTAATTACGTAATCAGCAGCGATATCCATTGCTCTATATTATGCTCTTTAATGTTATTTGTTCTTTAACTAGCTCAATAATTTTTGAGGCATAAAAAGGCTTAGAAGAACCGTTATTTAGCCTTGCGAGTTAAGGATTGATTTCCAATGAAAGAAGATTGGAAAGTTTTAAAGTTGTGTGTGTAATGGTTTATATTCAGGCTTCCACTAATCCTCTTGAGGAAAATACTCTTTTTAATTGTGATTTTAGTTGAAAACCGCTTTTCGTAGAGATGACTTGATTTTATGTAAATTCAAGCTTCTATTTAAGTGATAATCGTGGAGTAGCCGGTGGGATGGTTGAAAATTGATTCTAAGTGAAAAAAATAGAGTGAGCGACCGGTGTGGCCGCATTTCGTAATATTAATTCCAGAAGGAAGGATTCGGAGAAAGGGATACCGTCCGCTTTACGGCTGACGATTAAGCAAGTTAGCAGCAAGAGCGTCCAAGAGAAAATATAAGTGTTTATATTTCTAATAAGAGAATAATAAGTTTTATTGATCTTCGGGTTTAGTTATCAGTGCGCATTCTCATAAATTTTCTGAAGTGTTAAATGCTAAATAAAAGTGGTCAACTTGAAATGATGTCTGTTTCTTACTCGAACCCTCTCCCACCCGCGATCGAAGGATCACGACATACGTTGATCGCGTTTATTAGTGTAAGGATCATATTTAACCAAAATGTATTAAAAGACACACACATTTATTAACGTAAAGATTATCATGTGAATAACTATTACAAAGGAATTTATTTTAATTAAGCATGCTATTAAAGGAAAGAAGAAAAAAGGCAAGTATTATTTGAACAGAGAGTGTGAGGATTGAAGTTAGAGAAAAGTTAGGAAGACATCTGGGTGCACTTACTCGTATTTACCAAAGACAGAAAACTACATTGACAAGTTTGGGATTATATTCTAATAATGGTCTAGCGAAGTGTTGTAACTTTGCTAGAGAATTCAGTGGAGGTAGCTAATAATATCAAAGTATCTTTATTACGTGATGTTCAAATTTGTAGAATGAAGATTTTTCTTATCTTTCATCACCATCATCACTTGACTGCAATTTGAGATATAACATATTCAAATTTAACTTAATCTTGTAAAATGAGTGTAAATTCAAAATAATCTTGCTAAATCTAATTTTTGAGTCTTCGACATCTGTGTGTGTGAAACCATTTTGTCTTTCTATGAATTCTCTCTCTCTCTCTCTCTCTCTCTCTCACGAGGAAAAAAATGGATTCCCCACGCACGCACTCACACGTGCACGCACTCTCACGCACGGACACGTAAACACACACTCTATAACTTTCTTAGAAGAGAATCAAACCCAAGATTATTTAAGGCAGACCGAGTGTAATTGAATGTATTTGTAATAGCTCACACACACAATATACTTCTGAGACTACATCCTTTTTTCTACAAGAAAGATTATATTATTTCTAATCATTTTCTTATAGATTAATAAAACGTGATTTGTAAAGTCTTTTAATTCTAAATGGTTCAGTTTCATCAAAATACATTTACATTCAGAACTTCATTCAACTAGAATGAAAACTATTCTTAGGTCAAAAGAAAATCTTCGAAAACTATGAAAAAGATTTTTAAAAGAACAAAGTAATCCTTTGTTCAAAATTGTTTATTGCATACCGTGCATTAGTTAGAAGTGAAACGGACCCGGATTTATCTTACAAACGACGGTTAAAGAATTGTTCCGGAGAATAAATGTATACAAATGAGTGTGTGTGTGTGTGACAATAGCATTATATTATTCACAATCAGTGTACATAGAACTTATTCGTATCAGAATAGATACGGATAAATAGATACAAATGGAAAGAAACTTACTGAATACTTAAAAAACATTGCTGTGTAAAGGAAACTTTCTGAACGATTAAAACTCACGACGGCATCGTTAAAACTGAAACTCATTTGAATACCAAATTACTTAGATTGCCGTATTGATTCGAATAAATTTTGTTACTTCAGTGGTGTTTCTTTTAGTAAATTATTTAAATTTTAAGCAAACGCTTAGTTATAAAAAATTAATCGGCATTATTTTGTAATTATAAAGATTTAAATACCCAATTCAAATAACTCTTAATATACATGCGCATATTTTTTTTGTAAAAAAAGATAATATTCATACTCTTAATAAATTATCGTTGATAGAGTAACTGATTTCAGGGGAAAAGTTATGAATATATAAATATTCAATAAATTTCCAAAATAGTAATAATACCACAGTACAAAGCATGATTAAAAATTAAAATATACTTTAAATAGGTATAGCTTACTTAAAAATACATCTTGATTGTTTTTGCTGCTCCTGTATTAGGCAGTTTTGATCGATTAGCTCATAAATCAGTAATCATCAATCAATTTTGATAATTGAAATCAATCATTTATCCTATTATAAACAAACTTAATACCTGATTTCACTTAGAGATACTCAAATAACGATAGTTTAGATTTCTATATTTAATAAAATGAGAGGTTTGTGTGAGGGAACTGGAGTAGGGCATAAAACGAAAAGAGAGTCAGACATGCGGAATTTGATAGCGAAATTTTGAATGATGATGGTATGTAGTTTGAATGATTTTTTATCCTCTAATTTTTATTTAGATTCGATGTTGAAGCAATTTTTTCTCTTCTACTGCTGTCAATTGAAACGTTACAGGGTTACAATTTTTACAGGGACTCAGGGTTCTTAATTTTGTCTTGAGAGTTGAAAATATAAACAATTTTCAGATATAATTATTTGAAATTAAGATTAAATACTTCTACGCTTTTACACATTATTTATAAAGGAACGAGGTTTCATAAAAGTGCAAAATGTTTAAAATATAACCACAATTTAAAAAAATATTATAAGTATATGAAAATAATATTTATTACAGAAGTGTTACTTCAGTAAATTTTAAGTTGCATATGCTATTTTCTAAAATTGTAGCCCCTTTGATGTATAAAACTTTATATAATTAATATAAAATGTATCATACTCTTTACACCCTACCTAAATTTAGTATTATATATCTTTTGTATTTCAAAATATTTGGAAAATATTGAAATTTGAAAAAAAATTAAATGTATGTTTTTTTAGTTTTTTTTTAAATATAATTTATAGTTTTGTTTATATAAAATAGTTACAATGTATTAATGATGCATTTAACTTTATAAATAAACTTATTACTAGTAATTAGAGGTACTATTTTAGAAAATATCATGTGTGTGTGAGAGAGTGTGTGAGAGCTCGCAACGTAAGACTTAATATTTCTTCCAGAAATGTTCTTTATTTTCATATGCTTATAATTTTTAAAATTATGATTAAAATTTAAACATTTTACACTTTTTTTAAACTTCGTATCTATATAAATAATGAGTAAAAGAATCGAATTATTTAGTTTTAACCTCAAATAATTGCATCTAATTGCGTTAAGTTCTCAAAATAAAATTAACACCCCTGAAAACCCAACACCGAATAAAGCCGATTTAAGCGAATTTTTGAAAATACTGCCGAATTTGTAAATCACTCCCTCCGAAATTATATTGACTCTATTTGGGAATAAAATTTTGACTATCTTGGAAAAATAGGAGGAAATATGAATTTGAGAATTTTATGCAAATTTTTCTTCATATAGTTAGTGAATGAATTATTGGCTTTTTCTACTTTTTTCCTTCCTCCGCGTTTCATAACTCTGGTGCTTGAGTGATTGTTTACTAACAATGCAGTTCAAAGAAACACCGAGGTTTATTGATGAACCTTGTAATTTTGAACCATATTCAAACATTTAAAGCGATATGAAATTCTTCAAACTTCAACGACACACCTCCTGGAGAACATTAAATCCCGACATGTTGAATGTGCATCAGTCCATCTACATGGGTGGTCCTTAATGGTACCAGACACGATCTATTTTTGCTGTTTTATTTTTCATTTGTGTGTTTTTTTCTTTCTTTCTAGCCAAAATGTTATTCATTTCTGATTGAATCATTATGGAAAAAAAAATATCTTCTAAAAATTAAACTTCAATTTTGGCAACACTCATTAAAATGTTTGCTTAGCTGGATTGTTGAATTTTATTTTCAAATTTAACCTACGTAAAGAATGAGTGCTCCAGATATTACATAATAATGTAGATTTTTCAAATTTTGTAAAGCGTACCTATAAAAAATAAAATATATTTAAAACTTGTTTTAACTTACATGAGGCCTTCAAATGAGATCTTCTGCATAATTCATAAGGATAAAAAAAATCGAGTGCATAAATTCAAACTTCAAAAACAAATTTCTTCAATTCCGCAGTGGCGCGCTGAAGGGAATGAATTCTTTCGACTCTATATTCCGAAGTATATTTGTATTGATGTCTGTAAACCAGTGAGGAACATTGCTATTATCAGTACGTCTGCATATTACTATTTTTCAATCCTCTTGAGAGGCTTAGAAGTATGTATATTGAAGTCAATTTCTTTAAGGTACGAGTCGAAACTCTCTTTTGATGTGGAATTCAAAAAGTTGCAAATAAAAATAAATAATATTTTACATCATTCAATAGCACGCGAAAGCATCTTATATTTTTAATATTCGAAACATATCGCATAGCTACAATACTACAAGAAAACTTCCGAAATGAATAACTGACTATATATATTTATTTTTTAAGAATAGTGTCGACAAAGAAAGAACGCATTGAGTGAGGTTTTCAGAGATCCCGCACAGATAGTGTAATTTATTCAAACTATATTTTGAGATATAGATATACTCTATATTCTTAAGATACAGCATTCCACATGTTGTAATACATATTTCAAAAACTTAAACTATAGAAAAATACTTATTGCATCTACGTATGATGTGATTTGTTAAAATTAAAGTCACTCCCTAGAGTTACTGGAAGGATATTGTTACGTAGATCCAGGTTCAAGGATTTTTTGCAAAACAGTCACAAAAAATTAAGAGCGATGATAATTTACTGACGAGCATCCAATCCTTGATTTACAGGATTCAACAGCAGTATTCACAGAATAAATCTGAGAAGATTTTCACTCCTTCTAAAACATTCAAACACAATTATCAGTGTTTAAAAGTACACGTACATAAAAGAATATTCACAAGCACAGCCGAGCTAATCGCTAGTCAAAACAATGCTCACTATTCGCTGGTTGAAATCAAGCTGACTAGTTGTGGCTGGCACAACTCTATTTATAAACCCGACGGAAATTTCCAGAAAAATCTGCACGCGTCACAGAGCGTGAAATTAGTGGCGAGATCCACTACTTTCTAGAAGAATCTAGAGGGTCCCAAACTCGCCAACGTGGTCACCAATGACGCCAAAATGGTCACCAAAATTACCAAATTGACGGCCAACCTGGTCATTAAATATGATGCTAACTTGACTCTATCGCCAAATTGTCATTGAATCGTTACTATACCGCAAGGAACAGCATTGCTTGTGAATATTACAATTTTAACACAGAATAAGTATAACATAGATGAATATAAATGCCTTACACATCCAAATGCAAATTATTTACACAAAATTCTTAACAATATTAATAAAAGTCTCGTATATCTCTCGTTCATTTGACGAGAGTAATACATAAGCTGTACTTCAGTCTACTAATTGTCGCACCATGTGAGGACTTTGAGTCTTATTGTTAATAGTCACGCAGCAGCTTCTGTTATTCCCAACCACGAATCTTTTGTGTTATTAGGACTAAAATTAATGGGATTTAACTTGAATATCATTCGTTACCATGGCTCCTTGGTTCATGTGGCAGCGATGTATTACAATACATGATGCAAAATTTTGTTGGATAGCAAATTATGCCACTTGATAATGAATATCATTTTCGTTTTAAGGATACAAAAATGTTTTTAATTCTCTTGATGCATTTAGTTTGTCTTGATTAGAAAAGTTGAAATAAAATACGAGAAATTTTCCCACTGTGTAACAATGCAATGTTATTCTTTATTTGTCAACATAATAGATAAAAATATTATAAGGTTATCCACCCCCAAAAAGATAGTACATATTTTTGTACAGTTTTACAGGAAATGAATTTTAAATCTTGGTTTAATCAGTAATCTAAATTTTTGATGCAATACAGGGTAAATGTAATTAAGGCAAATATTAATTTACAAATATAATAATAATGTACGTGTATTATTTTTAAAATGCATTAAGTATTGGTTTACCTATTATGAGTTTTTTATACAACAAAATCTGAATAAAAAAGTAATGCAAATAAAGTTTCAAATTTAAATTTTCTGATTTAATGGAAAATTGTGAATGCATTTTTCATTAAACAGAATTATTATTTTTGAAGTATTGTATCAAACAAAAAATTACGTTTTTATACACAGGCTATTTTTAATTTCTTTCAAAATCAAATGTTACATACATTTTGATACACATTGTGTAACGAATATTAGTATTATACGAATCAACAAGCCCTAGACATATTTATTTCCTAAAATATAAACTGTTGCATGGATTACGCTTTTAAAACAACTTGTAAAAGAATATGAAAAAATGTTAGTAATTTTTGTGTGTGTACATAAAAAAAAATAAACATAAACATCAAAGAAGTAAATCGTGCAAGTAGTTCTTTGTGCTATATATTGCTGAAAACATATTTATCATTAGAGAAGTATCCTTATAATTATAATCTATACTTTTTTAAGTTAGGATTAATTTAAAACAAACATACATATCAATGCCTTTTTAATATTGTATAATTAAATTTACCTTAAGAAATTTATTACTTAAGCTATTTTTATTTTGCATTATGCTCTGCTTATTTCTCTTAAGCAGAATTTTATTGAAAGCATCTTTACTCTATATCTTGTAATTTTTAAGACTACAGCTGTAAAGAAAAAACAAATTTTCATCCTTAATGAAATCGTATTAGTTTCATTTGTTTTCAGGGCATAATCAAATCATAATAACAGCTGTTTGAGAACTGAGGACAAGAATGATTTTGTGTATTAAAGTAGTCGGAACCTGAAGTGAGACAGGCATAACGCCACTGACTTTGTAACTAATGACCCTTGGTTGAAAGGAACACAGTACGCTACGGTCGGAGTGCCATGGTTAATCCATTGGAAGATTGAACTGAGCAGTGTCTATCCAGTGCTCATCAAACCGTCTTCTGAATTTAATTATGCACAAAGCTTCTATCGCTGATCAAGCTATTGCAGTGTAATCATCATTTCATCTTTTGGGTTAAACAAATAATTAATTCCATTAAATGGGCAGCTTAGCTTACAGAATGAAATTTTGAAATTTATTTCTTTAACAGAGAATAGAACAGTTCTGAACTTTAAAACCCATTTTTTTAAAAAAATGAATTCGATAAATTAAACTGCCTCTTTTTAAATCAAAAATATTTGATCAGATGTAGAGAAAAACATTTATAAGAGCACTAATATAGGATTCTGTAGAAAAATTCTCAAAACTCAACTTTTAATGATTTCTAGTAGAATGCATTTGCTTCTAATGCTCGTGCACTGCAAATAATCACTATACTTATATTTATGAACCATTAAAATATCAGCTGTAAATAGACAACAAATTATAGTTATGAGGTAAAAAAGATCTACCTCTATATCTCATTGATCTATGGATTTAGAGAGAAAGAACTTTGTAATGAAATTTAATTTTTAAATAAACAACTTGCAATGATTTAAAAGGAATGCCACAGGTCCGGGGCTCAAAACCTGGACTGGGAAAGGTTGACTCAGCCTTTCATCCCTTCAGTTGGTTGATAAATGAATAGCAAGCTTACTTTAGAGCTAAACACTGAGGGTTTTGCGTCAGACTGTCCACCTAACCCGAACATCTTCTCATGCCTCTCAGTGCTCCAAGTCAGGAAAACTGAGATGGGCATAGTCGGCCTTGGCTCTCATGGGCTGTTGCGCCAGTGAGTTAAGTTTAAGGATTGAAAAATATTCGTATAACAGACTAATTATGTGTATTTAATCCAAAATACGGAAAACACCAGCCACGCAGGTTCATCATCGAAAAATTTCATTGCAGTACGTAATGATAATGTGTGTACAACCCATTTATGGCCGACAAATACATTTTAAAGTTTGTTCAAAGCTCAAAAAATATCCTTGATGCAGGTTCCGACTATGGAAATTGAAATACTGGTAAGTAAGGCAGCTCCTGTTCTGATGTGATCCGAAATGAGGAATATCATGAAAAGCATGGGTAATTATTTAGACACACATTCCAATGGTGAAATGGATAACAAAATGAGCGACATTGAGCAATTTGTTGACGATTTGATGTTAAAAAGATAATGAACAGAAAATATATATATCAGATCATTTTCCAGAAACTCAATAAATGTTTTGTTTTTCAAAACCTTGAAAATGTTGCATTTAATTTCATGGTAAATGTTCTTGTTTCATACATATACAAATCTGTGTAAATGAAATGTACTCTAAAATAAACTTAATTTTATTGAATATATGATTTTTTTGCAATATTCCTTAATACGAAAAAGTACTTGTTCCCTCAGTTTCGTGTTAAACGATTTTTACTGTATAATGAATTTTTTTTTATGTTTCAGTTGAAATCAAACGAAATGCCTACTTTCTGTGACAGATTTTGTCACTGAACACAGTAAATCACACAGTTTATCTATATAAAAATACTAAAGATGAATTTATTTTCAGGAGACAATATGTAATTGGGTAATTACATATTCAATGTTGTTGTTGTTGTTTTCTGATGCCACCCGTCTGACGTAGTCAGATCGAGGCCCACGAAATTCATCGTGGCATGGGCAAGAGGTACGCCTGTCGTACAGCATCATACAGATGACAGTACGATTTTAGCTCGGCGAAGTTCCCGAAGGGACGATAGATGGCGACACGACCTCTATCTCCACAATTTCTGCAAGTAAACTGAAGGGGAGGGAAAAATTCTACAGTCCCTGCGCTCGTGATTAAGCCCACAAGACTACGGACCCACTGATTTAACGAGCACGTACTCCGTGTGTACTCGGAGGGTGTTGGTGGCATCGGGCATCGAACCCAGGCCTTCCGGTCTGGAGTCCGATGCTCTAACCACTAGGCTACTCACGGCCGGCAACAACAAACAACAACAATATATTCAATAATTACATTGAGTAATCTACAGAACAAAATCTATAGATTACCCAAACATTTCATGAACTTTTTAAAATTCCGGAAATATTAAAATCTTGCCCCATCATATATAAAGGGCTGTTATGCTATACATTAATCTTTGTCTAGCCTGCAACAGAAGCGTGCCTTTAAAGGTCGTCTGTTTCTTCATGTGAGAAATCTTCAATCTATTTATTAACGATATCTAATGAGGCGTAGGCTCAAGAAAGGTTGTTTATTAAAAGTTTCCGAAATATTTTCAAACTTTGAACATGCTTCACGAACTTTCAGTGATTCTTTGGCGGTTGATCTTTTGATGTAAGCGTAAACCTGTAATTAGTGTCAAGTTCGGAATCCATAGAAATTTTAGAGGTATTTGATTATGTAATAGGTCAACTAATGTGAAATATGAACGCGCCAGATTATTCAGGAATGTGTTCTCTGGCATCGTAAAATAAAACGCAAGTATCGTGACTAGTTGCAATCAATGATTTTGAAGAAAATAGAGCTGGCTTCTATGTTGCTAAGCAACTGTAGTTTTCATAGAAATTCAATCTCCGTATATATTTTGATGATCCAGATTTTTAACAACGTTACTTCTGTTTAAGTGGCTTTCTGGTATTGTTCCAAGAGTTACGTCGTATCACTTTTAAATTTTAAACAAAATACTCATTTTAAACCTTTTAAGTAATTCCACTAAAATTCCTTTTTTGAGGATTTTAATTCCTCTTTTTTTAAAAAAAAATTCTAGTTCATTATTATTTTTAAGAAATTTTTTGTTTCGCAATAAAATTTAGCTGAAAAACAAACTTTATTTTCCAAATCAGTTGACGAAGATAATGACATTGAGAAGTAATCTTATTCATCAAATTTACCATAAATGTTATATGAATAGTTTTGAGGTCCCGTTTGTGACTTAATGCGCAATTGATTTCAGTACTCAGCACTATTAATTTTAGTGAACCATGGAGTTCGCTATCACAACAAATCCTTTAATACAGAGAAAACAAGTTTACTTGATGCAAATATAAAAAAAAATATGGGCTTACTTAACTTTCTTATTATAAAAATATGCTTTAAATAAAACATAGTGTTACTGAACAACCAAAAAATTGTGTGTAAATAACTTCAATATATTATTTGTCGAATAAATACTTAGGAGATCAGTATGTTACAACTGAAATAATTTTTTTGGTTATTTTCTGGTTTCCTAAAAAATCGTCCCCCAAATTTCCAAAGAGAAATACACCTCACCATTTGAGTCATCAATTAAAGCAGGGATGGGCAAATAGCGGCCCGACAAGACAGTCAGAAATACCAAATAGACAGGAAATGTTCTCTATATTTGAGTCAACATATATTTGTGAGTAAAGTTTTTCTTGCATGAAGAACAATAAAAGTCAATATAAATGCGAGTTGGCTGACATGAACTTACAGACTATGATGAGAATTTCAACGATCAATCTGAGACCTGATTTCAAAAAAATTGCAAAAAGGTGTGATAATGTACATTTGTCTCATTAAACCCAGGGTGGGCATTAAGTTGATTGCGATCTCCCAGTAGACCGCCAGGGCATTTGGGGGTGACCGCTTTTTGTCTCAAGATATCCGACTACCCTAAAACCATGATTTTTTTCAAAAATAGGCAAAATTTTTTATGATTTTATTTTATAGACCATTTTATTAACTTAATAACAATACCAAGTACTTTATTTTCCCTCCACTAGAACAAAAACTGCAAGCGTTTTAGTAGAAGCAAATGCGATAACTTTACACAAGATGTCAAACTTTGAAATGCGTTTTACGCGAAACGTGTTTTTCGAAAAACTCAAACGGGGACCGCGATTGCTCAAAAAAGTTTTGAAAATAATTAGCTGTAATTTTTTGCTTATGTTCTGCATAACAGTAGAAGTGTTTTGATCTTCAGATTTATCAATAACTGTTTTATTTCAAAATTTGCAGCTCTTTATGTGAATATAGTCAATGTTTTTTAAGCAATTTCGTATTATGACTTAGATAAAGTGCTCTAGTTTTTGTAAAAATTAAAATATTTCTTATCGTGAAGATCACTTCAAACAGGAATAACAAAAAGTAACACATCAAAATTGAAAAATTGAGAATTAGTTCATAAAATCTTTGTAGAGAGCGGGCCCCGTTTATGTAATTTTTCGTACATTTTTACTAGTTTTTCCCATTTTAATAATAATAATTTTTTTTTTCTTTTACCAATTTTTGGATTTTTCCTTAAAATATACTATATAAATATAAAAATCACAAAAAGATCTCCATATTTCCTTTCTTTCAAAAAAAAAAGTTGTCGCAAGTAGTCGGATACCTTAAGACCTAATAATCATTTCATCATACGAAGGTCTAGAAATATTTTAAAAATACAGAGGAAAAAATTCGAATCACAAGAGAAAAAGTTCGTTAAATATAAAAAGGAATTCGATATTTGGAGGTTATTTTACGAAGAAAATCGTAAAATTTTCTTATTTCCAGGAAAAAGTTTGCTAAATAGAGAAAGTCGCAATATATAGGTTCGTAAAATGGAGGTCCTACTGCATTGTAGACTTTCTGTTAGCTCACTACACCTACGCTACTGGGTGGAGTCAGTGGCGTAACGTGCACCTCCGCTTTGGGGGTGGGCTGGGGGTTTTAAGGAGCTTAAAACTTATTGACGCCAAGTACATATTAGGGCCCAAAACCTGACTTTGCAGGGGGACTCTAATATTCTCCGTTATGCCCCCGCAACACCTTGACAAAATTAGAAGTAGCCCACACCCTAGAGAAGCCTGCCCACCCCTGCAATAAACTGATTCTAAAATTAAATGCGTCTGCAGTTATAGATGATATGGAATTAGGATAGTAAATAAATTTGAATTAAACTTTTATTATTTAATTTAATTTATATATTTATTGATTTTTATGGTACATTTTATATCAGTGGTTCTTAAATTGCGGTCCGTAGACCTCTGGTGTTCCGCAGGTCCTCTCTAGGGGGTCCACGGAGTCTCTCATGGAATGTTGAGATTTCCCTCTTTTATAGACTTTGATAGGCCTTGTGGAAAAATTAGAAGATATGCCGTACAAATTTAGACTACTAAATAGCCCCAATGAAGAAACTCCACTAGAAGCTGTATTTTAATCAAGAATAATATTAAGTCGGGGAGGGATGTTGAAAATCTTGGGGATCCGCGATGTAACCCTCATACATAGAGGGATGGAGGTGGGTGCTAATCGGAAGTTTAAGAACTGCTGATTTATATCTTTTCTGATATGCAAAATTAATGAATGCAATTATTTTAAAAAGATGCTGCCCTCTTCCGCTTTCACAATGTGGTCCTCGAGCCAAAACAATTTTTCACTCCTGGATTAAAGAAAAATGCATCTGTTTCAGTTTCATAGCGTCCACAGTACTACATGAAAAAATATACAGAATTATTGAGATTCTAACTTAACGCAGCATGAGTCGGTTTTTCTTATATTTCTTGAAACAGTGTTCAATGGAATAAAGTTTCGAACACACACATGTGTGATGTACTTCTCATTAAAATACTATATTAACTGTTCTGGGACTAAACCACTGTTTATGTCACACTTTGGAGGAAAATGTGGTAGAAAAAAATATTAATTTCAATTTGATTAATTAAATAATTATCTTTACCTTAACGTAACACACTTATCATTATAGCCAAAATTAGAGATTATTGCAAACTTTCTGCATTATGTACATCAAACCATTATTTGAATTTGCTCACCAAATGATTCTTCAATTAAAAGATATTGCATAGGAAAGCTGTTACTTACAACACGAGTTTTTCAGCTGATTTAGTAAGCTTTGAACCATCGGTATCTATAACTGTGAACTAATTCCATTCATTTTACTCGAGAAACTGCACGTTTGACACAATACATACTTTGTTCGATAGTGAATAGTTATTAGAATAAGCTACATCATTAATTAAACTTATTAGGCACAGTGAAGATTGCACAAAGGATGGTGTATGGGGTAACCCTTGCGATGTGCCATGGCAACTACTCACAATGTCGTACGAAATTAATGATCACGAAACACGAAAACGCAACTCAATAGTCATCACCAAGCCTCTAGGACCTCAATAGTAATCATCTGAGTCCACGATTTCTATATAGAATTCGGAATTGATCTGGGTAAGTATAATGTAGTTGCATTTAATGGAATGACCACTAGTATTACTGTCACCACACACAGAACTCACATTTAATAGAAGATCCAGCAGAATTAGAGCCATCATGCGGTGAGTGATCAATCGGATATTGCAAGGCAATTAATGTTACTATCGGGTAGTACCTTCAGGTGAATACAAATTTCAGATACCAATGTTTAGTATTACCGCTCTAGAGTTACCTATATATAAAGATTTTTTTCATTTTCCTTAGACATCTCTACATAAAAAATAAATAAAAATTGTGTATTTCAGTAAATTATGATTATTTACTGATACTTTTTTGAGGAACTTGTAGTTCTTTGTAGATTATTTTAAAATCTCTTTCAAGATCATAAGTTGTTTTACGGTTCTTAAAGATTATTGCAAATTTTTCTTAAATATACTTTTATATAAATATTTCATTAAATCTTTTAAGAAAATTTTTAACTTTTTGACTTAAATAACAAGGAAAATTTTGAAAAGAGATACAAAACCTCTTAGAGGTAAATATAAATAATATTTTTAGTAATAATTTTTAGTAACATTGATTGAGAAGCGAAGAAAAAATGCTATTAGAGGGAATTTCATGAATACAAATATGCCCCTTTTTACATAGTAAAATTGTAGATTATTGCCTCTAAATTCTCAAATCTAGAGACGAAGCAATTCAAGAGCATTAAATAGGGTTCATTGTCATGCGTTGCTGTTTTAATTGAATTTATAACTGATTTCAACTATGGGAAAAAATAAATTCAGTCAATTTATTTCATAAACGATAAAGCCCCCTTTTAAATAACTAAAAATTAGTTTCAGTTGACAGGGCGTTTGAAAACTTAGTCGAAATTAAGATACAAGAGAGTAAGTTTGTATAAATAGTTTAAATAAGACATAACTTTTTTCTCCAAGAACAATAACGCCCTTCTTTCTGGGAAATATTTGATTCATAAACAACTGGATGAATAAATGTACGTAAATATAAAAAGGAATAAAGATGAAGAAGTTTTCCCATTTTGTTCATACAATTTCTCAACCGAATAAGATTGCTCTATTCCAGGTTAAATATAATTTTCAGTTAAATACAAAAACCTTTAATAAATCCTAAAAACTCGTAAAAAGAGCCATAACCTTCTTTTCAGAAAACCAACGAAAGCTTGGACTATGACAATTCAAAAACATTTTCGGTCGCCAAACTTAGGAAAAAAAATCTTCTATTTTACGCTGCCTTGATTCCTAAATTCCTCCCTTAAATCCTTGTGTTAGCCTCTTCTACGGCAAGCCTCAAATATATCTTTAAGAAAACAAGGCATGACTTTTGCCCACTGATGCGTGGTAAGCCCTAGGAGTAACGCACCGCAAATCGATCTGATAGACGGTAGGCATGTTTATTCTCATGGGGGACGAGAAAGATCCCTTAACGTCCCTTGGGTGCTTCGTTTAGTGAATAAAGAACTTTTGGTTTATTCCTGTAGCAGCGTTTATTCAACAGAGTATTGTATGTAGCACAGACGACGGTACAGAGGCAGCCGAATATCATTTACTTAACCAGATTAGTTTTTATTAAACGATGATATGCTTCAGTAGGCACTGAGTTGATTTATTGAGGCTTATATCAGCCCCCATCGGGATCTGTCTTTCATCTCAACGATTAATTTTTCAGCTAAGCTGTCTGATACAGGTAAATTGAGCTGGGATCGCAACGAATGCTATACGTCTTAATATTGTAATCCGATTATTTTATATTTGTCTTAGAAAGTTTCACCATTAAAGAAAAATTGACCACAGTTATGTAGCTACTTTTTAATCCGTGATAAATTCATTTTATCTGAAATGTTAAATATATGAAGTTTATTGATAAATTAATTTCAAGTAATCGATAATGATCCATTTAACTGAATTTTAACTCAACGATGCATTCTTTTTAGAAAGAAACTGAAACAGCGTGGAGTGTTTATGAGATGATTCATTGTTTAAGCGCGTGGAAGTTACATTACAGCTTAGTAATCCCATTTGAAATAACTTTTGATAAAATTGGGAAGTTTGTTTTAGATATCCAATTTATTACATATGTTTAGATATCGAATTTAGATGTCCTCGGTTATATAATGATTTTAATAAATTAATTAAGCTATTAATCAAAGGATGATTAATGTATGCTGAAAAGAGAACACTATGCTTGATTTAAAAGAATAGTTACAACTATTGTTAATGTGTTTATTCTTAAGATAAGTCATTCATTTTATATTCAATTGCCTTATAAGCCTAAGCTTGATTTTTTAAGGATGAATTGCATACATCTTAAGAATTTAATACGACTGAACTAAACATTGGTTTAAAAATAATCTTGATATTTTTCTGTAGTAATTTTGAATTCGATTTCCTTAGACTGAAATTCTCATTCAGTCTGTGTAAACTTTTTTTAATAATAAGGTGTATATTATTAATTTTCTTTTCATATGTTTGTTTCATGGAAAAAGTCATTTGTGTTCTGTTATTCATTTTTTGAACCAGAAAAAGTTTCAAAACTTAATTTAGGGTAGATAAATGATTTGTAATTATGTTTCAAAAAGGTTGTACGCGTCTAAAAATTAAAAAAAAAAATGTTTTTTTTTTTCTAGTTTTTACTCAGAAAGATATTTGAAGTTGTTTCTCCCCATTTGCCCGAAACTAGTAAATATGTAATGAGTGAAAATTGAAGTAATGCTTAACATTTTGGAATCTTTATAAGTGTGCTCTATCTATTAACTGATACATCATTTAATTTTGAGAAATTATTTTTAATACACCAATAATTTTTCAATGATAACAAGCAGTTTAAAAATAACATTTTGCTAAGCACTCTTTAAAAAGAAAATAGCCTTAATAGAATCAATAAGAATTTTCTTAATCACTGGGTTGGTTTATTATTTATTAACATCTCACACATAGGCAGCACGACGGCTATTGATGAAGAATCTCATATTTGTTAACCACGGGCAAGTAACGAGAACAACTCTTGAGCTTACACCCCACTTTCCAAATTTACACTGCTCGTTAACGGTAAGGTAGATTTAACGTACAGTAGCCCCTCTACACGGCATGTCCTTACTGACTAGAGACACTGTAGTGGATATTTTATCAATTAAAACTTTTTATTATAAAGTAGAAATAATTCTGAATTAGTGAACATCTATAAAGATTCTATAATGTTTTGTAGATAAAATTCTATAAAAGCCAAATAAAATCCTCCTTTTAAATAAATAATTAAATCATTTTACTGTTTGAAAACAAAATTCTTTACACATTCACGTTTATTTTTTGCTAAAAAATAACTTTTTTTTTCATGAAAAGTAAGGAAAGATCACACACACACACAAATATTACGAATTCCGTATGCAAATAATTCTAATTTCTTTTATATTGTCCAATTCTTCACTTGAGACATAAATAAATTTTATACAAAAAGTCGAATAACACACATGACGCTCAGGATATTTGGTGAGCCATCTCTTTTGTAAAATATTCGATTTTAGAGTGTTTACTTGAAATGTTTAACTTAATACAGTAGCCATTTCTAGTTTAAAATTCTTCGAATTGTATTATCTTGTTTCTTTGTTCCATCTCAAAAAGTTATTTGACAACAGATTTAAAATTAGTATTCTCAAGAGGTCTAGTGATATTTTTCAAACTAAGATATTATTTGAAAAAAGTAATTTTAAGAAATGAAAAGAATTTTGACTCAAAAAAAAATGAGCTTAAACAATTTAAAGCCTCATACACACACATTCCAAAAATAAAAGAAAATGTGATTTCTAATGTTATGTTTTAAACCAATGTTAAAATCAGCCAAACTACATATGTATTATTCGTATGGTTATCCTGGTGGTATAAATGGCGTATTCGTAAGATAACCATAGCGTATAGACGTAAAAGAGTTATAGGAGACAAAAATAATACTTAATCTATACGATACTTTATTCTTTGCACTCAGATCTGAAAAAGCAATTCCTTGGAGGATGTGAAAGTCGCAGCTGAAACTATCTACTTCACTGAATCTTTCGCCACCAGGCTTTTTTTCCCAAAGAGATCCATTGAAAAAGCAAATGTTTCTATAAAATTCCTATACTCACTGAAAGAAATTGGGGAATGTATATGATACATTCATTTTTATTTATTTGAAATCCTCAAACGCAAGTTTTCAAACTTTAAGACGTAAGTTTTAATCTGAAAATCTGAATAAGACCATTTGATTTATTTCCTTTTGGTGTACTAGAATAATCCTGAAGTTTTAGCTACTTTGTAACTTTAAGGCACACTAAGCTCAGATGGGTTGCTATCTGGGTTTTGAAGTCTTTTATAGAATAAATCACGAAAGCTTATCCCATGATAGTTATCTGTTACTAGGATAATCTCGTTGTTGTTATAGCAGTATTCAGGAAAGTAATAGTTTATAAAGAATGAAGTTACATGTTTCAAGTTTAGGAATTTTTAAGAGGTAAGCACATTTTATTATGAATATAAAAGTATTTCTGTTATACCGTCCAATTAATTAAGAATTGTTTTACATTTTGATGCAATAAAATAAATATAAACGTAAGAAGAATTAAAATTAAGTACAAATATAAAAAAGTAACTAAATCAAATAGGATTCATGCTTACAAATCTAATTTTGTTGTTGCATGATTTAAAGAAAAATGTCTACAAATTTGTTTCTAAATTAAACAAATAAGTGAAAAGTTAAAAAAAAAATTCTCATAGAAATTTTTGTAATAGTTTTGGAGTAAATCTTAAGGTCATGAAGTTTAAAACTTTTGCGGAAAAGGAAAATCTAGTAAGCCCTATAGTAAAATATTGACAACTGAGTTGGCATTTTCTAAAAATATACTTCCAGAATTTCACAGAAAATGCCCCTAAAAAGTATGGCAAAAAGGCGTATAACATAAACTTTTATTCTGAATTCGAAAACTGAATTTCTGTGTAGTCGATTTAAGTCAAAATTTAACAATAAAATTTCCATTGTAAGATTTTGATCACTGATTTTTTAAAAAACTATTTAAGCAAGGAAAGTAATATATATATATATATATATATATATATATATATATATATATATGTATAATATTGATAATTATTTTCTGAAAGCAGTTAGGAATTATGTTGAATTTTCTGAAAAGGTGATTCTTTATTGATTCTCTTGCAACTAAAATATAGGGGTCCAAAGGAAACAACAGAGACAAATTAAGCAACAAATTCCATTATTATGAATCATCAATCATACTAGCCTAATTTTTTAGCTATCACTCACTTACCTTTATAAAAATTCGAGGCTTTATATCAACTACCTATTATTCTACAAACGAGAAGTTTTGAAAAGCTGACAAATAATATTTTATGGAGAAAACTTCAGTATTATGGTCATATTAATTTAACACGACAATGGATCCTGTGAAAATTGACAAATTTCAAAGAAAATATATAATACTAGGAAAATAATATATATTAAAAAATAAAATACATATTTATTTTCTAGGAAAATATTTAATTCTATTTTCTAGAAAAATATTAATAGGGAATAATTTAAAAGTATGAAAACTGCAAAGCGCTTGAAAAGGCAGTTTTCCGTTTTTGATATTCAATTCCATAGATCAGCGGTTTTTAAATCGCAGTATTTTTCTAGGGGGTCCGCGAAGGTCTCTTATCTAATGTTAAGATTTCTCTCTTTGACAGACTTTGAAAGACCCGGGGAAAAAATTGAAAGATGTGTCATCCTAGACTAGATCACTGAATTGTTCCCAATAAAGTATTTAATAGAACATGCATTTTGATCAAAAATATTAATTAGTTTCTTTATTTCTGCAACTACACAGCCATTACTAAACCGTGATATTTTCAAAAAAAAATTTATGGTAGCAATACATATGCAAAGATTAAAAACTGAATTCTTTCGGATACAAGTTTTCTAAAATGCCATGCGAGTAGTAATTTTGTTAGTTTGTTGGTAAATTGATGAAATCAGGAAATTATATAACAAATTAAATTTATTAAAATGAGGTATTTTGGGTAAAATTTAATGGAAATTATGCCTGAAATTCAATACACTTTACATGGAAAGAGAATTTAAAGTCATATATATATATTTAAGTTATTTTTTACACAACCTATTTTACAAAGTTATAAAGGCAAGGAACTGAAAAGTAAAATATGCTTACAATTACCAAAAAGTTATGTCTTATTGCGCATTTTCTTACGGAAAATTTTATAAAATTCATGTTGTTCGTAACAATAAACTGTTAAAAATTAAAAAAAAAACTTATTGATGTTAAAGCTAAATCCTTAGTTCTTTGCTTTTATCATACTTTAAATATCATGTTTACAGAATACGAAAGAAATACATTCATAAGTTTTTGAGATATCTGGTTTTAAGTACATTAAATTTGACTTAAAAAGTACTTTCATAAAAGGCCTTTAAAGAGAGAGAGTTCGATTCTTATTTTACTAAAATAATGCTTAATAACACATGTTTAAAATTCACCACTTTTATAGCATGGACCTTCCTCGTTCTCTATCTTATTAAAATTATTCTTTCTGGCAGCTCGAGTTTTTTTCCTATACAAAATGACAAAGATAAAAAAAATTGAATTTCCGTCAAACCATTAATTTATAGACGTTGGAAGATACATTTAAGTAATGAATACTTTGTGCAAGAAATGTGCTTTTTATAGAATTTGAACAATTATTTTTATACTTATTTTTCCAAATTACTTCATATAACAGGATATGGACTGTCAAAAATATTTCATATTCTTACCTAGGACATTTTAGCAAAATATGCATTTCTCAATGAAGGCATTTATATTTCGACCAATATTTTTTTTTTATCATGATTGAGTTACTGTGTTATACTTTTAAAACATGGTTGAAGTTATTCCAAAGTCTTTCTCAAATCAGATTTTCGCAGAATGATTTAAATTACATCTTAAAATATTCATATTTTCTTTTATTATCCTTAATATACGTTGAGAATTTCATTATTTTTTAATAACATGCTCTAAAACTCGTATTTTTCCAACATTAATTCTAATTCCAACCTAAGGTATATTTTCAACCACATTTCCCTTAACTTATCCCTAAATTTTAACTCTATGCAACCAATGGATGAAATCGCTAAATGACGGTATTCCTATACTTTTTGGATTCGCCCACGCTAACCTTTCTGAAGTCTGAAAGGATCAGCCAAATCTCTGACGTTAGTCTGGATCACTGTCATTAGAGTTGACAGGACATACTTGTGTCTCTCATGATCGGTAAAATATTAGTTTCTGTAAGCAATGCACAATTTAGCTCTTGAAGTCGCCAGACAATGCTGAATTCTATAAAAATATGTTTATTTGTAACCATTACCCTAGAAACATAAATCTTAACTCAATGGATAACATCTAAAAATTGCAAATAAGTAAGAAATATACTTTTTTCGAGGCACTGATTTAATATTAGTTTCTATTAGATATTTGTCATTTTATGTATGAAGTTGACTAAAACGGTGGATTAAAAATAGATAAAAATGTATAGCTTAAATATATATATATATATATATATAAAAGAGTACCGAAAGACTGATGTATAAGTACTTTATCTGAAGATTTCACAATTCTTTTTAAGGACAAGGGTTACATTATTTAAAAAAATATAGTGCAATAAAATAACTATATATGAAACGTTTAATAGAAACACACGTTGAAACAACTGAAATAAGTGCCATAATTATAAGAATAAGACAAAAAGAAGATTTAACTAACATTTAATGGCAGTATCTTTTCTGATATTTGTATCGCTTTCAAATATGGTTCCTAGTACCTGAAGTAATAAATAAAGAATATTTTTAAGATCATTCTTACTTTACTGAACATACATAGCATATTTTTTTTTATTTCCTAAACGAGTTACCATAGCATCAAATTGAAAAATGTATCAATTTTCCTGTTCTGTGTTCTTAGAGGAGACAATGGCTAACGAAGTAAAAGTTTAATTCCAACTCAAATGAATTTTTGCATACAATTTTCAATCAACCACCCATATTAACAATTTATTTCTACCTCTAATTAGGAAGTGCTGTCAGTCATTTTGGTAGTTTGATGGTTCTGGTCACAAACTTGGGGTTGACGTTTTCGAGTCATAAGTTCCAAATCATAACACTAATGAAAATTCACCGTGTAGAAGGGCTGGTGCACTTTAAAACTGTTTTGGCTAGAAGTCTTCACGTTGGTGTGGTGTGGAAGAAGAGTGGGGTGCCAGCTTAGGTGTCCTCTTCACTTGACCGTGGTTTAATATTGTGAGGTTGATCACCAATAACCCCCACCCCGCGGTTCTTTTGGATGCGATGTTAGTATGCACTCATTAATGTACATCATTTTATCTCTCAATCAGCACGTGTTAATGTATTGATGCTACTTAATTTACAGTTATTTGACATTTTAAGAAATAAATGCAAGATCTATGTACTTTTTACAGCACTCGTGAGACTTCAATCTTGCATAAGAATTCTATATATTTTTATTCAGAGTTATAAATGCTTATAAATATTATTGGATTAGATACTGATTAGAGAGTCCACAGCTCCGGCGTGTTACTTTAACCTTAAAGAAGAAACGGCATAGACTTGCAATAAATTCTTCCTATATCTTTATATCATTCGACCTAATTGAGTAGTTTATTTCATAATAAATCTTTCATTCTATTTTTAACACTTACAGTTTTAATCATTTTTCATAAACTGATAGTTAATATCATAACATATTAAATATTATCTTTTGCTAAATCCTCGCATAAAAAAACTACTAATTCAATTACATATTTTAACTACACATTCTGTCCTAGTTGCATCCAAAATTATTTTTAAACGAGGACAATTTATTATCCTCATTAATACTAACGATTTGACTAGTGGTATTCAGTGGTAAGACATTTTGAAATTAATATCACTACTCAAACTCCTTAAAAGTCTTTAAAATGGCGTTTTCGAACCATTGTGATTGACTGGTTTGAATCAATTTTGTTCTAGAAACATGGGAAGAGGAAAATCGATGGAGCAGATAATTTGAAATCTCGTTCAAATGATGAGGAGGACATCTGAGCTGTTACTAAATTTAACACAACGTAACGTGAAGAATGAGCAAGGATATATTATTCGTCAAATATAAATTAATCAATCCTATACATTTCTCCCCGGTTTTCAAAGGAAAAATCTCTGCATTTTCATAAAAAATCTCAGGAAATAGGTAATTTAATATGTATTGATGTCGTTACTTGATCACTAAACAAGTATCAAACGACTTTGTTTCGCATTAAATGTTATTTTTTCAATATCCTTACGAATTTATTCTAATGAATCTCATATTTTAAAACTTACAAGGGGAGTACAAGGTCTTGGGGTCAGGAATTTCGTTCAAATTTTGTGAGATGGTAGATTTAGTTTCTCTGTTGATGAAGATGCATGGTTTTTGGGGCCACTACTCAATAATTTTTTAGACATTTACAATTGAAAATTCAATTTCCTCGTTAAATTCAATTCTGTAGCAAACTACACTGTTGGGCAATTGCTAAGGACGGATCCCAAATTGCTATGTAGCATAACATTAAGCGAGACATGAGGCCTAGTAGGATTGATCCATTGATTGATTGATTGATTTAATATTAACGTCGCACTGTTCAGCTACACGAGGGCTTTTGGCGACGGACCACGTAATTTTGAACCATGGTCAAGTGCCGTGGACGACACCTGAGCTGGCACCCCCCTCTCCTAACTACCACACCACACCAACGGGAGGACGTTTCAGCTCTCGACAGATTTAACGTGCATCGCTGCCCTACACGGCGGGTCTTTAGTGGTACTGGGTTCGAACCCGTGACAAAGCAAGCCACGGTCCGATACCTATACCACTCGGCTACCGCGGCCACCCCTGTTCAGTCCAATTGTGATGCTCACGACACCATTGCAAACGGGCAGTACGGTGCTGTCTGGTCAATGGGACACACAGAACAGGTCTGCGTGCGTATAGTCCTCCTCCCCTCAAACGTCTGGCAACAGTTTTTCGGGAGATCTGCTTTCCTGAGGCTGCAAGAAACTGATTTACCACCTGCTGAGCTGTGGTGCGCCTGTTCCTTTTTGCTGATAGGACGATATATCGGTCTTCTGCAGGCGTCGTACTTCTAACATGACCTCCCCCGTGCCGTCTACTACACATTCCAGTAGTTTTAAATGACTTCCACAGCCGTGAAACAACGCTGTGAGCGATGTCGAACTCCCTGGCAACATCTGTTATTTTTCGCCCTTCTTCGATCTTTCCAATAATTCGGCCACACATAAAATGATCTATGTGATGTCGGGAAGACATGCCAAAAATTTTAAGTTCGTCTATTAAATCTTTCCTGTAAAACTTTGACTTGAAACAACAACTGTCCACACGCGTCAAAACCTTTAAAGCTCTTATGAACGCTATCACGTGATGAACAGACGTGGAAAAAAAGTTTGCATATACTCATACTTCTTACTAATATCCCGCACTTATTCTAATTTTCCACATTTTGCTTCCTTTTATTTTGTGGTTGCTATAGATGATAGTGTTATCCGTCCTTAGCAATTGTCTAGCAGTGTATTACGCGTAATGGGTTTTGCGTAGCAGCAACGGATCTGTGTTCCTCGTCATAAAAAGCCGGGTTCGAGTTCGTGAAGGTTGAATAACTTTTTTTTCTATTTTATCTCTATTTTTACGTATAAAGATACATAATTGAGTTTCAATAAATTGGAAATGAAATGTCTTTAATGACAAGAAACCTAATAAGAGCTTCGTTTTTCATTATCATTCGTATAAGTACAGAATAATATTTATTATAAAACAATAAAAGCATTTCGTAAGAGGAGCAGGAGAAAGGCCCTTTAACTGCTGGTTAATCATACCTGGAAACAATAAATTGTGAAATGAAGCAATGAATAAAGCATTTATGAGATTAACAGAATTTATATATTTCCAAAAATATGACTGGATTCTTATCCCTCATTGTCCATGAAATGGTGAAATTTGTCATAAAAGCAAATGAAACATAATTTCGTAAAGCATCTCAGGGATCAAATTAGTGCAGTATTGTTGCATAGGCATCTCCTGCTTTGTATTTCGAGTGAATTGCATCTTCAATTAGAAATATCTAAAAAATTATTGAGAAGTGGCCCCTATAACCATGTACTTTTATCAACATGGAAAAACCCCAAATCTACCATCCTACAAAATTCGAACTAAATCTGTGACCCCAAGACCTTGCGTTTTCCTTGTTAGCTCAGATGATGAGGGCAATTTCTGAGCCTTGACTTCGCAATCCTCATTTTTACAGAAAACCAAGCGAGGAGATTTTCAATTTAATTTAATATAAATGACACCTTGAATATTTGGAATCAAGATCCAATCTAAAATTGAATTTAAGGATAAATGCATACGAATGAGTGAGCGGTAATTAAGGTCGCACTAAAAGACAACATAAGACTATTGGTGACGGACCTCAAAATTTCACATCATGATCAAATGAGGGGGATGACATATGAGCTGATACCCGCCCCTCTGAACTAACACGACAAAGCAATGGGAAGACTTAAGCCACGACTGCTTTAGTGTGTATTATCCCCTTGTGACGAATCTATAGGCGTCCTCTCACTAATCCTCTTGGAGAATCTTTCGACTAGCATTCGCGTTTAATTCACAGCCCTCCCTCTCAAGAAAAAACTGCAATATTCAAATTAGTTCAACTACATATAGTCAGAGTTTTGTAATTCTAAAGAAGGAGGTAGGAAGCAGCAACATTCGCTACGCAGGTGAGATTGAATAAGGTTTTCTTTCGTAGGTAAAGATTAAGAGCGGTGTTTTGCCGCTGTGTTGAATTAGTAGATTTAAGGTTAGGAATGCACGATAGATTGCGTTGAGTTAAATAAGTTGATTCCACATATTTGCTTAATAATCATTACTTTCTCCGTGCTACTCATTTGACATTCATTTTGGGAATAAATTGTTGTTGGTTCGTTTGTTTGACTAAATACATAATTGTGATTATGGAATTCTCTGGTTCTGCTTTCATTCCTACCACACCCTTAGGTAGGCAAGAGGGTGAGAGAGAAACTTCGGGGCCAAGTTTCTTACACCCTCTACGTGGCGGATTTTCAGTAGCATTTGGGCTCGAATTCAGGACACGCTGGCCACGAGTTCGTATTCACAACCATTAAGCTACCGATGCCACTTTAAATGCCCATAAAAGTTGCATCCATAATCACTAAAATACTTTCGAATTAGAAATTCTCAAGATTCTTACCATTGTCTTTTGACCAAACTTTTTCCATGTGTCTTAAGTAGAATTTGAGATCAGAGAAGTTTTTATTATTTTTATTAAATTGGAGAAACATAGTGAGCAACAGAATATAGACAAACAATTGTGAAAGACTGCCACACACACACTCTCAAATTATGATAATGACATCTGAGAATTTACCTCTAGTCCTTTTTAAAATTTTATTCCTACCCAATCCACGTTATTCGGTACTAATAAGGTTTGTTTTAATTAAGATTCACAAATATATTATATTAATTTAGGAACTATATTTTAAAAAATTCACAGAACTATTTCAGTTGCTTAGAAACCCCATTTCTGTCTCTTTGCTTTAGAATTTTCTTATTCTACTCGAAAACTTACTTTGAATTTATTTGAGAAAGAATTTTTTTGACATATTAAGAGTAATTAAGTACTACCAGAATTAATTACTTGATTAATTCATTTTTCAATACTTCAGTACATTTTGCATAAATTTATTTAATTACAAATTTTAAATTTCCTGCTATCTTTATGAATTCTGCCTCGGTTATGAAATAGAAGTAACATTTTAATAACTGAAGGCACATTGCATACTAAGGCATATCTTATGAATTTTGTAAACAAATAAGAAAATATATGCAGTCAGATCTTAACGTTTGTTTTATTTAAAAACTTGAAAAACCCTTTCTATATGAATTTGGTCAGTTATATTGAATAATTTTTAGAATACTGCGTATTGAACTGTAAAAGTTGTTTCCCTTCATTATCATAGGCATATTTAAGCAAACTTGATTTCATCAAAGTTCTATGATCAATTTAATGCAATGCTCAAATATATTTTGATTGGCTTAAATTATGTGTGATTTGTAAATATACTTCATTTCTAACAAATTTCATTTATTATGTCAACTACTATTGAATACTGCCTGTAGAATACGCATTAATTTTACATAAAACAACGAGCTTGAGCAAATATAATGTGAAGGTATTATAAGAAATTTTTAAAAAAGCACTTTTATTTCCATGATACATTAAAGAATGTAAGACAACTATTTTTTAAAGGGAATATGCCCTAAATCGTAATTATAATGTGATGAAATTTCTTTTGAAAATGCTACTATCAGTCAAAAATAAAAAATACTAATGTTTTGTCTCGAGATACTTGAATACTGTTTCGAGAAATGTACCCTCGTTTTAACAAAAACAAATCGTGAGATATTCTATGCTCAATTTGATGAATTTGTCTACTGCTTAGGATGGAGGTTGAATAATGTTATTTATTTTGTTTCACTTGTTTAAATGAATGGTTGATTGATGAATAAGTATTACTGTCGGATTGGTAAAACTTTGCGAAACTGCATTAAACATTCGCTAATTTAAGAAACAAAATAAGTATACATGATCCAAATAAAAAACTATAACTGCAGTAAAAGAAAAAGATAACAATAAATTTAAAAGAAAAATGGTCAAAAATACAGAAAAATTGCTTAAGTACCACAGTCACTCATATTTACCAAAGACAACAAGCCTCAAGAGAGAAAGAAAAATCAAACAGGTACTTAAGTGTGTGTGCCCCCCTCGTAACTTATTTAACTTCACCTAAACACATAAGCTTCTGAAGACACACTCATGTTTCATAAACTAGGGATAATGAAGTTCAGGCAAAGAAAGAGACAGAAGCAAAACAAATTTGACTTATTTATAAGTCTATTTATTAAACAAAAGGTAAAAAGCAAAAAAGATGCTATATGTTTAACATAATTAATGAAAATTGTGATTTTTACTCCCCGGAGCAAATTTCAAAAAAGAACCTATTTACAAAAAACAGTATAACATGGTTAGTATGATGGTTAATACGGAGTATGTCTCTCGGACGATGCTATACATGCCTTACAAAGCCCAGACATGCTGAGTATCAAATTATCAATCTGATCTTGGGGAATATTACACCACTCATCAAGCAATGCTCTCCGAAGTTCCGGTAGACAGGTGGGATGAGGTTGACGGGATGCAATTCGTCGGCCAAGCATATCCCACACATGCTCTATTAGATTCAAGTCCGGTGAGTATGCTGGCCAATCCATACGGGTGATATCTTCCTATTGAAGGCATTCGTCTACAATGTTTGCACGGGCGTTGTCATCCATAAACAGAAATTCAGCACCCATGGCGCCCCGAAACAAACGTACATGTTGTTCCAGAATGACATCCCGATAGATGAGGTCTGTCATCGTTACACTCTGAACATGCAGCTCAGTTCTGGAACCAGGAATAATTCCTCATCCAACGCGAGCCATCCTGCACCACCGTGACGGTGTCGTTCAATTGTGTTCTCTTGGTGGTAATGGGTACCTGGCGTTCACCATATTGAAATCCGGCGAGAATCATACTGCAAACTAAACCTGGACTCGTCGGAAAACATCAGACAAGACCACTGTTGTAGTGTCCACAATTCATGCTCTCTACTCCAGGTTAATCGCAGCCGAGTGAATTCCGGTAAGTGAAAACATCTGACAGGCCTACGAACATATAGACCAATGTGTCCTAAGCGTCCCTTCACGGTCTGCCTTGAAACTGTCGTACCTGTAGCTGAAGATACCTGACGAGACAGGTCTGATGCTGTGCCCCCTCAATTTCTTTTGGAAGTAACTGTCAAATACCGTTCCTCATTCGGCGTTGTAACTCGGGTGTGCTGTAACATCTTTTGGAACATTACTATCATCTTGGAATCGTTGTCAAAGTCTGGAGATGACACTCTGGGTGATTCCAAGTTCCTCGGATACTTCCAGCTGGGTACGTCCACATTCCAGTCGTCCAATAATTCTACCACTTAAAAAATCATCCAAATGCTTCCTTTGTGCCATAACTATGCGGTTATTGTACTGAAAGGCTTTTAAAGCACTTGTGAACAATTTTACTTCTTTGCCACCATTCCTTCCCTCTCTTACTGATAATTCCACAGGTGAAATTTCTATTTTAGAGTTCAATTTCTGTATGATTCTGAATTATCCTTAATTTATGGACATGAGTGTAAAAAAATAGAAATACAAACTTCATAAAATTATAATACAAGTTAATATAAAAAGTAATTGCTTCTTTTTTAAAAAAAACTTTTATCCGACTATTTTTCAGAGGAATATTGCATAGTAATTGAAATTCAACAAATTTCTTCTATCTTAAAATAAAAAAAAAGATATGCAAAAAATTTTAATGTAAAAGAGAAACAACATATATTTATTCTAGAATTTAATGCTCGAATAAATACATTTTTTTTTCTTTATGTGTTACTTCAGTAATCGTTTCTTATCTAGTAAAGTTGAATTTGTTTAAAAATTACTATGCTATTTCAATTAATTATTGTTTTTTACAATCTTGTTTAATATTTACTAAAGTAAAATGAATTTATTGCAAATTTGCTTATTCTTATTCAATCGTATTAATTAGTTTTTAGTTTTTATTGCATTCAAGAATTTCTCTTAACATTTTATTATTCAATTCGATTTTTATATCTTAAAGTTATCCTTAAATGAGGAATAACTGTAAATGAGGAACACTCATTTAAAAATGCGTCGTTCTTCGGCCGTTGAATAAATGGCCGCAATGTGACGCAAACGGTGTGTCACCTAATGGAGGCGAAGGAGAAGGTATCAATAAAGCATTTAGCTGTGTGAGAGTTTTATGAGAAAATCCTTTGCTTAGCAAAGCATGTTTATATCTGACCTCTCCACCGTGAAAACTGCTATCATAATTGGAGCTCGTCTAGCTGGAGCATCCATATCTGGAACAGCCAACCTTGTGGGCATTTCAAGGTTCGCTGTGTGTCAAGGGTTATAACAGCTTACACAAACCAGGGTAAGGTGAATTCTGCGAAGCACAACAGTGGGCGAAAGTCGAAGTTGAAGGATCGTGCTATACGGGTGCTGTGCTGAAGAGGATACTCTCCGAAAACGCAAGACTACACTCCCAAAGACAACATCCGAGATGAATTCGCCCTTTCAGAACCCCGTATCCATGGAAACTATTCAACGGGAGTTGTGTTCTGCAAACATTCATGGTAGAGTAGCTATTCCAAAACGTTAGTTTCGGCGCAGAATGCTATGAAGAGACTACAGTGGTGCCGAAGCCCCCCAAACTGGAAGTAACTGCAATGGGAACAAGTCATCTGATCTGATCAATCCTCATTTACATTATTCCGGACCACCTGACGTGAGCTCGTCTGGCAATCACCGGCAGAAGCATTTCATGTTGACTGCCTGGTTCCAACCGTGAATCGTAGAGGGGGTTCTGTAATGGTGTGGGGCGCAATGTCTTCCCATGGATTGGGGCCTCTCGGTGTCTTGAGGGGGATAATCACAGACGACCATTATCAAAGCATTCTCGCAGTTCTTCACCCTAAGCCTCAAATTTTCTATCTGGTAGAACATCTTGTGCTCCAAAACAGCGTCTATGTTCACACCCCTTGTTTTGTTCCAGCATGGATACATGCGCATGATGATGAAGTGGAACATCTAACGTGGAGTCCCCAGTCACCTGATCTAAACATCTTTGAGTGTGTGTGGGATTTTTAGTAAACTAAGCTCGTGCTCGGTTTATTCTTTCACTCACACTATCTGAACATCATACGGCCCTGAATGAGGTATGGGTTCAAATTCCGATGAACTTTGTTCAAGACCTTTATTTGTCAATCTCACGTTGAATGCAAGCTGTCATTCAGACAAAAGGGGGTCCAACCCCTTACTAATAAAAACATTTTCATTTTTTCACTGGTGTTCCTATTATTTTGTCCTATACTTGTAGCTCTGATGTTTTGATGAAGCGTCAGCTGAATTTGCGAACTATCTATAAAGAAAGCATGCGCAGTAGAGTCCCGAAAACTTGGTAGTCCAGATAACTCGGCCACACTCTTTCAGGTCGAAAAAACCCCACGATATTATGCTCGATGGAGAAATTATTGCTACTATCACAGTTAATGAAAATATGTCGGGAAATTATGAAGGCGTCAACGTTGGGGACGTCGTGCAAACTCCAAAGATATCACATAGTGGGGACTAAAGGCTTTCGAAACTAGCCTTCAGTATTTTGAAGAACGGTAACGAATTTATATATATATATATTGCTCCTTCTCTATCTTCGTGATGAAGCATCAAAATGCAGAGTGCAGTACAGAAGACAAATAGCCAATTTTTGTTCAGTTCATTTTATTTTCCCACACACACACACACACACACACACACACACACACACACACACACACACACACACACACACACACACACACACACACACACACACATATATATATTATTTTTCATTAAATTCATCACGTAACTGAAAAAACAACAAAGAAGTTTATGGAAAACAGAAATCTATTCTTATACATGTTTCAAACATTATTACTCAGTAATAAGTATTTTCTATGAATTTCTAAGCATATTTTCCAAAATTTCAAACAAATTTACAGCAGGTTGAAGAAGACCAATATTAATTAAAAATATATATCAAGATAAATTAGTGTTCCTAATGGCGGTTTTTTTCCAAAACATTTTAACATACAACGACAATACACTTCAAAAAACATTTTAATAATTTCATCGAAATAATAAAATAAAGAAGAGTACCAGTAATTAGGCATTAATATGCGTCGCACAGTTTGAAAATATTAAAAATAAATAGAATATAAAAGTTAGAAAACATGAACAAAAATAATAAATAATGTTTCTAAAGTCAATAATGTTCAGTGAATAATTTACGTTTGAAAATGCCTTCCAACATAATTGAATTTATATCTAGCTTCTTTTTTTCTAAGTTAAGACAGTGAATTCTAATGAATTTAAAAAGAATTATTTTAATAGAGGCTTACTGTATATTGATCTATATTATAAAAAAATGATGAAAATTACTTAAAGCCTTAAAAAAACTTCTTTTTTCACTGTAATTATTCTGGGAATCAAAACAAAATATCTTTCAAACTTCATTAAATATTTGAGGATGGAAGACTTTATATCGTCTACTAAAAATTTTTCTTTTTATTGTTTTTACTTCATAAAGTTTATTAAGAATGCATAGCATGAAGAAAAAGACAACGGAATCTGTATGGTAAAAGGTTTTACTGTTTTGAAGTGAGAAAATAATAAATGCATGACGCCTCCTAATATCATCGACTCCAGTAATTTAAAATTTTATCATAAAACAAGAAAAGAAAAAAGTACTTCGTTTCAATATTATGGATATGACAGGTAATTATTCTGATTTATAAATGTCAAGCATAGTGTGTGAAACTAACTAAATAATAAAAGATAGAATGAGCTTCATTTAATGAAATATTAAAATTGCAATTGCAAAAGGTTTAATACCTTTTAAAAATTTTTTTCTCCATAAGTATCAGAAATCCGTCTAGCGTATTAAATATAATTACATTAAAAAGATAAACAGATGACAGAAAATATATATAAGATGTTTCACTTTATGTCTTGGTAACTTTTTGAATTTCAATCTTTCGCCATTTAGAAATTAAATCAACTGTCGGAAACCAAATTTAAAATTGACGGGATTTTGGTTTCGTTTTTTTCATCTGTGTTATGTTAGTATCTTAAGAAAAGTTATATATTTAAGGAATCTTAGTAATTATGAAATAAAATTGTATTTTAAACCATGTAATATTTTACTATCGGGAACAAGATATTGCAGTTTAAGAAAATACTGTAAATTATTTTGATAGTATGCTTATGTTCCCCATGCACATTTTTATTTTAAATCCAAATTAAAAACTGACAAAATGTTTTCTCATTTCTGAATGTTTGTTATCTCTTGAATTCCGGCTGTACTTAGAACTTGAAATGAAAATGTTTTTTAAAAATTATTGTAAATACTATAATAGTGTTTTTTTGAAAATATTGTTAATCATGACAATATGTTTGTTTCATTTCTGATCAACATATTATCAATAAGTAAGCATTACAATGAGAAGCTAAGCTTTCAACGAGAATTTTGCTCATCTTAAAATAAAAATAACTTTTTAACCTTACAATATCTCTATTGAATTATATTATATGTAATGAGTTGCTGTTGTGTAAGGGACAGTGTATTTGTTCATTTTTTTTTCACACATGAAGAAAGCATTAAACATTTGAGTGTGTTGGTATGGATTGTGAAGGAGTATTGATTCTTTATCTGTTATTTCTCATTTATATTCTTATAATTAACATAACTGCACTAATAAGCTGTAATATTACCTGAAGCCTATCTTCGATTTGTTTTTGTTTACGAATATTCATTCAATTTAATTTATCTGAGGCATCTTCCCACTTTAGAGAATTCCTGATTACACCATTTTGATTTCCTAGTCATTATTCGGGATGTAAAAATTATTACGGTAGGTTTCTTCACTTAGCGTATTATGATTGGTAACTGTACAAATAAATTTAGAACTTAAAGAACATATTTACGGCAAACAGTAATAATAAATAACATTTAAGGTATCCGACTACGTTCAGAATCGTTATTTTAAAAAAGTGCATAAATGGATAGTTTTCATGATATTTAGAGTCCCTTAGATTAAAATACATGTATAAAATTGTTTTAAGGACATTTTGACAAAAAAAAATTATTAAACAATATTTTGGCAAAAAATTAAAGCAGAATAACCTTTATTCATAACGTTCTCTATTTATAAAGAATGCTTCTAAAATAATATTTTGCTTATATAAGGCAAATACTTCTCCAGAGAGTTTGAACTATGATTTTTGAAAAATTCACATTATATTTTCAGAGTTACAACCAATTGAAATAATTATCGGCGTTTTTTTCTTAAAATTTCTCCCCTCTGTTGTAGTAATACATGGATAAACCCACTTCTAAGTTATATATTTCAAAAATTCTAGTTGAACCTCTGTAAAGAGGTCTGAGCTATATACAGGAAAAATATTATTATAATAGAAGCATTTTTCAAAAAAGGAGAATATTTTGAAAATGGTCATTCTGTGTTCATTTTTTGTCAAAATATTGTACTTAAATAGTTTTTTATTGTAATACTATTTTTAAAACAATTTTATATACATTTTCTAATCTAAGTGACACTAAATATCATAAATATTATCCATTTATACGCTTTAGCAAAATCATGTTTCTGAACGTAGTCGGATATCTTAATTAGCAGAGGTTATGTTTAATTTTTTACAAAGAAAGTCACACTCTGTGTACAGTACAAACATTTAAGAAAATATTTTATTTACGAAAAAAAAAACATTATTTTTGAAGAAATAATTCCAGGAAAAGAATTATCTACTTTCAAAAGGATCTATTTTAGACTTAAATCTTTAAGTATTGGAGGGTGTGTGTAGTATAAGAACACGGGAGCTGTACTTTGTACTTCAATGACTTTTCAAGCATTAATATCATTTTTACTGAGATTCTGATAAATTATTGAAATTGCTTAGTTCAATATTTAGCAATGATATAAAAGTCAAAATGTCAAAAGGTAATTTCATCAGAATTGATGCAATAATGTGCAATAATCAGAATTGATGCAATAAAGTGCAATAATCAGATTTGATGCAATAAAGTGCAATAAAAAATGCAAAAATAAAATTGTCTTTTCAAATTCGTTAAAAGTACGTAATTTTTGTGAATTCGGGGGAAAAACCTCAAATAAATTGTTCAAAAATGAAGAAATAGAAAATCATTCTCAGGGACAAATTATTGATATTTGAAACAATACTAGGAGCTTTCACACATATACTTGATTATTTTTAGGTATTTCTTTTTTCAAAATTGGGACATTCTGTGTAAGTTATACTATAATTATTTATCTTGTGTCTCTCTCCACACTAATTATATCCTCTTTTGCCGATTCTTGTGTAGTTCTAGCATCAATTTCACTGAACAATAGAATCAAAATTCTCTGCTGATAGTTCGGTGGCGTATCCCGAACGCAGAAATGAGTTCTTATTAAAAAGAATGAAAATGAGAAATAAAATAAATTCGAACTTACGGTTTTTTTACATCGTTTCAACAATGAATGATTTATGGAAAGAGAGTAAGTGAAAAGTGGGCGTTAATCATAAAACTAATTTAGATATCATAGCTGCATTTTCAATGAATGATGTACCAGTACACTGTCCATATTCTTAAAAAAGCTAATTACTTATATGCCAGTTTTACATATGCAAAACTTGTAGCGCAATATTTCATTGAAAACTCTTTTGTTTATGAAAAGTATGTTGGGACTAATTGATTGATTGATTGAATATTAAAGTCGCACTGTTCAGCTACACGAAGGCTTTTGGCGACGGACCAAGCAATTTTGAAACATGGTCAAGTGACGTGGACGACAACTGAGCTGGCATCCCCTTTTCCTAACTACCACACCACACAAACGGGAGGCTCAGACATCAGCTCTTGACAGATTTAGCGTGCATCGCTGCCCTACACAGCGGGTCTTTAGTGGTACTGGGATCGAACTCGTGACAAGGCAAAACACGATCCGATACCTAGACCACTCGGCCTACCACGGCCATGTTGGGACTAAAACAGCTTCATTAAAAACTATTTTAATTTATAAAAATTATTTTTATAAGCTTTTAAACATTTATTGCTAGAGAAACAATGAAAAGTAACAAAGCACAACTTAAATTGTATTCTAAGAGTTATTTAAAAAAAAATATTAACTTTATTATAAAAATACATAAACGAAAACCCTCAATATTTTTCACAGTTGTGTAATTTTATTCATGAAAAAAAAAATGAGTTCGAATATATATTTGGCGAAGGACTACGCATATTACATTAGTTACAAATTAATTCCAGATAAATTTTAAAATTTGTGAATAATATGCACTGCAATGATTTTACGTCAGTGCTTCTCAAACTTTCAATATTTGCGACCCAATGTTCAATCATAATTTTCATTGCGCCCCTCCCACCTCCATACTATAACAATGTGTATTGAATTCAATTATACTATGCTTTGACGTTAAACTTACAATACGACCTCTGGCGTGTATAAACGTCTCGCTCAGTCAGTGCGTTAATTACCCCGGAAGTATTTCAAAGTATGATCTTTTCAGTAAACTGCTATCCATAAAATTATTCCGAAGGCTTTGGAATGCAATAAAAGGACCTTGAGAATGTTAGCGAAAGATTTACTTATTTCAAAGGATGTGCTTATTTGTTCCTTTTTTACCTTACCCCCAATGCACCACATACACTCACCTGCGTATTAAATGGTGACATTAGGAAGCGAATTACGTAATTTTTAAATGGCATCTAAGGGAATTAATATAAACCTTACAAATTATGAAGATAAGTTTTAATTTTTGCATATGATTTTATATATATCAAGCAATTGGGGTCACTGGTAATTATTAAACTTGTTCTTAGTATTTTTAAATTGATTATAAAATACATTGCGTAGTACTTATACACTGCTGGACAATTGCTAAGGACGGATCACAAATTGCTATGTAGCATAACATTAAGCGAGACATGAGGCCTAGTAGGATAAAATATAGTTGCCACACTGTTCAGACATTAGAATAAAGAATATTTATTGTTTTGGAAAGTACAAAAGCTGTGAAACATCTGAAAGAAAAAAAAATGTTCATTTGATCTGCGTACGGAGAAATGGAACAATGCATCTAAAAGTCAGCAGGCACCTTAAAGAAAGGTATCAGTACGGGATATGTCTACCGTGGAGTGTGATACAACATTCCACACGTCGTACCATACTTTGCACAACATTATCCAGCAGGTGTTGAGGCAATTTATCCCATTCCTCTGTGAGTGCACGGATGAGGGTGTTCTTGTTTGTCGGAGGATAGTTTCGACCAGCAACTTGCTTCCCCAAAGCATCCCACACATTTTCAATGGGGTTTAGATCTGGAGAACGCGCTGTCCATACGAGACGTTGAATACCCTCGCTGTCTAGACAATCCTAAACAGCGAGTGTTCTATGACATGTTGCGTTGTCGACCATAAAAACAAATTTATCACCGACAGCACCACGGAAAAGACGAACATGAGGAAGTAGAACTTCATCAGTGTATCGTTGGCCCGTCATAGTCCCATTCGCAACCACATGTAGGCGCGTGCGGCCATTGATCATGATGCCGGCCCACACCATGATACTGCATGTCAGATATCGGTCCTTTTCCTGGATATTTTCTGGACGATAAGCAGTACCACTCTCGCGCCTGATCAGTTAGCGTCTACAATCCGATGACAGACTGAACCTGCTCTCATCTGAGAATAGTACGCATGCCCAGTCCTGTTCAGTCCAATTGTGATGCTCACGACACCATTGCAAACGGGCAGTACGGTGCTGTCTGGTCAATGGGACACACACAACAGGTCTGCGTGCGTATAGTCCTCCTCCCCTCAAACGTCTGGCAACAGTTTTTCGGGAGATCTGCTTTCCTGAGGCAGCAATAAACTGATTTGCCACCTGCTGAGCTGTGGTGCACCTGTTCCTTTTTGCTGATAGGACGATATATCGGTCTTCTGCAGGCGTCGTACTTCTAACACGACTCCCCGTGCCATCTACTACGCATTCCAGTAGTTTTCAATGACTTCCACAGCCGTGAAACAACGCTGTGAGCGATGTCGAACTCCCTGGCAACATCTGTTATTTTTCGCCCTTCTTCGATCTTTCCAATAATTCGGCCACGCATAAAATGATCTATGTGATGTCGGGAAGACATGCCAAAATTTTTAAGTTCGTCTATTAAATCTTTCCTGTAAAACTTTGACTTGAAACAACAACTGTTCACACGCGTCAAAACCTTTAAAGTTCTTATGAACGCTATCACGTGATGAACAGACGTGGAAAAAAAATTTGCTTACTCATACTTCTTCTTACTAATATCCCGCACTTATTCTAATTTTCTACATTTTGCTTCCTTTCATTTTGTGGTTGCTATGGATGATAGTGTTATCCGTCCTTAGCAATTGTCCAGCAGTGTATATTGTAAGTGTATTATATCAGTATAAATATGTATTTTATTTTTTACCATCTCAGAATGTATTTTATCTGTTTTCCTTCGGTAAATTAATAATTTTTTTAAAATAATCTTTTGTTTTTGACTTATCAAAATGCTCACTCCCCCCTCGTAGGGTTATCCCGCCCCCGTAGGGGGCATGCCCACAGTTTGAAAAACAGTGTTTTACGTGGAAATAGAGAAAATAGTACACATATAAACATAAAACCAACATTATTACAAAGACATTCATTACGTCATTTCAAGGACTTTTGATATGTTGAAGTTGAGAAACTATAAAATCTAAATAAAACATAACAGAAAAGGCTTATCATATAGTTTTTTTCTCATTACCTCTTTTATACTAAAATAATTTGGAAATGGAAATATAAACTCATGATCGTGAAACTTTAAGCTCAAATTTTAACTACAAAAATTATTAAAAATTGTTTTAATCTTTCAAACGCTTTCACAATCCCCAATAAGGCCGGAGTCAGCTGTTTAATGCACTGTAGCACTGGACATAGCCATGCTTCTCTAACTTTTGATATTTGTGACCCAATTTTCAATCATAATTTTCATCGCTCACCCCCACTCTGCATGCAATAACAATTTACTGAATGTAATTATGTACTTTGATGCTAAAGCTACTATATGGTCTTAATCATAAACCATACAAATTATCAAGATAAGTATTAAATTTTGGACATGTTACTTTTAAATAATAGTATATAAATTACTTTTTTTTGTTATAGGATACGTATAATGTTACTTTTCCTTTCTAATCTTTAAATTGAAACAGATTGCAATAAACAGACTACGTGTATTTTATTTTTTTATTACATCAGAATGCATTTTATCTTGCTTCCTTTCAGTGAACTAATATATATGTTTTGTTTTTATTTTCGACATGCATGCGCCGTCCTACATAGGGTTATATCACGCCCTTCTACCAAGCCCCCCTCCCTCCTCTCCACATAATTTGAGAATCACTAGGGTATAAAGAATTTAGAGAAAGTTTAGTAAAAGAAAAGAGTAAAAGGAAAATAAAAGTACAAAGGGTAAATATTAATTTATTTAAGTTTCTATTTAATTACAGTTCTAATAACGAAAAATATACTAAAGATTGCCATTTTTTTCTGTTTAGCAAAATAGATTAAAACTCCGATTTTCATTAGTTAGCAAGCAATATATTTTATTCCAATAAATAAGTTTTATCAAGGAAATGAAGTATACTTTTATATGTAGAGTTGGATAGTGAAAAAATAAGGCATCTAGGGTTGACTGTCAGTTCTGAGTTATTTTTACTATTGTCATATTATTTCATATAATACAAAATGAATTTATCAAGAAATTTCTTGCAGTTAAAATTTCGCACGAAAAAGCTTCTTTTTATTATGCTTTTTCTAAGTTGAAGTGTTATTGAATACGAAAAAAAAGATGAAAAATATGTTCTTCAAAGTTGTGAAGTAATGTAATTAACATATTAATTTATTAAGGTTCTCTTTCGTCAAAATTGAATAAAGAGAAATATATTTGTATTAATTTTATTTATGATTTGGTTCTTAACACAAGCGCCTATTTTGTTAATTGTGATTAGACTGTAACTACAACTTAATTGTTTTCTTTCTCATATTTCTAATTACTGAAAATTTATATTTTCCAGCATTTTTTAACTCCAATGTTGAAATTATGAATAAAAGTGCTATTCAACTTCTGTTCTACTTTCATACTTACATTGACAAAACTAATATTATTTTAAAATACAAATGAAACATCACATCAAACCCAGAATTTTCCTTATCTTCCATGGGTTTTAAGTTCAACGAGTTAATAGGCAAATTATTTTTTTTTGAAATGTAATTGTTCTGTATCATCTATTTCGAATATATTTTATTTGTAACTTTTCCGAGATTTATTCATAAGATATATATAAATGATTTTACAGATTACTTTTCTTTTTATCTTTTAAAGAGGTAAATGTGATTAAAATAGCGATGCAGAAAGTAATTCAATAAATCATTTTAATTACTGAAGATTTCGGACGCGTTTGTGTTCAGTTTTGTTATTCGTGCTGAAATTATCAAATTTATCTTAAAAGTAGTTTCAACAAAATATTCTTGGACTAAAATAAAACATGGATATTCCCTCAAACTATATTTATTATATATTTAAGGCTACAGCGGACAGTAAAAATAGTTTTTTTTAATTTTTTACAAACATGCCCCAAATTTTTACGGGTGGTATGTAACTTAGAACTAAAACCATATAAAATATTTGGTGAGAAAAAAATGAGTAGTTTTTGAGAAATTTAAAAAAAAAATAACGAAAATTTAAAACTTTCAAAACGTTCCATGCGTTTTGATTTTTTTTAAAATTTCATATTTTTATCTGATTTAACTTCTTTGAGCAGTTCTTTACAAATGTATGCATGCAATGTAATGTTTTATTTCATAATTTATAAAATATAGGTAAACGCAAATTTTTATATAAAAATTTCAAGAATTTTAATGATTTCCTACATAAAAAACTTTAATTTCTTCTTTCACCCTATCACTCTATTACTACAATGCATTCAAGAAATTATAACTATACATTAGATGAATCCTTTTGGAAAGCTTTGTTATAATTCGACAAAAATTGCAACGCATGGAACATTTTGAATTTTGGTTCCGAGGCAAATTTATGATTCTGAGAAGAACAGCTTTTTTATTTTAAGGGAAATTAACTTAGTTTTTTTAAAAAAATTAAAGATATAAATATAAATATTTATATTTATGTACAGAATATTTTTTCTTTACCATAGAAAAGGAAAACTCTACATTTATTATACTACGATTAAAATCTTTGAATAGTGCTTGTAGTGAAAACAAAATTATTAAAAATCTTTCAACTTTGCTCTTAATTAATCCTAACGGTCAAGCACCATTTTTATTTTCGAAAGATTATTTATGTTCACGTGGAATACTTTTTTTAATGTTTCGTATAAAATTTCTATGTCAAACCAATTAAGCTTTTAAACTTTATTAGGAGAAATTAATAGCTGTGATCTTATAAAAATATAGTTTCACATTTATGTATTTATATAGTTAGATTTCAAAAGTAACTTTCGAATACATAGTTGACAACTGAAACGTAAAATACTAATCTATTTTTATAATTTATATTAATTTGCTTGTTGCGAAATAAATAATTTAAAATAAATTCAACAAACTGTATTTATTTTTTAAACATGTTTATAATTTAACTTTATCCAGTGACGTAACGAAGAATAACAGGGCCCACCTGCAAAATCTTGTTTAGGGCCCCAATCCCAAATACGTAGATGATATCTGTGCGAGGGTGCAATGAGGGGGTGTACGTAATGCCATTGACTTTATGTTGAATTATAAAAATTATGTGTTACTTAAAAAATCATTTTTCAAAAAAAAAATATTGCTTTTTCAGAGAAATTTCTTGTTTTAAATAAATTCCTAAAATATGTACTTAAAGAAGAAATACTAATCCTTTTCATTCTTTATTGTCCATTTGTTCATTTTTTGTGTTTTCCACTTTTCTAATGGTTTAAACAATTTTGAACCCTCGATTTGGAGATTTGCATTAAAAAATGATTAAAGTAAACAAAATTTAATGAATAATTTGAAGTCCAATTTTCATTAAATTTTATGACTGACTTGTTTATAAATAATTAGTCTTATTTATTTAAATGGAAAGTAACTTTTAATAATGTTACTCTGATCCTTTCTCGGTAATTATGCAGATATATTCAGGAATATTCTTTCAAGTATTGTTAATTCATGCAACAGAAAATGAGAAATGATTGTAGTAAATTTAAGTAAATATGAAAGACAAAGAACAAAAATCTGAAAATAAAGAAAGCCGATCTACATTTAAGTAATGTTTCAACTAAGAAGCTAATAAAAGACTTTATGAAAACACGAACAGCAATATGTAAACACGACTTTTAATGTACAACATATAACACGCAGCGCCATTTAATAAAATATATTTCCGATTTTAAAATAATTTTAAATAAAATTCAAGGGCTTACGACTATGTTATGCACATTTTGCCAGAGAGTTATGAAGGTTAAATATAAGCAAAAGTTTGCTTTTAAGCTTATATATTTTGATTCAGGAAATTATAATAAATGTTTAATGCTGCCCAATTTAAATAAAAAATGGTTACTTACAAACTAGCAAGAATTCTTCCATCCCAGTTCGAGAATTGTTGGTACCTGAATTTAATAATAAATGTTGTAAGATTTATACATAAGTTTAAATAATACGGTAAAAAGAACATAGGATTAAAATTATACATATCGGAGTGATTGCACGTTTAATTTAAATATATTCTCAATTCAATTCGACATAAATAACTAATTTTTCCATAATTGCTAATACTTAACCAGAACTTTCTTATTTTATTCGTAATATTAATTGTGAATTAAATATTTTATAAATTTATATTTTTTGTTTAACAAAACTTTATATTATATTATACATATATTGAATGTATGTATATTGCAACTCGCAGAGAAGATTTTTACATGATGATTAATAACTATATGGATTTTGTAGTCATGTTGGCAGAGTTGATGAGGAAGCTTGGTAGCTTCATACACCTTCATTTTATTGGCTTACGTAGAAAAAACTTAAACATAAAACACAAAGCATGACAATAACACCAGTGGTTTACATGGCAGTCACAGAAAGCAGCGTGAATTTTCCCCCAAATTTTGATTTAAATACTAGATGCCAACCAACCGGAAATTCAAAAAATTATATGACTCTGATGAAAAAAAAAACTCCTCTGGTTTACACATATCGAATGAGGTACGTTACATAACCCCTAATCAAGAAACGTTTACATAATTTTGATCTGTTAAAATTACGTTTAAATCCCGTTAGGCGGGTAAATTAATAGTTTATTATTTACGGGAACTCCTGGAGGGCTCAGGACCATTACAAACTGAAAATCAAATTTTTGCATCTGAAGCATTTATTTTCTCTCTCAACAGTGCCTCCTTCTTCTAAAACTGTATCGATTTCTGTGGAGGAATCATACTTACTGTTATACTCTTCATCCCTTTATTACTCATCATCATCATCACCACGAAGAGAATTTCTTCATCCGAAAATATATATACTGTTGTACTATATATATTAAATACTATAAATATCACATTTCTTCCTCATAAGACAGATTTAAAACGAGCTCATGCATTCAGAACTGTAACGGTGATTCACGCGCAGGATATGACAAACCCAAAGAGGCGGTATCCAAAAATATATATTTATAATTCGCCTACAAGCTAAGGATATGAGCTTAAAGTCAGCTACACGAGAAACTATCCATTTTCTAAATAAGGTTTGGAAGGAGTGTTGAAAAAAGTTAGACGGTGGGTGTGACATACCCTGCGCGAGAAGTGCTGGGTTAATTGAGACTCAGCATCTTTATATGAAGTGACTGAGGTACAAAGAGAATGAATTACTTTTCTTCTCCGTCAATTAACACAGGTTCAAAATTAGATATGTTGTCAATAGTCCTCATTTGACTTTAGAGCGGGAAAGGGCATTATGTTGATCAGAATCGACCGGTGAAGTGCCAAGACATTTTGGCGTGACCTCCTGAAGAATAGCAGTTAATAATTATATCCCGAAATATTCAAGATTGGCTGAATGTATGTAGTCTAAGTCTTCTATACACTGCAATTACGAGAGCTAACTTTAGATAAAAATGTTTTATTTTTTAATGTATTTTGAATTGTTTGATAATAAATGCTTCTCATTTGATAATATTATATTTGTGGCTATTATTTGTATCTTGCATTTTGCTTCAAACGCGGTTTTAAAAGTGTACGTTTTTTATAGTCCAATGGCTGAGTGGTAGCGTATCACGCTTCCACGGCACAGATTTTGGGTTTTAACTCCGGGCTAGGCAAGGTTGACTCAGTCTTTCATCCCTTCAATGGGTCAATAAATGAGTACCAAGCTTGCTTGGGAACTAAACACTGGGGGTTTCACGTCAAACTGACCACCTGATTATGCACTTCAGTGCCCAAGCTCATGTAAACTGAGATGGGCACAATAGGCTTTGGGACTTTTTTGTCTGTTGTGGCAGTGAGTTTAGTTTGGTTTTAAGTAAGTACATATTTCGTACTTAGTATTAAGTTATAATAAATATTTTAGATCTTTTTCTTACCCCTCACCGCACCTACACTTGCTCTAGACTGATACAAATTCTAACCACAAAAAAGGCCTCAACCATTTAAATCGTTCATAATTGAATAATAAAAAAACTCGTTTTAAATTTCGTAAAAAATATTATTAAGATAATTTATAACAGATTCAAACTTAAAGGAATCTCAATATCAGCTGAATAAATCCCATAAAACTGTTAAAAAATATGCTACTGGGATTAAAATTTGATTAACTAATTTCATGTTTATTGAAGAAAAAAATATTTTTTCTTTGATTTCTCCTTAAAAAATATTTTATCAAGAAAAATGTTGTCAAATATAGTAATTACAAGGCCATAAAAAATACATCCGTTTGCTGGATTTTAGTTCTTGAAATATTTAAAAATATTTTTTGGTTTTTGTGACATTCAGAAAAATAAAATTATCCAAAAAGTAACTGAGGTTATTTGATTTGGTGCATAATCACTTTCTATATTTCATTTCTTTTAAACGGAGAACTTTTTGCAATTAAAATGTCATTCTTCATTCAGTGGAAAAAAGGAAAAAAGATTATATTTAAATATCTTAAAGAAATTAAGACTCGTCGCTTATTTAAATACCGCTGTGACGAGAGATTTAAAAATCATTAAAGAAATGTATGAAGTTTAGAAAATGACTTTCTTCACGGTTCTTTTCATGAAAAAGAAAAGTTATACTAAACTTAGAAAGTTGAACTGAGTTATTAAATTAGTTAAATTTGAGATAGAAGGTAGACAAAGAGTGTCCAGGTCTTATGACTAATGGAAAAAAAAGTTCTGGAATGAACTAAGAGATATTTTAAATTTCAAAAAGAAAAAATGATTTTCAAATATACACACCTTACTGAATAATAGTTCAAATTAATTTTAATGACTCTTCAATATTTTTGTTCAGCATATTTTAGAATATTTTAACTATCTTTTTGGTTGAATTTCATTTTAATAAGGTTTTTATATTTTTGAGCGTAAAATTTACACTTTTACGAGGTTATTTGGAATAGGTAGGAAAAACTTTTAGATGTAGTAGAATTCTCAAAAACAAGCATTTTCTTCAGAGAATGCATGGTCTAAAATAAAATACAAGCGTGCTACAATAGGTAACTTTGTAAAGCGGAGGATACGAGGATAAAACACAAAAGTTACGCTTACGTTAAATAAGTAGTTTTAATTAACATTTGCAATAATTTCTCTAAATATTAACCCTCAAATTGGATACCAGACCAATGACGAAGAAAGCATTGTCAAACATTCTAAAACATTTCAGGCATATCGAAAACCTCCCCAACCGCAGAAAATTTTGCGATTAGGTTCTTTTCACAATCAAGAGAAATATCATACACAATGTAGATTAACACCATACACACAGCTGTAACGTCAAAAAAGAAATCAAGATAACTACAAATTGGTGATCATTGTGAAGTTACAGGATACCTTGCACGTAGAAAAGCTATGTTCAGGTATTGCCGTACCCCTCCCACAAAATGGTCGGTCTGTAGCTCTATAGGGCTAGAATACATATGACTTTTCTGAGGTCAGTTTAAACAAGTACAACAAGTTTGATAACACCTCCATCAGAAACGTCCTGTACTTCCTTCGTCGAGGCATTCCAGCAAAAGATAGAATCTTGTTAGGGAGCCATTGATGATTCTAATCGAAACATCGAAGAAGAAGCATAGTTGATACATATGTAGATTTACAAAGGCTCAAGCATGTGTTTATCGTGGGTGTTAAATGCATTATTTTGAGCAAAAATGCATTCTTTGGAGAAAAGAACAGTTGATGCAAAATCTGGAAGTGCTGCTCTCTGTTGCTAGAGCCAGCAGGTGAAGATGTGTGGAGAGAATAATGTTCTTCCGTCAATCCTTAGATTCGTTGAAACTTCTCACCTTTTCAGCACCTGCCACGTCGTGGATCGTGGCACACCAAGGCTACTGCTTACAGCTCGTGTGTTTGTAATTAGCTGTTTGCCAACGTCTTTAAAATAACGTTTTCATGTTGTTCTAGAAATCTCATACGATCTGTATCATATTAGGAAGAAAGAAGAAATCCCATTTCGCACTGTTTCTAATGAAAGCACGAAAATATTTTCAGATTAGGCATGTGCATGTGGGGAAGTACCACATATTTGTGCTACATCTGTGATACTTCCATTGGCTGCCTCGTAAATAAAATGCATGTGTGTGTTTTCTGTACTAGTAAAGCAGGTTATTATCAAGTACGTTACAATTGTTACAGGGGTTGTACTCTGGACTAAATTTCAGCAAGCTGTCATCAACGCATTTTATTAAGAGTGACATCATCAGGTTACATTTACATAAATGGTGTTCTTTTTCCCTCAATACGTCACAAGAACGTCGTTTTAACATTTGCGGAGCGTATGTTTTGAAATATGTTAGCATGTTTGTGTTTTAATTGAGACCATTAGGTGAAAATGGTTTTGACTTGCCTATAATGTCAATTGTTAAAGTCCCCATCTTAGCTATCTCCCCTATAAGTAAATGAAAGGGAAGTTTGAATTGTGTTTCTTAATTAGTATGAAAAACTTACTTCAAGTAATTATTTTTAAGCAATTGCAAATATAAGAGATTGATAAATTTCTCAGATAATGCCCTATGAGGTTTCTCCCGAATTGTCACTACATGATACCCATGCTATAGTCTGGGGTGCCATTTCCTTTAATAGTATGACTTCTTTTGAATCAGTCATAGTACACACATAGAAATATTTTTCGAATGATTGAAGTAAAACATCTTTAATAAATATATTTGTCATGCTTATATATATGTTACTGTGGATGTTAAAAATTGGAGGTCGAAAAGAGAAGAGCCGACAAAGAGGGGCCAGGCTGTTTCCCGCCAAATCCTTTGTTCTCCTAGGAGTCAGTCAGTTTGACAGTCTTATGCAAGGTCTGATGGTGTGAACAACGTTTTCTTAATTTTTCCCGATACCTTAATTTATACTGAATGGGTACAGCAGTGAATTGTGATCTTTTTCTTGAAAACTAAAATGCATTCATTGATTGCGAGTAAACGAGAAGACAATTGTTTTTATTTTTCAAAAGAAAAATAATCTAAAATACTTTTTGAAGTGATTTCTGCTAAAACTAGTGCAACACACCTTTTGATTACAGACGATTAAAATGTTTTGACGTTTTAAAAATTAATGATAAAGAGAAGTTAATTATACCATTAAAACCAGGAGAAACGAATGTACAGTATTATGTTACCAATGATGAATTGTTCACACAGTGTGCTATATTAAACTCACATCAGAACAGGCCACACAGGAAGAACACGTATGCTTAGAGAGTTGTAAATTAAATACAAAAATATTGCATATGAAGTTGTAATGTTGTATTGAAATGTATGCAAACAGTGTCAAATGAAACAGTGCACATAAGAAAGGTATTGTTGTGAAACCAATGATCAGTTTTGAGTTAAACTCAAGATGTCAAGTTGATCTGATAGATCTGCAGTCAAACAGATATGGCGAATATACACTCAGGGACATTGAAAATAGCGACCCAAGAAGGAAGCTAAGTACAATCGCGAAACTTTGCAAATAAGTACAGCGCAATGTGAAATGCAAAAGATCCAAATTTTGTGCCAATACGCATGCTCATACACGCCGAGGTGGTGCTACAATCAGGAAGAGGGTGCTATATAAGCCAGCGCAATTTCGAAGATTTATAAACGTGACGATTACCCGCCGATTTTAGGAAGACTTTGGTAAGCGAAACATGACAGGTAAACGTGCTAGAGGACATTTATCACAGTTAAGCGAATTTGAGAGAGGCCTGATCATCGGGATGAAAACTGCTGGCTAGTCGACGCGCCGTGTTCCTGGCCAGGAGGATCGTTCGGAGTGTTCCGTTAGAAATTGTTGGGAGCAGTGGACACGAGAATGTACCCACGCGCGGAAAACTGGGCCTGGAGCGACCAGGAAGACCACGCGGAGAGATGATCGAAGGATCGTGCGGAAAGCACTTGTGGACCCCACAGTGACTCGTTCAACGATACGAGCAGAAGTAGGCGTATCAATTGTTCCACAAACAATTTCCAGACACCTTGCAGAAACAAATCTTAAATCCAAGCGCCCTTTCCGTGTATTCCCTTTAACACCGGAACATCGGCAACTGCGTCTACAGTGATGTCAAGCCAGATCAATGTGGTATGTCACAGATTGGCAAAGGGTTGTGTTTAGTGATGAATCCCGGTTTGTTTTTGGGACAGATGATAACCGTGTACGGGTGTGGAGGCGCCCTGGTGAGCGGTACAATTCCCCCCACACTGTTCTACGTCATACTGCCCGCACAGCTGGTGTAATGGTTCGGGGGGCCATAGCCTATGATAGCCGGCCCACTTTAATTGTGATGATTGGAACCTTAACGGGCCAACGTTACGTTGATGATATTCTTCGACCTCATGTAGGACCTTTCCTAAATGGTCTCCCAGGGGCAATTTCCAGCAAGATAATGCTCGTCCGCATACAGCAAGAGTTGCTCAAGACTTCCTACGTCATTTTCAGACTCTTCCATGGCCAGCCCGTTCCCCCGATTTGTCCCCTGTAGAGCACACGTGGGATCATCTAAAACGGCAGATGCCATCGTGTCACACTGTACATGATTTAGAGTTGGCTGTTCAAGATTTGTGGGCCCATCTGCCTCCGGACAAAATAATGTGTCTAATGAACTCAATGCCGGACCATGTGGCGGCATGTATTGCAGCTGGAGGTGGTCCAACGCGCTATTGAAGTTTCCCAGTATTTGTGTCGTTGCACACCCTTTATTCGTTTATTTGTCTTGTCTTTGAGATCAAGTGAATCTCCCATCTGTGTCATTATGTGTATTAAATTTCATTTCAATCCGATGCTTTCTTCTTGGGTCGCTATTTTCAATGTTCCTGAGTGTAAGTTCATAATGATGTATCAATATCAGTTAACTAAGTTTGTCCAGCTACGACCTTTGAAAACTAAGAGATCTGAAGAAGTAGCGTATCACGTTCTTTCAATATTTTTAACATTTGGTGCTGCAGTAATATTGCAGTCAGATAATGGTAAAGAATTCAGTAATCAAATCATATCCGAAATATGTGCTATGTTGAAAGATATTAAGATAGTTCATGGAAAGCCTCGTCACAGTCAAACACAAGGCTCAGTTGAAGAGGGCCAATCAGGATAAACAGACTATGCTAACTGATATGATAACGATACAAATAAATGATCAGAAGGCTTACCCTTTGTTGAATTTGCCAAGAACACTACATACAACGAAGGAATACACCAAAGTCCTTATGAAACCATTTTTGACGTTAAAGCAAAAAGAGGCATGGCATCATCTTTTTTGCCTAGCGAAAAATTGCAAATATCTAAACCCAAGAACAACTTGAAGTTATTGCCAACACTTTTGACAGCGAAGAACAGCTTGAAGAAATTGTCAATACTTTTGAAACCGAAGAACAGCTTGAAGAAACTGGTAATACTTTAAAAAAAATTGAGTGGTGGTCCTACCGAAAACCGTATTCCAAAGAAAAATATTGAAGAGGACTTACAAACTACTACATCTTCACATTAAGTTCTGATTGAAAATCACGAGTTAATTCCCAAAAAAAGAGCGGCCGTGAAAGAGAATCTTCTACTGCAAGCAACAAAAATGTTACGAACCTCACAAAAAATATGCTTCTACTCAAATTGGTGATACTGTACGAATACAAGTCCCTGATGTCAACGGTGGTAGTACAGATAACCGAAATGTGTTAGCGGTTGTTGGAATAGAATACTCCAAATTTTTTTTCTTCTAAATATAAACTTGCAAATGAAAATGGTACCCTCAAGCAGCTTTACACGCGTAATCAGCTCGTAATTTGTATATAAAGAAAAGTTACTTTCCATAGAAGAGATTTATTTTCAAGAAATGTCACTGAGAGAAGCAGCTGTAGCCAATTCGAGAAGCGGCGGGCAAGGCTATACACACTGTCATTGCAAAAGGAAGTGTTCCACCAATAAATGCAGTTGTAAAAGCAGTGGCTTCTTGTGCAATTCAAAGTGTCATTATAGTTTAAGTTGTTCCAAAAAATAAGATTTGAATCAGATAATTTAGTAAGTTTTTTGTTACCATTATTTTTTCCTCATTTAGAACGTATTGTATAATTAAGTAAGTTTCTAACTTCTATAATTTTCGTGTCTCATTTTGAATGTACTGTGTGTTTTAAGTTCGTCATTTCTCTCAGAAAGAGGGGCGAAAATTTTATCGCGACTGAATTAAGGAGAAGAAAATATAAATGTCCAAAATTTTCAAAATTAATTATTAGTGCATGGTGAATGTCGATATTTACCGGTGTAAGTCAGGAATAAGGATATTTAGCAAATATTTCGGACATAAAACAATCGACAATGTGAATGTTGACATTCTTCAGATTTCGGTGCTCTAACTTATTATATATATATATATATATATATATATATATATATATATATATATATAATCTCAATAGGAACGATTATACCACTGAAATCCAACACAGAATTATTACGGCTAATGGAATACGAAAATATATAAAATCGAATTTAATCAAAATAAAAACAAAGATTTCACTGCATAAAAATCTTTTAAGATTACTATTAACTTATTCATGTGAAACATAGTCAATGTCTCGAACAGATGAGAACATGCTAAGTATCCACGAAAGGAAGATTTTATTTATGGAGGAATTCAAGAAAATGGAACTTGGTGAAAATCAAATTTAGAGCTCTATTACTCATATAAAGAATTTTGTGACGAATCTGTACGGAACCTTTCCACTAATATTCTTAGGCGTCTTTTTGGGGATTATAAATTCGCGTATATTTCCAATCACCTCCAATAAGTTGAAGGGGATTTGCAATGTAGATAGGGTATTTAAGTCGAGCGTTATATAAGCTAGCAGGCATGATGAGGAAGGCTACTGAGCCCGCAACAGTAACCTCAAATTTAGAGGATTCCAGGATATTAAGATAGTGAAGACGTAATGCTGCTATTCTACTGAAGAACGAGAAAACTGACATAATCAGCGGTAACTATAATTTATGTACGCTTAAACTAAGCATTAGCTTAGTCAAATTAGTTAAAGTTAATGAATGTTAATAATTCGAGTACGTGTATTTCTCGGACCTCCTATTTCGGTAGACCTTACTTTATCTTGAGCATAATTATTAATTAATTGAATAATTCGTAATTTAATTTAATATAAAGGTAAATCCCTTTATTTGACGTAACATAGAAATATTATATGTTATTAGAGTTTTTTTTTAGACTTGAAATAATAAATAATTATTATTATACAAAATGGCTCTTAGTGATTCTTTGCCTCAAATTAATCTTGGTGTCCAGGGTGAGACCCCGGGGAGGTCTCCACAATTTGACATCGTAAACTTCATCAAAATGCAATGAATTAAAGGGGCAGATCACGTTGTCAGAATGGACGAAGCAGTAGAAAAGTTTTCAATGCCCAACCAATTGGCACACGGATAATAGGCAGGTCAAATCTAAGATGGATTGATGGCCTAGAAAAATATTTCCTAGTTTTTAGAACTAAAAATTGGAGAACACTAGCAAGAAAGCTGGCGTGGAAGAGGCTTCTTGAGAAGGCCAAGGCCCACCATTGGCTGTCGAGCCCCAGTAAAAGGGAGGATATATATATAAATGGTGTATTATCTCTAATTTGTGCAAAATATTTGTCATCAAATACGTAAATAAAATAAAAGTCTTATCTCATTCTAATAAAACATTACCCAGTTCTATTTTTTTCCTCATCATTATCGTAGTTTTTATTTGAAGGATCTGCATTTTTTTTATCAATATTGGAATAATAACTTCGTTCTAACACACTTCCTTTTCTTATTATAGATTTTAGAAAATGGATTTTCAAAGAAAAATTAACTTAATTCCGGAGAAATATTTTTGATTTATTTAGACCGATTCTGTTGTATATCGAAGAATAAAAATTTTCACTTTGAGAAAACTCCCTGTTTAGTGAAGCTTGTCAACATGATAACAGAAGATGACAAGGCCACGCCTTTGTAAACTGTCGAAACTTCCAAACGACTTGAAGAATCTGTTATATAAAAATATATATGTATTGCTCAGTCCCTTGGCCACGATAAATGGCGAATATTGAAAGTCCAGTTCATCATATGGAGTTTATTTGTTACTTGTGGAAGACAGATTTTTGAAACTTCCTTTCAGATATCTGAAAGAAATCCGGTTGGAAATTTCTAGCAGAGATATGTCTTTTTCGGATGTTCTAGGGAATGTTCTAGTTTCGAAGAGAAAAACCAAATAACAAAGTTCTGGAAAGCAATTTTGTTTGAAAGGAAACTAATACCGAAGCATATGTCACAGTATAAGTCCCGTTTCTTTTCGTTTCGGATACATAATGTATTTTCTTAGTGCTTTACGAAAGTTTTTTTAAAATTTTATCCACACACACTCAAGATATTTGAATAAATTTGCGCACCAAAGGATATTAAGTTACGAATATATTATTGTTTTCCTTTCTAGAACGAATCAAAATAATTTCGTGCAAATTATTGTTGAATTGTTTTTGCTAAAAGATAATTATTCTGTTTACAAAATAAGAATATTCTCACACATGAAATATCTAAATAATAATTAGTACATAAACCCTCAAAGGAAGGTATTCTCTACAAAATGTTTTTAATAAATAACAAATCCTTCTAGAAAAGACTAAAAATTGATTAATCCCTAGAGTTTTAGTGATAAATTGTCCAATAAGAAATGCGATACTGGAAAAACCATTTCATGCATTAATGTTTTACTTGAAAGCTAATCATATTAATTGAATAATTAATTTAACTTCTCGACATTGATTAAGAACAACTCTTATCGGAAAATGTTCTTAGTTTTTGGCAGTAGTGATTTTTTGGTTATTAACTACGCAATTCAAAAATACGTACGAGCCAAAAAAAGTTTAACAGGTTTAGCATTACTTAAAAAATATATATAATTCTAATTACTGCTTTTTTAAGTACTTATTTATTTTGAGTACATATGAGAAAAGAAAAAGGCATTATGGAATATTAGCTAATTATGAATAATTTTATATTGAGTAGAAGTATTTTGTTATAATTTTTTGAATGTAAAACATTATATATATATATATATATATATATATATATATATATATATATATATATATATATATTTATTTATGTATGTATAATTTAATATTACGATTAAATAAAAGTAACCTAGAATAAAACGTAAACAACAGAATAACAAAATTAATATTCCACAAGAATTACTTCAGGAGGCATTTCTTAAATATTTAAATAACAATGTTTATCAGTGCATAAAAGTTGCGTTTCTTCACTTATTTTGAGCCTTTGCGTGCCCATAAAATTAGCTTATTCCTCTATATTCTTTGGTAAAAGAAGTTCAATTGAGTATGATGGAATTGCTTTATTATAAATTTTAAATTATGCACTTATTAATGTCGCTTACGAGATAACAAAAACATTCAAAATACTTCCTTTATATTTTAGTACATTAAAGCATCTTCTTGTTGGTTCCTGATTGCGGTGTATAGTAGTGCTTTTGAAACTTTCAATACTTGTGAACCAATTTTCAATTTTAATATTCTTTGTGCCCCTTTCCTCATATAATAACAATGTATTGAATGCAATAATAATGTACTTTGACGATAAAGCTACATTACGACTTTAATTTAAAGCCATACGAATTATCAAAATAAGAATTAAATTGCCTATATATAACTTTTAAGTAATAGAGAGTAAATTCTTTTCTACATTTATAAGTATATTATATCAGTGTAGATGTGTCTTTTATGTTTCATTATATCAGAATGTATATATATATTTTGTATTGTGTCTCATTTCAATAAAATAATAATTTTTTAAAAATAATATTTTATTTTCGACTTTTTCATATGCTCGCGCCCTACCTAGGGTTATCCTGTCCCCCTAAATATGCGTCCCACAGTTTGAGAATCATTGGTTTATAAATATAAAAAACCATTGCATCGTTGCTTTATCTAGATCATATGCTACAAAAGTAGCTCCTATGGATCCCTGGGGGTTCTTGTGACTGATGAAGGTATTCGTGGCAAATTAAAACTGATTTCAGATCACTTTAGGAGGGGGGACGCGAACTGTTTGGTATAAAATAAATTGTTTGTAATCAATTTCCATTGCTATTTAAGTAAAAATCAAATAGTAATGGTTTTTACATGTTAAAGAAATTTTAGAGTAATATATTATAGATAGGTACATAAAATACAAGCAATGTCAAATGTCTCAAGGTGAAGTCGGGCCGATCCAGGGTGTGACTTCTGTGAGATTTAAATAGCAACGGAATCTCTATCCGCTACATGTAATAACTTGTATACTGTCATATTTTAGACAAGAGTTGAGAGACGTGAAATGAATGCATAAAATTTTTCTTGGTTTGGAACCGAAAGCAGCATTATTCTTAGAATCGTTAAAATGACAAAGTACGTTATGTATATACTTTCGAATACAATTGATATCTTGTACATAAATTTTCAAAGGGCTCTTCTCGGGTTCTTCTACTAATCTTCTTGAGAAAACTATTCTTTTACCGTGGTTTTGGTTTAAAAACCACTTTCCGAAGAGATGAGTTTTTATGCAAATGTAAATACTTGTGAAGCTCTGACGTTTAAGTTGATCACTTGAGTTGATCGTTAATCGTGAAATCTAAGAATAAGAGAAAGTGAATTACGACTGGAAAGTCACGAGGTCTGGAATTAATATTCATCTTAAAATCCACCAGGAGTTATGGAAGCAAATAGTACTGGAGCTGACGAGCTATCTTGGTTCGAGAAGGATCGTTATAAGGAGCTCTGATTGAAGCTAAGTTATTTGAATAATCTTAGATGTCAGAATAAGAGTTAGGAATCCCAGAGTTACGAGGAAGCAAAAAAGTTGTATATCATTCATAAAGTGTTAAATCTAGAATAAAGGCAGCTATTTTTCAGTTCCTACTATTTGCTCACACACTCTCTCTCCATATATAATTTATTTATCTTAGCGGAATTTTCAATTGTTAATAAAATACATTTTAAAGCGCTCAATTGAGCTGAAATTTTATATACATGATTATTTTGGATGAAAATACAATAATTTAATCCTAATTAATAAAAATTAAATTAAATGATTAAAGCTAATTATTTAAAGAATTACAAATACAGCCACGTTGGCATCATTTTTGGTGATTTGTGTCAAAATTTGAAAAGGTTTTTTTCTCACGTTGTAAAGCGTTCAGTTGAACTGAAATTGTGTAAATACTCGATTGTTTTGGATGACAATACGATACTTTAATGATAATTAATAAAAATTAATTACCACTTAATGTTGTGATTCTATCATATGTATATACATATTTATATTAATTGTAACTTAATTAATAAAAAGTAACTAAAATAAAATTTATCTTTGTTGATCTAAGTAGGAATTTACTTAATTTTTTTTGTATTACTTGTTAAGATCATGTTTGCTTCTTTCATTAACCCTGTTACAGCCGTGACCTTCGGGCCTCGACAAAAGTATTACCAAAGTTATACTTCTGTTCAAGTTCATTTGTAAAATAATCTTATTATAGTGTAATGCTTATCAATATCGTTTTCATTTTTATTTATCATTTTCAGGACATCAAAGTTCAATTTCTAATTTTTTACTATGATTTGAAATAAAATCATTTTACTAAACTTTTGGTATAATAAGAGGTACATGGGTACAGGCAATTCAGGCATCACGAATGTAGAAATTTATTTACATGAAAAATGTAAATAATTATGATGTAAAACAGGAAGTAAAACTAAAATAATTTTTAAATGAGTTGAAGTTTGATTAATATAAATAATCTTCATTTAGATAATTAATGTTTTATTTATGATAATCATACCCCCTTAGCCATCCATATAAGCTCTGTCACAAATATAAGAGGATGGATGTCGAGTTCTTGGCCCTCTTTATACTCGACTCCGCTTAAATTCTTTCTTAAAATGCAAATTTTGGTTCTCCCTTTAAAAATGCACAACTCCACTCACTCTAATTCCAATTGAGATGCTTGTAGATCCAATTCAATCACTTTTTTTGTTGTGATAAATTAGGAGCCATAGTTCTGCTTTTCAGCAGCATGACAACGTTGTTGGATCGGAAATCTGAACAAAAGGGATATCCAGATGATCTTTAAAAAGGCATTACCTATAATGGAAGGGGTGAATGCAATCCGTTCTTTTAAGTTTTCCTCTTTTGAAGTGGTACCTTCATTATTAAAACTATTTCCTGAATTAATCGTATCGTTCATTGAATATAAAGAAGGAACATAAAGCGGTTAGATTTGTAAACGAATGTAAAATTTAAGATCACACAGATAAATAATTCAACCTTTAAAGTTACAATAAATACATTTCAAAGTAACTTAAAACTTTCAGTGATAAAAACGTTTTATTTGAATAAAAATATTTGTTTGTTTGAATTATTTTCAGTTAATGTATTGAAACAATTAAAAGGAAAAAAAAATCTTCGAAATTCATGTAGAAGAGAAAAGAAAAATGCTGTAATAAACTTGCTCCGATTTCACATTTTATACAGAAAATGTCACGAAAAAGTAAAAGTTAAGCAAAAAATAAAAGTCGGGGTTCCATATAGGAATGCATACACACATGTTCAGGAATATATACACTGTTCTACTTACGACCTATGAGACTTAATCCTGCTTATCTTTATGATCAGAAAAATCAAATAAATGAAGTAGCGAAAAACGATAACTAATTTCGTAGAACACTAATTCGTAAAACAGAGTACGTAGTATGTATTTTTCACGTTATCTGCAATAATTATGCGTACACGGAATACATTTTTATGATTTAAGTATAATTTTTATAAGACATTTAAATGAAAAAAAGTGTTGAAAAATACAAAAATCTAACTTGTTATCAGTTCCACTTACAATCTTCTGGTTGAAAAACATAATTTAATCATTGATCGAGTAGGCCCTGTATATATATATCAATTCAGTTCTTTAATTAAATATATATAGTGCGGTTGCTTAATTCACAATCAGCCACTTTAAAATATTTGTTTCTAAAGCATTTGTAGTTTGTGCAGAAAAAAATTAAAAACTTAAAAAGTTGTGTTATCTAAGAGATTATTGAAAAATAAAACTGCTTACAATTAGTGATTGGTAATTCACAATATTCTTAAAATTAAATTTGAATGGCTATTCATGGTGATTTAGGACAGAAATAGATTTAGAAAAGAGTATAGGGTGAAGCCTCTTTTTGAAAATCACTGAAATTAATACTTATTTCTCACACGTTGTATGTTATTAACAAACATTATAAAATGGTTTGTATAAAATCAAGAAAATTGCCACAGTTTCATTGGAAAGGAATTTATAGCTCTATTATTGGACAAAGAATCACTTGATTGTTTTATTTTTAAGGTAAATACAAATCATATATAAGCCACTCTTTACAAGCAACATCGAACATATAATGTAAAGTTAATTAACGGACACTGATTTAATTAATTTTTGAGGAAATATTCCCAGACATGTTTTGCGATGACTGATTAACGGAGATATCAATGGTATTTATGGGATTCACAACTCTGGGAGTGTTAATGATTAATTAGAAACGACGGGCTTTGAAGGATTTGAATTATTATTCGGCTTTCATTATTTTTATTCTTTCACGTTAGCGAAAAGTTCTCGGTATCTAAAGTATTTGACGACCCAGATGTAATCCGATTAGAGTTTCGGATTTCGAGATGTAATTCCTATAAAGGCGTCCTACCCGTAATAAAGGTATTTTCGGAACTTTGAGTAGCATTTCGGAAGAGTTGCTTTTATACCAAAGCCTCATCATATATATTCTATTTTTCATAAAAATCTGGATTTAAATGATGTCTTAAAAATAATTCGAAAAGAACATTTTTCAGATTATTATCTTGATACAAACACTTTTCTCTGAGGGTTTTAGTAAAGAAAGAGAGAAATGTGGATTTCGCTATTTTTAACCATTAAAAAAAGACGCTTATCCTATATATATATATATATATATATATTACAGCTATAATAAATATTCTTGCTTTTGAGACTGTAAATTGAGTTTTTTCTTTTAAAAAATATAGATGTATTGAATTAGATACTTAACTCTTTTGATGGAACTTGTATTCTTGAATAAGGTTTCTAATTTTTTTTTATCGACAGAATTTATAATGTATTGCCTGCATGGCCCAACGTTGCACGGGAGTTTTCGAATGTATAACATATTGCCACAGAAATTCTCCTTCCCTTCTCGATGTCAGAACTTCCCGGTATGAATATGATTTCTTTTTTAGTGTCATTAAAATTCCCCTTTTAGAAAATTTCTTTCACTTCTCTTCATTGTCAGACAGGTTTTTTTCTCTCTCTTTAGCACTGTTTTGCACGGGCTTTTTAAGTGTAAAATTATTTGCCCTCTCTCCCCCTCCTCCTCAGAAATATAAGATCTTAGTTACTTTCTAAGAATCTAAAATAAAATAAATTTCAGATTTTCATTTATCAACCAAAAATAGATAATTGTCAATATGCATTTTGTGTTTTATTTATAGAACTATTTTTTTTATTGAAAACAATTATAAAATCCCCGTGCACCACAAAGTATCACGCGGGGCTTACAGAAGTAAGTATTAAACACACATTCAAGGGAAATAAACAATTAAAAAAATGAAGTTAAGAAGGATTACAAACAGTTACAACAAATTTACAGAAATTTTTGAAAGCACTTCTAGTGGAAAGAAGTTGGTGAAAATTCGGTGGCCAATTAATGTTGAGTCTCTTGAACGCCAGTCTTATGATCTTTCTCTCTCTGACATATCTCGAACACAGAAGCATCACATGTTCTACGTTTTCCTCGACACCAATATTACGGTCACAGAAAGATAAATAAGCTAAATTAAATTTGTTCAGGTAGCTTTTGAAATTACCATGACCAGTGAGAAATTGGGTTAATTTGTAGTTAGTGTAAAAATGATGACATGATAGTCTCTTATTAATGGTGGGAAAAAATTGCTTTGTTATGCTCCCCTTATTAGAAATTAGATATTCTTGGTTCCAAGCCTTCATCATTCTTTCATTCGTGATCTTCTTGTAAAACAATTTAGGAATATTAACGTCAATGTCAATTTTGAGCTTGGTTGCAGCTTTTGCAAGCCAATCGGCTCGCTCATTTCCAAGAACGCCCGTGTTTATAGAACTATTGGAGCTTTAAAAGTACTTTTTTTAGTTTTAATACCATAATTATGTTATATATATATATATATATATATTATATATATATATATATATGTATATATAGTAGTAAATAAATTAAAAAGAAGACTAATAAATCCTAAAACATCTTAAGAACATACCGAAAGAACCAAGAACATGGAGAGATCTATATGTATGTATGTATATATATATATATATATATATAAATGAAAACAACTTATTATTCATATATTACGAATTATAATTTAAAGTATCTGAGAAACTCAAGGAAGCGTTAAAAAGGAAGCTACTTTAATTAATTTGTTTGAAATAACTTTCATGATGGAATTAGATATATATTATAAAGCTGGGGAATATTAAGATTTTTCTGTACTAAAATTAATTCAAATACACCATCTAAATTTCGTGTAAAAAGACTTAAATGTTTTAGCTGTTTTGCATTGGAAAAGCAGAACACGTACACTCAGGAACATTGAAAATAGCAACCCAAGAAGGAAGCTAAGTAAAATCGCAAAACTTTGCAAATAAGTACAGCTTAATGTGATATGCAAATGATCCAAGTTTTGTGCCAATACGCATGCTCATACACACCGAGGTGGCGCTACAATCAGGAAGATGGTGCTATATAAGCCAGCGCAAATTCAAAGATTCATAAACGTGACGATTACCCGCCGATTGTAGGAAGACTTTGGTAAGCGAAACATGCCAGGTAAACGTGCTAGAAGAAATTTCTCACAGTTAAGCGAGTTTGAGAGAGGCCTGATCATCGGGATGAAAACTGCAGGTTGGTCGACGCGCCGTGTTGCTGGCCAGGTGGATCGTTTGGAGTGTGCCGTTAGAAATTGTTGGGAGTAATGGACACGAGAAGGTACCCACGCGCGGAAAACCGAGTCTGGAGCGACCAGGAAGACCACGAGGAGAGAGGATCGAAGGATCGTGCGTCAAGCACTTGTGGACTCAACAGTGACTCGTTCAACGATACGAGCAGAAGTAGGCGTAGCAATTGTTCCACAAACAATTTCCAAACACCTTGCAGAAGCAAATCTTAAATCCAAGCGCCCTTTCCGTGCACTCCTTTAACACCGGAACATCGGCAACTGCGTCTACAGTGGTGCCAAGCCAGATCAACGTGGAACGTCACAGATTGGCAAAAGGTTGTGTTTAGTGATGAATCCCGGTTTGTTTTGGGGACAGATGATAACCGTGTACGGCAGTGTTTCTCAAACTTTCAATACTAGCGACCCAATTTTCAATCTTAATTTTTGTCGCGCCCCCCCTGTACAACAATAATGTATTTACTGCAATAAAAATGCACTTTGAGAGAGAGAGACGCTAAAGGTACAATACGATCTTAATTATAAACCGTACAAATTAATACGATAAGTATATAAAATCTTGTACATATAACTTTTAAGTAATATATATTTTAAGAAAATTACTTAAAATATATATTACTTACTTATTATTATGTTAATTTTTCTTTCTCTAATTTTTAAATTGGAACAGTTCGCAAAATGATACATTTGATTAAAGATTTATTTCTCCTTCAGCATTCGTTTCTCAAAGTACAAATTTCATTAGAAAAATAGTCTAGTCTATGTAGCTCTCTATCATATCCATCACATTTGCCATTATAGGGTACGTTTGCGTTAGTCTGGGCAACCTATCGGGCATCTGCGCAAAACATGTAAAACCTCGTACAATTCCAGTCAGTTTTGGTCGACTCGATACTTCTTTAGTTACCAAATCTAGCTTGTGAATGTAAATTTTTTAATTTACACGTTAATTGTAATTCACGGTAATTAAGTGTTTACGGCAGTAGATTAAAACGAAATCATACATACATTTTTAAGTCGTAAGTAAACATTCGACGATAATAAAGGATCAACAAGTACACAGACGAGCATGGTTCCAAAAATTAAATCAATGCAATAAATTTTCTCAAAAATACTTACATTTTGGATTTACCACCACTAAACTAAATGATGGGGGAAAAAGCCCCAGGTCGTTTTGTGTCAAAACTTACAAATCTGAAGAACATGTAAAAGTTGTTTCTAAAACCATGTAAAATCATTTAGCTATGTTGGCAAAGAATTTTAAAAAGTATTTTCTGGATGAGGACAACTTGGTAGCAAGTTACGAGTGGATTAGGGATCTATTTCAAGATACTCCAGAAGGACTCTCAACTTCCGAAGACGAAATCTTCATACATTTCACATACAGTGAAAACTTAAAAGGCAATTTTGTAATAAATCGCTCTTAGAATTTTGGGTAGAGGTGGATGATGAATTCTCTGTACTGAAAACAAAAGCACTTCGTATACTATTACCATTTTCAACATTCTACCTTTGTGAAACCGAAATTTTCTGCGGTGGCTGCTTTGAAGACCAAATATAAATCTCAGCTAAATATAGAAAAATAACTCAGAGTGTCAATTTCTGATATTAAACCTTCCTTTGAAAAACTTTGCTCTACAAGACAAGCCCATGAAAGTCCCTAATAATTATCAAACTTGTTCTTAGTTTAGTATTAAGAAATTATTTATAAAATACCTACTTCAGTACTAATACATTAAACGTATACTGGCTGAAACACCAGCTTTTCACACGAGTTCATTTTTTAAAAAAATAAAACATTATTATTGATATAATAGCTGAACTGTAAAGAGAGTAAAACTGCGTGCACAACATTGTATACAAAAATGTAAAATGATTTTTTTTAGATAAATGCTATACTTGTAAATAACTGTTTAAAAGAACTGTAATTTTAAATCTCGCAGAATTAGCATTTAGAATTAATGTTAAATAATGAAAAAGAATATAAAATTCCGATGAAGAATAATTGTGTTACTTTTTAATATTTAAAGCGAGAAGACTTCAAAGTGTTTTAACTCAGGAGCAGACGCGCACTCGATACTAACGCTAATGGTACTGCGGGGGGACTCAGTCACTCCAATCATTTGTTTATAATTATTTTTACTGTACACGAGATACAAATCGGAATTCCAGTGAATAATTTAATTAAGAGAAAGTATACTTACCGGCTTTCAAGGACTATTCAATTTTTCTTTGAGGATTTGAGAAAAAATCCAATAAAACACTGAACTAAAATAATTCAAAAGTGCAAGACCCTAATAAAGGGCGCAAATCCAATTTATTGTAGTTTTAATGAGCTTTCATGATCGAGTGAGTGAATATTAACGTCGCACTGTTCAACTACACGAGGGCTTTTGGAGACTACCTCGTATATATATATATATAATTTTGAACCATGGTTAAGTGACGAGGACGATACTTGAGCTGGCCTCTTTTAGCTACCACACCACTCCAACAAGAGGACGTTTGAGATCTTGACAGATTTAACGTGCATCTCTCCCCTACGCGGAGGGTCTTTAGTGGTACTGGGCTCGAACTCGTGACTCCTTTGGTAATCAACAAATAGCAAGTTGAACTTTTTCTTTCTTGTGTCTTTTTGACAAGGTGAACTGAACCTTGTGGTACACTTATGGCTTCATATATTAGGTTGATGGAGTTCTTTAGGAAGCATTTGAAAATTTTCCTTTCGTTTCATGTTCATGGCGTTTCTCAATCATGAATAATATGTATTCTTTCAGCAGGTTTTTCTTTTGCTTGATCAGTTTCAATTTCCCTCAATAGAGATCACAGATGTCCCGCGCCACCGCTCCCGGTTTAAAAGTGTATTCAGAAAAAAATATGAATGATCTAAATAACCATACCAGTAAGTTTGAAGGTCAATCAAATGATTAACAAATGTATTATGCAGCCTGGCTGAAAAGTGAATCATATCTTCCTTTTCTTTTTCTACAACTAATGTACAGTATTTCAATAATAATTACAGTGATTAATTGTTTGTCTTCTTAGAATTTTTTTTAGGGTCTGGGTTTCATTTTTCTTTTAACGAGTAATATTTTATGTTAAAACGTAATAAAAAAATCTCTCATTGAGGAAATACAGCAAATTAAACAAAATGTTTTTTTTCTTCTTTAATTTGGTTTTGGGATCAAAGATAGCTATTTGATGACGGAAAAACGCCAGATGGTAAATATAAATTATATCAGTGTTGTTGTGTTTTTTTTCATTATGGAAGAAAGTATTTTGTTTTACTTCTCTTTCCAGTTATTTTTTTTAAATCTTGAAATTTTCAATATGCTCGCGCCCCCCCAGGGGGGCGTGCCCCACACTTTGAGAAACACTGGTGTACGGGTGTGGAGGCGCCCTGGTGAGCGGTACAATACCCCCCACACTGTTCTACGTCATACTGCCCGCACAGCTGGTGTAATGGTTCGGGGGGCCATAGCCTATGATAGCCGGCCCACTTTAATTGTGATGCGTGGAACCTTAACGGGCCAACGTTACGTTGATGATATTCTTCGACCTCATGTAGGACCTTTCCTAAATGGTCTCCCAGGGGCAATTTTCCAGCAAGATAATGCTCGTCCACATACAGCAAGAGTTGCTCAAGACTTCCTACGTCATTTTCAGACTCTTCCATGGCCAGCCCGCTCCCCCGATTTGTCCCCTGTAGAGCACACGTGGGATCAGCTAAAACGGCAGATCCCATCGTGTCACTCTGTGCATGATTTAGAGTTGGCTGTTCAAAATTTGTGGGTCCATCTGCCTCAGGACAACATAAGGTGTCTAATCAACTCAATGCTCGACCGTGTGGCGGCATGTATTGCAGCTGGAAGTGGACCAAAGCGCTATTGAATTTGCCCAGTATTTGTGTCGTTGCGCACCCTGTATTCGTTTAATTGTCTTGTTTTTGAGATCAAGTGAATCTCTCATCTGTGTCATTATGTGTATTAAATTTCATTTTAATCCGATGCTTTCTTCTTGGGTCACTATTTTCAATGTTCCTGAGTGTATATAGCAGTTAAATACGTGTTAACCATACTTTTGTCCTTAAAAAAAATGTAAGCAATTCATATGGTATTAAATATGAAACTAAAATAAGAATATTTTTAGATGTAAATAAGTTTATGTATTAAAAGTTAGCATAAAACACAATGCTAATTTCTTTTAATAACTTCTAATATAACTTCATAAAACCCTCTTAATATTTATTGCGATTTTTAAAATAATACAAACAAGGGATATGGATCTAAACTGTCGAATAAAATCTAATTCATAGTGGATATAATATTTAAGGACAAAAAAAAATAAATTTCATAACAGTTTATTCAGTAAATTAAAATAAATCGTTTATTAAATAAAATGAAATTCCAGCAAATATTGTTATTTTAAATTCAAATCACTTTCTTTTTTTCGAAAAAATGCATTTTTCCAATTCCTGGTTTTATCCTCTGGTTTTAACTCAGTAATAACTTTTCCCTCTGTTTTACAATTATTGTTTTAAAAATCAAAACCTATAAGATTGATATTAACATTATAACGTTGAATTTAAAAGGTATTTTTAAATATGGCATTAAATACCTTTTGAAATATATATATATATATATATAATCTTGAGTACTTAGGAATAAACGACAATGAAAGATTGTGATTTTTAGTATGATTATCAGCAAAAAAATGTCTACATAAATTACTTTCAGTAAAGTACCAACAGCAAATATTTTACATTTAAGAAATACTGAATAATATTTTATGAATATATATAATTAAGTATAGTTTATTATACTTACTAATATTTCTTTTACTGGATAATACTTTAAGTATTACTGAATATTGTATTATTATTTATCTGTCTCTCTCTAATACTTTTCTGAATACTTTAAAAGTAACACTTAAAAGCATTGATATTTTTTATATTGTTTTATTTTTAAAGGAATTGTTTATTAGCAGCAAGCATTCCGAAAAAAAATGTTACATGAACAATCAAAAACTGATTTCTTTACATATAAATGAAAGCACACAATTTTGTTTCAGTTTTATAAAGGGAATTAAACAAATTTTTAAATAAAAGAAAACAAAATGGAAAAAATTACATATAAAAAAATTTTTTTTTTAACTGAGCCTATGCATTACTTAATAGGTATCGTAATACAGTTAGAATATTACATTGAGATAGATTGACGCATGCCATTTGAAATATCTTTACATATTTACACAGATATTAAATGAGCAACATCTTTATTGCATCTTAATATTTTTTAACTGAAAAATATTTCTCTCACTACAATACTTAATCCATAAAATAAATCCATTGTAGCTATTGTGCTGCAGAGGCCAGGAGTTAAAAATTCTAAGAACTTGTTTTGTGTAATATACTATGGTAAGAAATATTTTTATAAATAAAAGTTTAATACTCTGAAAAATTCCTAAAATTCTATCGAAATGATGCTTTATTATCATCTCTAACAAATAAGTTTCCTTAATATCTCTTTCTAAAATTATTTGTTTCAAGACTCCTATTTCATCATTCATAAACTGTATAAAAAGCAATTAATCTTACAGAATGTATATACTTTTTGAGCTATTTCCCACTGAAACTATTAATCTTATAATGCTTATACCCAACTTTATTACTCTTAGAAAAATTGAACTTTAAACTATTTGTACTCAAGCGTTTGAAGAATTCCCGAAAACTAGCCTTATTTACTGCTGCTTGCGTCTCCCAACCGATTCATAATTAAATGTTCCCCTCACTTAAGAAATCCGGAGTTCGGGAACAAAACTTTCAACCGTCATTTATTGAAGGAATTTTTCATTTACTACCTCCAAAAGTGGAGTTGGTAAATGAAAAATACCTTTCATAAATGAGGAAAGGGGAGTGGGCGTGTCCTGTGCGGCTGAAACGGCTAGCGTCAAATGCAGCAGCTAACACGGATGGCAGTACAGAAGTGGACTTAAACTGCAACATGACAAAGTGCACTTGGAGAAAACTTATCCGCCTGGAAGTTTCCGCTTCATTTGAAACCATAATCTGTAAAACATTTTTAACAGATTTTTATCTTTTTCCTGATTTCCGAAAGTCGAAAGATACTGTAGGAAAGACAGGAATGGAGTAGAAGAAAAATGAAAAGCTGCGATGGAAAATGAAGACGTCAGCTATTCACAAGGAAATTTACGCGAATTTGAAGACGTCACTCTCGTTAGCTTAATAACACAAAGGCTTTAGAGAATTTCGACTTAATGAGGACAAAGAAACGGAAGTTAATGGTTTGGTAAATATTTTCACCAATAACAGAGTTCCTTGGATTGTTACGAGATGTTTTGGTGACAAGTAAATTTTCTTGTTTAAATTAAAATATAAAACTTTCGTTTTTTCTCGATATCTTTTAAGATTATTTAACAAGCTTAAGACCACATACATACGATTATTTTAAGAATTTAAAACGAAAAAATGAAGAGAATTGACAAAAATAGAAATTTTTCTTTTGTATCTCTAAGTTCTGTATTATCACGTAATAGCTACTTTCTAAGCTAAAAATGCATTTAATGATTGAACAAATCTTTTTATATTGAAAGTATATGATTTTAAGTTTCTTGCGGCATATCTTTACGCAATTTTAAGACATTAATGGATGTCATTCTGATAAATTAAAAATTTTCTTTAGTTAAAAATTTTTAAAATCGTTCATACAAGACACAATTCATTAAATATTTTATTGAAGTTCTTTAATTCTCGTTCTCATTATAGAACAATTAAAAATGAATATTTTATTGAATGAGTAGAGTCCAGCTAGTTTTTTTAAGTACTATTAATCCTAAAATTCATTCGATTTCGGTGGTCTTGAGAAATGAAAACTGTTTGAAAAAAAATAAAATTAAAACACTCTCCTTATTCAGAATTATTTTCAACTACTGAATTGTGAAAAAAATGAATAAGTATGACTTTTTTTCTGAAGTCGATATTGAAGAATATATTTGATTTGTGAATAAGAATTGTTTTAGATTAAACTTCATAAGAGTAGTGATTGTTCAACTTAAAAAAATAGCTAATAAATTACCTATATTTGTCAGTTTTCTTCATATTAATTTATTTAATACTCATATTACACGTAATTGGTCAACAACATTGTAACGAACAAAATTTGAATGGAGTTAGACAAACAACTGACTTTAAATCAGAACTATAATAATAGCTAAATTGATATTATTTCTCGTTTGAGATATTTATTCTTCAGTTGAGATAGTGCTATTTTTAATACGATACAAGTTCCGTACAATTTAAAAATGTAGCAATATATTAATTTCTCAATTTTCATTTAGTTCCGCATCGAATATCTCATGGTCATTTGTTACCGGAATGTTAACATTAAGTGGTTTAATATAAATACGAGTCTAAGGCTGGCTCCAAAAAATGTTTATAAATTTGTTTTCTGTTTCAAATTTTTAAATGCTGTATTTACTTGAATCTAAGTCACCATCGATTCTAAGCCGCACCCCATATTCTTAAAATTTTTTGTGGAAAATGAAAAATAGACTAAATGGGTTTATGGATAACCAGTTTTGTGAAATTAGAATAAATTTAAAATGAAAACGAATCAGAAGTGAATAATTAGTTAGTTTCCCAATATTATGAACTTTTAAATACCTACATGAACCTATACAACTGCTCTAATTGCCCCATCTAACAATTTGTTTTTCCTTCAATTATAAGCTACACTCGAATTTTAGTAGCATCAACATAGGAAAAAAAAGTGCAACTTAGATTTGAGAGTAAATACTGTATTTTTTTTCAAAAACTATCAAATTAAAGTTAGAGTCTATTCCATTAGAGTTTTCATTCAACTGGAATGAGCTTGTCTATTTCTGTTTAATTTATGGATTGACTGATTGTTATTAACATCGGATTTTGAAGCAACACAGAGGTTGTTTGATGACAAACTTCCTAAATTTGTAGAAGACGACACAGTACAGCTTAAACTTCATTCTTCAAATCTCCATGTCACGCCAACGTAAAGACTTAGACTTTCGATGACGAGCTTTATACCTTCGACTTAGTGTTTGATATGAACCACCAACCTGCTGGTCTACATCTTCGCCGTGCACATGTTCAATGACTAAGATGAAAAGGAGCTTGTTTCGCCGTCGTTTCATTAGCGGGATTAATGCATTAAAATCTGCTGCAACTTAAAGCTATCACAGAGACGAGATATGAAGTTAAGCAAGTGGATCAAATCCAGTTTTGGTTTCATCCTCATTACTTAACTGTGGTTAACAGCATTCATGTTTCTTATATGTAATATTTATAAAGCAATCCACGATACAGTTATAATTCGCAAGTCAAAATTCCATAAATCTAAAAATTATTTCAGATGGAATGCATTCTTGTCTTACATCAAAGTGTAAAATCACATGTTACATCGACTGTAAAATGCTGGAGTAAATTTATACTATATTCAATGAAGTGAAGTTTTAACAAAAACAAATATTCAGGATACTAATTATTTCATTTCATTTTATTTTATCAATGTCAAGCTGGATCTACGCCAATGACCATAAGTATATCTTTAACTAACATTTTATATAAACTATACAAAGTCAGTGTTAGCATATATATGATACACATGTGTGATAAAAGTTAGATATAATTCAAAAAAGAAGCGTGAAAAACTCACTTCTTTAAATACAACCTCTGACAATAAAGTCCGGAGAATAGTCCTGTAACATTAACGTCGATGAAATATTAACGAAAAGTTACATTACTGCCCTTCAAAATAGTCTCTTCTCATAACTATGCATCGCTGAGATCTGCTATACATGTCCTGGAAACTTTGCAAGAAGTCTTCTTTTGGGTTGGAATTCAAAAGTCTCATCACGTTTCGTTGGATGCTAGGAATATCGTCAATAACGATAACACGCGTTTTTTTCATCCTTAAATTCTGGGTAACTATTTGTCGCACGGATTCACGGTCAATCTGTAGTTCATCAATTATCATGCGCACAGTTAATTGACGATCTTTAGTGATTAATTTTATCACTTTCTCAATGTTTTCGTGACTGACGGGTTTCTCCAATTTTCTGCTACGGAGGCTGTCAGAAACACTTTCCCTGCTTTTCGAAAACGGGAGAACCACTCGTACACACACTTTATATAAACAGTGCTTGATCTTCATAAACACATACCAACATCACATAAATTTATTTTGGTGACTTGCCAAGTTTAAAAAAATACTTTAAATTGATCCTTTGTTCGTTCATTTTCCTGTTCTCAGTTAAGAACCAACGTACTAAACAAGCACTTCGTAACACATGTTTTACACGGAACACAGATGAGTTTAGAACGAACAAAGATGGGGGCAGATGGTTAAAACACCAGGCACTATACTTGTGCAGCGTTTTGTTTCGCCAGGTTACAAGATAGGCCGTTATGACTTCATTCGCCGATTTTTTTTGCCAGAGGTTGTATATGTATATAACATTTTTAAGATTAAAAATAAAATTTTTAATAATGAGCAACTTTATCCTTTGATTTACTGTAATAAAACATTCAAACAAAGAATCAAAATAATTCAATACATTTGCAATAAAGGAAAGTGGATTTAATAGTTTTATACAATCTTCTAAATCCATTTTCCATTTTGATCCATACTCTGTTAATTGGTTGTGACGGGCTCACGCGTTTTTTCATTAAAATATCCTTTTGGGTTCTTTGGGGCCAGAATGAATGGCAACTCTTTTCCAACCAACCCAAGAAGTAAAGCGTGAAGGAAAGATGGAAATTAGGAAGCTTTTAAATATCAGAAGTTTAGAGAAAGCCGGGTGGCATTTGGGGAATGTTATGATAGTCCGTATTTCAGGTGTGAAGAGGTTTTGAGAGGTTAAGTGACAGCCGATAGAAGTTACCTGTGACAGAGAGCCCCTAGGTCAAGATGCATACCTTTGCACGCCAGTGAATCGCAATTTCAACTAGGATAAGATAAATTGATACTTCGTTGGACGATAAAGGTAGGAGTGACTATTTAAATACTCGGATCTGTGATTGCATAGGAATTAAGCTTAGGCGAGTTAGTTATTGATAGTGGTTCGAGTTACGTTATTTCGGTATTATATATTGTGTGTTTAGCCACCGTAGATTTTCTGATACATCATACTATTAACTAATCTGTTAAAGGTTTAAGTTAAGATCTTAATAAAGTCATATTGAGATCATGGCAGCTTCTATAGCTCTTCATTTATACCTACACCTCTAGCTCACGCTGATAATCTAGGAGAAGGGCAGTCGAGGGGGGAGCCCTTACATGGTTACTAAGAAACTCATAAAATTTGAATCACAAAGTAAAGCAAACTGCTGTGAAACAAAGCAAAAAACCCATTTCTCGGTTGTTAAAAAAATTGTTTGAATGGAGAAATTATTATAAATGCGAATAGTTGTGGTTTTGTTTTCCTGTTTCAATCAATCTTTCAGTTAACTCTAATGCTTTTAGTTTTTGTGCTGAAATTCTTGATGACAAATCTTTTGTTACATCTTTTATCAAATATTAAATCATATGGTGTCTTAATAAAACTGATGAAACAAGTGAATTCTGCCAATCCTACCAAAACGTTTCGAGGCAGAGCTATGGAACAAGCCTCAATATGAGACTTCTCGAGAACAGTTGTAGGAGAAAATCGCATTCTTCCACAAGAACTAAACGGAACTTCGATATTGACCGTGAAAATGGCTGACTGCACCCTTACTGGGTCCCTATTCCTCCCCCCTTCGCATGAATGTTAGTTAAAGATTTCTCGTTTTCCTTTTTTACAAAGATAGAGCTTTAATGGAATCCTTTGAGCATTTGTTCGAGTTGAACGTTCAGTCTGCTGATAAATTTATTTTACTTAAAATATTTATGTATTGATGGGAATATTAATCAGAATCCAATAATATATTTAAAAAAACACTAATCGAGCAGAAATACTTCGATTTTTTTTCTCGAAATCTACTCAAATTTTCAGCGATTCTTATCTTTTGTATTACATTTATTCTTTTCTTCACATAATACAGCAAAAAAAAAAAAAAAAAAAAAAAGACATTCTCTACTTATATATTGTATAACACTCAGGTCTTTTTTTACATGGGGAAGATAATTCCTTAAAAAACCGTGCAAAAGAAATTGTGTAAAATATACACGTGATATATGGTAAATTTGTGGAAATGTTCCATAGTTTTAAAGAATCGTGTAAGATGAAAATTCTCCAAGCATTTTCCCATAAAACCATGCAAAAAGGTAATAATATCCATACTACATATTTATTAAACAAAAACAATTCCTTTTTGTAACAAAAAATTTTTTAATATAAGTGTGTATAGTGTTCTCTCTCTTCCATACTTGTAGCAAATTTTAAGCCTTTGTGAACTGAATCAGCTGTTAATAGCTGAACTTCACTTTCTACTTCGTCATTATCGGTTTCTTTGTGATTATATAAGCTGTCATAAATTCTATCAAATAATCCTCATCCAGAAGACACAAATCCTCATATATTTTTGGAATTTATGCTAATGGAGAAATTTTGAGTAAAAACAACAATTCTTTAAATTCATGAACCGTGTTATCTCAAAATCGTGTAAAAAAAGAGTTGGGTGTTGTAACGTTCTCGCCACGCAACTGTGAATCGGCTTCTCTGTTGAAATGATCACCCCAGTGCAATGACACATGAAATTTTAAATTATTGCGTGGTCTTGTCTTGGATCGCTCCAGCAACCTTTGACATTACGAGAGATTCCTTTCCACCCACTAACCGGATGTAACTCGAAGCTAAAGACTCCAGCTTTTGTCATCCCCGAAGGTAAAGAGGGCAGAGAAAGAGAACGGGAGATGTGGTCTGAAAACTTCGTTGAGAGCGGACACCAAAAAATCATCTCCCTCACAAACAGAACTTGGACTCTAATAATCTAATAAATAAGTTTATAACTTCATTGTATAATCTTTAAATAATAGTTGTGACGTAAATAAACTAAATATTTTAATAAATCAATATCCCGCTACCGTTATTTATCTCAAACGTCACAGTGTATATGAATTTTATATTCTGATTATTAAACGGCTGTTTAGAGCTAATTGGCTGTCTGAAGGTATTTGGTTACTGAGAAATAACAAGTTTTCTAACACCTATTTCTCTATTAAAGGAGCTTATATTATTATACTGAAGATTTAAGAGTAATTCACACAAAACTGAAATAACAATCAATTTCGGTGATTTAATAATGTGATGTTGTCTCCCATAATTTATGGAAATCAACGTTTAAGGAACATATTCCTCAGCGGTCAACGAAATTATTTTTAAAGTTCTTGAAATATTGGACACATTAAGTCACGCGTAAAATTAAGAGACAGAATGAGGAAAAATACCTTAGAATCAATAAAAAACAAGATAATGTAACAATCGAGGTATTTCGTTTCCATAGTAACGAAATAAAAAATTGCTCTGTGTTGCTATATCATAAAAGTTATTCTTCTATTTTTAATTTGACGCAAAATTCATTTTCTCATTTCTGAAAAATTGAATTATAAATCATTTCTAAGAAAAATGAGAAACCTTTTCTTTTTAGTAAGAAATCCTTACATTCTAAATTAAAATTAAATAATTCAAAAGTATTCGTTGAAATTAAAAAGTATGAAATGCACATCAGTTATGATACAGCAATATAAAAACCAATTACATAGAGAGACGGATTTTACTTAATTTACTATCAAAGCTCACTTCATAGAACGCTTTTAATTCAACGTCTAAGTTTATTTAACAAGAAGATATAACTTTAATTTTATGTGGGCGCCTTCATTCAATAATATACATCTAATTTAATTTAATATGCAGTTTATTCAATAATTTATTGTGCATCTAGATCTTATATTTTAGCGCAATACTTTTTTTAAAGATACATGCAGTTATTGCATGGAAAAGTTTAAAGTCATTATTCAAACATTTTAATGTGAAAAGAAATTTTTTTTTTTTTTTTTGGCAGAACCATTCCAATGTTAAATATAATTGTGTGTGCATAATTGCGACATAATATATATTTTTGTTACCAAATTATAACATATTTTCCTTATTTATTATTATTATAATATATTACATATTTTTGTTGATCTTTCTCTTTTTATAATTTTATAAACAATGTTTAATCCCTTAGATGAAAAAATATTATTTCGTTATCCGTAAAAGTTTATTTGCAAACTTGGTAGTTTTTGTATTCATAACACATAAATCAGCAATACATTTCGGAATCATAAAAAAAAAAGAGGCCGCTGTAGCCGAGTGGTATAGGTATCAGTCTGTGGCTTGCTTTGTCACGGGTTCGAGCCCAGTACCACTAAAGACCCACCGTGTGGGGCAGCGATGCACGTTAAATCTGTCGAGAGCTGAAACGTCCTCCCGTTGGTGCGGTGTGGTAGTTAGGAGAGGGGGGTGCCAGCTCAGGTGTCGTCCACGTCACTTGACCATCGTTCAAAATTACGTGGTCCGTCGCCAAAAGCCCTCGTGTAGCTGAACAGTGCGACGTTAATATTCAATCAATCACAAAAAAAAGAAATTTATATGAGTACCAGTGTGTAATATTTCTAGTTATATTTATTAGGCGTGTTCAAATGAAGATGATTCAAAGCGACGCATGCGAACAGTTATCAATGTATTTTCGTGAAACAAACGTGATAGTGAAAGTACAACGCATGCGTGTGTGCAAGCAAATTTGTGATAGCTGCTTTCGTAAGAATGTGGTATGAATTGACAAATGGCTGACGTGGATTAGGGATGGCGATCCGAGATCGATTAATCGAAGAATAGATTTCTCGGGACAAAAATCAATATGTAGCACTTAATCGATTCAGTGAATCGATATTTCATCCTAAAAAATCAACATTCGATTTTTTATGTTTTTTAAAACCAATAAAATTATTTACAGTTAGTTGAATGGACCGGAATGACAGGGCTTACACGAATAATTTAAACACTATTTATTGCAGGCAGTTGTGCACCTGAAGTATGTGATCCTATACTTTACTGCAAGGACAGACAAACTATCCATCACGTTCACTCAATAGCTTTGATGTAGACGAGTATCGCGGGATCATCTGTTCCTTGTGAGCGTCTTTTTTCGATTGATGGCAACATCGCAAGTCATGAGAGGAACCGCTTTGATCCCTGTAGACTTAACAGACTGTTATTTTTAAAAAGCTTAGATACTAAGCATTGAGAACTATAAGCTATATTATCTATTTTTAAACATTTTAATGTAACAAATACATTTAGAAAATAAATGTCTTCTTTTATACCTTATACTTTGATTTGGTAAAAAAATTTATTGTAATTGTCGAATTCCCTGAACTAAAAAATTCCCTGATTTTACTGATAAGAGATCGTTTATTATGGTATATTTCTTATTTTTCTTGAAATGGATTTGTATTTACTTTGTAATTGTGCAGACTTGAAAAAAAAATCTATTTTTTAGAAATCGATCTTTTAGACCTCAATTTTTTGTGAATCGATTCATCAGGTTACGATTCGAATCGATTTAAAAATCGATCTTTTTAGAAAAGAATCCCCATGCTTAGCGTGGATGCCACTGCGTTCAAAACAGATTGGCGAACTGTAATAAAGTTTTGAACGCTGGAAGGGTGGAAGCTAGTGGATATCCATCGTAGAATGCCTGCTGCGTACGGTGGCACATGTGTGTCAAAGCCCACTGTGACAAAGATATCTGCGGCGGCCTGGGTCAGGTGCGCAAAGTTGTGATAGAAAAGTTGATTATGCACATTCCCACTGCAATCAAGAGAAATCGACATCGAAACATTCGTGATGTCGCAAATGAGTTCAACGCTTCCACCGGTTCTTTTCTGACCTGGTTCCATGATCAACCGAAATTGTCCTTCGTGGACGGAATTCGTAACCTTCCTAAGCAATGGGAAGCCTGCCGAAGCAATACGAGGGATTTCTTTTAATAAACTTTGCATGCCTTTTAACCCAATAAATATTGTATCTTCTCTTTATGTATCTGTCTCATTTCTATCCCTACGCATCGCATGGATACTTACGTCGAATCACTTCCATTTGTGTGAGCACCCCTTATAATTTCAAATTATCCCTTTTTTTCTGAAGAAAATCCGAATGCTTTAAATGCAATATATGAAGCCATATTTTCCAAGTTCTCCAATACATCAAAAACAATGAAATCAATATTTCTTTAATGCAACAAAACGTATTTTAAACTTAACAAAGAATAAACAGAGAAAAGCAGAAGATAATTTAACATATCTGGGGAAAATTAGCGGAAAATTGCAATTAGAGTGTTAACCAAGATGTGTCTAATTTTAAATTTAGAACCGGCGTACCACTATCTTAGGTCGGTGACTATATATAGATGGTGAATGCATACATCTCCTTCCCATTACTTAAACTGAATCAATTCAGACAATATAAATTTAGTATCTCCTTTCAATTGGATTTAGAAAGGAATTGCATGCAAAAAAAACTGAAAAACGCAATTCATACCAATTCATGATATATTTACATAAAAGTTTGAAAATAAACGTGGGTTCATTGAGACAAGAAAAACGTATAGAACCGAAACACTTACCATAAAAGAAAGAACGAACACCGTTTGTTACCCTGGTTTCTAGAATTTCTGGTTTGCAAGTTTCAAAGTAAAACGCATGGTAGTGTACATAATTTTTAATATTAGGTAAATAAAAGCAAAAGGAAATAATCGACTTATTAATTCATCGTAAAATAATCAATAAAAGCAAAATAATACTTTTCATATCGAAATAAAATGCAATAAAAGCACTTACGTCATAACTACATCTGCTTCGCTCCACCCGAGGTTTATTTACAAATCTTTTACACCTGTTAGATATAAATTGAGATAAATGGCGTTAAATGAATTAATGCTTTGTTTTAAAAGGCTTTATAATTAATTTCACAAGCAGCAAAGATAAATCAGGCGTAATGCGAACACTAATAATACACCTATTCAGATAGGAATTTTGAAGGAAAACAAGAATAGTGATATACCGTACATTAATCTTTATTTTAGGTGATGAAATATCTTGTTTACCAGAGATTATACGGAGTACGTATTTGTATTTATATTTTTAGCGCGAGTAATAATTAGCGGATAAAACATGTTTCAAACTTTTCAGGAGATAATGAAATATTCGCTTAAGGATTCTTTCGAATTGCATTTATTTTTTTTTAATTATTTACTTTATTTCATGTAACATTTTTACATGGTAATTATAAGCTTAGTTTAATTAATGTGTTTATTTGCTTAGATAACTGCTTAAGTAGCCGTATTTATTTTAACTCTCATAACTGCGTAATTTTGTATTTTCAAATAGACTAATGCAAAATGGATAATGATGATACTTAATTACTGTTGAGAAGAACTTTAGGATATCATTTTGTGTTTAATGTTATGTTTCTATCTCGCGCAAAACATAAGACTGTGTGGCAACGGGAACCTTGTGGTCATGGTCATGAACTCGTGGTCGGAGTCGTCAAGTCGGGGTTCGAGTCCCGAAATCACTGAAGACCCGCCGTGATGAGGGGATTGATTGATTGATTGATTGATTGAATATTAACGTCGCACTGTTCAGCTACACGAGGGCTTTTGGCGACGGACCACGTAATTTTGAACCATGGTCAAGTGACGTGGACGACACCTGCCGTGATGAGGGGATGATGCAATATAAATCTGTTGTGTCATTAAGTTCTTACGCTGCCGTAGTGTGGAAATTAGAAGAGTAAGGTGCTGGTTCAGGTGTCGTCCTCGTCATTTCGCAAATATTGAAAATTACGAGGTACTCCTGCAATACTCCTCGTGTTGCTCCAGAGAGTAACGTAAATTAAAATCATTCAATTAAATTCGAAGCAACACAAATGATACTGAGGACCGAACTCGTAATTCTGAATCATTGTCAAACGGTGGAGACTACACCCTTCAAACTTCCACATCACGCCAACGTGAGGACTTAGAGCTTCAGCATATTTAAGGTGCATCAGCTTCCTTACGTGGATCCTTCAGTGGCTTTCGGATTCTAACCTGGATCTTGATAGAAAAACAATACCATTCAAGAGTTCGTACCATCGTGACGAAGCTTTATAGGGATTTTCACAGAAATCCTCTTGGGGAATCTTTGGGGCCATAATTGAGTTATTTCATATCCAATCCTCTTAAGAAGAAACCGCGATATGCAGATTAGTTAATAGATATATAATGGAGCTTTAGTATTCGCGTGGTAGAAGAATGGTAGAATAGAAGAAGGAGACAGAAAGCCCGTGAGCTGTTGATAAGATATAAATATAGAAGTGTAATTATAGAACGCAGTATTTAGCGTGTTAGGAAATTTAAGGTAGATAACGATTCTTAGGATAACTTCTAATAAAGATAAGTGATTAGGATTTCAGGCAATATTTACTTAGAATTTAGAAATACGTTGTATCACTCCTGATTGCATCCCTATAGTAAGACTTGCATTGCTTAGATCAATATATTGGAATAGTAATTAATTATATTTATTATGTCGAATTTAGGAGATCAGTCATTTCCTCCTACAAATCTAGGTCACACAGATGAAGAGATGATACCCCCGTGTCGGGGGGATTACAACATGACCAATCGACTAGCACGGCCACTTTTCAAATTGAAGGATCTCCAATTAAATATTAAGTGAAGTGATTGAAAACATAAAATTTGTAGGTTTAGTTTACATGAATTATTTCAGAAAATTCTGCTTTTGGTATTCAAATGAAAATACAGCTCATTAAAAGCTCATTAACAGCTCATTTTACACCACGCAGCTGCAAGATCGGCTCCATACGCAGCATTACGCAACTCACACCGACACTTACACCCCTAAAATATTGCGGGGTCTTTTCATCTGTCTTCACGCTGATAATCGACGGCCATGAGAAACCCAATGGCTAGATTCCACATCTACGAGCTGGAACCTCGAGTGTAGTTCCAGGTGTAAGAAGCGACCCTCCTCTAAGAGAGTGGGGAGACCGTCCATTTTGAAGCTTGGAAAGTTAGGTTGTGTTTGCCTCCTCCTTCACAAATAACATATTCTGTAGAATGGAAATACTTAATAGTTTGAATAATTTGTAACCAACTAATTCTACCCATCAATTATCCCAAACGCTATAACAGATTCATTAAAAAAAATCCCCGGAAAAATATATAAAGTTAGAGGAATGTTAAAACAGCCAATTGTAGATAATCTCTTACAACTGACATACAGAGTCTTTTTTGAAAGTAGTAGGGCTCTTTTTTTTTGAGATAACGGGCGCACTAGAGGTGGTGTGCGCTCGCACGATCGGTGAAGGGGGATATTAGGAATGCTGGGGAAAAAATCGGCAGTCGGCTTTCGGCCGTTACAGAGAGCAAGTCGCTTGTAGTGTGAGTCCCTGTCCAAATGCCTCATCACAGAGAATCATGGAGCGTTTTTCTGGAGCAGCAATACGCAATCAAATTTTGCTTAAAGCTTGGTGGAACGGGCAAAGAGACTCACGACATAATTAAAGATGCCTAAGGTGATGCTGCCATGGGCAGATAGCGTGTTTTTGAATGGCACAAGCTGTTACTAGAAGGTAGAAAAAGAGTGGAAGGCGACGATCGCTACGGTCGCCCTTCGACCAGCAAAACCAACAACCCCAAACAAATATGAATGCAGTTCTTTACGTGAAAGTCTTCACAAGAATGCGAAAACTCATTATTCGTGTCCACCCAGCCATCGCTAACAATTGGCGGCTGCACCATGACAACGCACCGAGCCAAACAGCGTTCCGCGCAGTGGAGTATCTTGCCGAGCACAATGTGGCAACGCTGCCTCATCCCCCCTACAGCCCCGAATTGGCTCTACCAGACTTTTTCTGTTCCCAAGAATAAAATCGACACTCAAGGGTCGACATCACGGATCGGTAGAGGTGGTTCAACAGGCCGTGACGAGTGAGCTAAACAATATACCGGTTCAGACGATCATGGAGGCGTACGAAAACTGGAAAAATCATCGGCATCAGTGTATAGATGCGGAAGAGGGCTACTTTGAAAAATTCTAATCGTTTGTACTATTGTCATGATAATATTTTTTTTCAAAAAATGAGTCCTACTTCTTTCAGAACACACCCATTATTTCGTAATTTTTTTTTCAAATAAATACAAAAAACATGCATGTGTAACATTTTTTGCATATACGCATAAATACAGATAAGATGAATTTCATTGCACTATCTCTTTAATGTTTGATTTAAAAAATGCACTCTGACTGATATATTATAAAATGATTAAGTAATAAATAAGTCTCGATAGCTCTGGATGATAAGTCTGAATAGTTCATATTTTAAAATCCTAAGACAGTGTTTCTCAAACTGTGGGGCGCGCCCCCCGGGGGGGCGCGATAAACGTACAAGGGGGGCGCGAGCATATCGAAAATAAAAGATTAAAAAAAATTTATTTACTGGAAGGAAGTAAAACAAAATACTTTCTGTGACATAATAAAAAAATACACATTTACACTGATATAATTTATATATCTGCGATATATTACGTCATAAAAAATTAAAACTTCTACTTTTATTACGGTTTCTTTTCAAACCAAAATGAGAAAAAACAAAACCCAGACCCATAATCGAAAAAAAATTTTAGGAAGATAAAATATTCATCACTGTTATATTATAGTCATCAGCTGTAGGCAGCAGAATGTAGTTGCTGCGGTTTGACCTTCGAACTTACTTGTACGGTTAGTTACATCCCTGCTCTTATGTATTTGTTTTTTCATTTAGGGAAGTTGCAAATAAACTATTTCTGCTGCGATTTTTTCCTTGTAAAATATTTTTATGATTTTTGGAAAAGCACAGAGAGCTCTTTGAAGGATTACTTGGCCAAGGTTTATTTCTATGAGTTATTCCCAAACATATAAAAAAGCATAATGAAAAACGTTTTACATAATTTTTTTTGAACATCCATATTGTAATGAATACCCTTTTATTCCGGAGCTGTCACGCCAAGCACAGAGTGCTCGAAATCGGTAATTCTGGCAAAACTGTTTAATTGTTACCAATGGCTCTGACACTATCCTCCTGTTTGACAGTCTTAACGTGTGAACAAAAATATATTTGTCACATATCTCCCTCTTTTTTGGGAGTGACAAACGTTTTTTTACAATCTTAAGGTACTTGTTTTGACTGAGTTCCCGGTGTGATAACTTTTTCTCCGAAATATTTTCTGTGTTCTTGAAAGTAGGTGAGTATATTTTCTCTTAATTAAATTATTCACTGGAATTACGATTTTTATTGTGTACTATAAAAATAATTATAAAAAAAAAATTGGGGTGGCTCAATAACCCCACTCGACCATTAGTATCGAGTGCGTGCCTGCTCCAGGTTTAAAACATGTTGAAGTCTTTTCACTTTAAATATTAAAAATAATACAATTATTTTTCATCGGAATTTTATATTATTGTTCATTATTCAACATCAATTCTAAATGCTAATTCTGTGAGGCTTAAAATTACAGTTCACTTAAAACTAATTATAATTTGAGCAACGATTTAAAAAAATCATTTTACATTTTTGTAAACATTGTTGCGCATTTGGCTTTACTCTCCTTAAAATTCAGCGATTATATCAATAATGTTTTATTTTCTTATAAATGAACTCGTGCAAAGAGCGGGTACTTCAGCCGGTATACTTTTAATGTATCAGTGCTGCACAGAGTATTTTATAACTAATTAATTAATGCTAAATTAAGAACAAGTTTAATAAGTATTAGCGACTTCCATGGGCTTGTCTTACACAGCAAATTTTTCAAAGGAATGCTTATGATTAAATTGACCCACTGAGTTCTTTCTAAAAAAAAGCTGATATCTATATTTTGTCTTCTAAGCAGCCACCGCATTTTGCAATATGTTCCAATTTAAAAATTAGAGAAAGGAAAAATAACATAATAATTATCCTATTACTTAATATTTTTTTTTTGCTTAAAAGCAACATATACAAAATTTAATACTTATGTCATGAATTTGTACGGTATATAATTAAGATTATTGCTTTAGCGTAAAAAAAGTGCATTATTATTGCATTCAGTACATTATTAATGTATAAGGGGGGCGCGATAAAAATTGTGATTGATAAGTGGGGCGCCAGTATTGAAAGTTTGAGAAGCACTGTCCTAAGAATAATGTTACAGTAACTAACGATATAAAATTTCTAATACCAGATTTTTTTTCTGTTTCATTTTTAATGATTAGCTTAACAAGTCTTAAAATTTATAATTAAGAAAAAAGGATAATTTAGTTTTTATATAACGAGTCTTTGGCTCTAGCGAATAGAGAAAAATACAATCAGTAAAAAGTCTCGCATATTTAAGAAAGGAAGTTTCATATTTAAGAAACTAAAAACTGCGAAAAAAGTTTTCCTGAGCTAAAGTTATTTTTTATCAAACATAACATAAAAATAAAATTTGAATACATTTTAAGTAACGTTAGTAAAAATCAATATTTTTGTTATTGTTGTTTGTTCTTCAGAAAATTGCATGTCATTTAACGAAACATTAAGCAATCAAGAAAATCAAGGAAGGTTATAAAATCTTTCGAATTTTACTAACTCACCACAGCGTAACTTAATTTATTGAAAGAAATGCTGTTTTGATTTCTAAAAAAACCGATTTGAGGCTCCAAACACTGGCTCCAGCAGCCCATTCATCTGCCCTTAAAGCCAATGAAATGCATTTCTTGTCTCGTTCTCTAAACTAGTATAATGGGAAACCCATCTGTACCGAGAGTTTATTGAACATCGATATAGTGTTGCGACACATTGTTAACTCGTTCTAAAGAAATACCTTCGTGACAAACTCCTTTATTATCAGACAACATGTTTGTCTGACGTAGAAAAGGTTGCGACGAATCTGTTCAGTGCGTTTAATGTTTGGAGAAGGGCAATGAAGCCTCAGCTCGCCATTTTTTATGGTTTGATAAGTATGATAAAGCATCAGTACATAACAGAAAAGTTATATCTATTTTACTATATGTGTGCTATATTGAGTTCTTTATAAAATTAACTATGTAATATTTATTCCTTTATCAAAAACATGAGAAGCACATTTTCATGCTATAGTAATTTCTCTTTGATCTAAATTTGGTTAAAAGACTTCAGTAAAACATGCTTAAACCTAAATGTGAATGATTACAAATATATAATTATGTATTTTAAATTGTTAATCATGCTAAATTTAACAACTTATTAATTCTAAAAATTTTTTAAGTTAATGGAATTGGAAATCTTTCCACAAACCAGATTTAGAGAGAGAGATGCGTTCTCAATAATATATGCACCATATTAAGAAAGTAATTAGAATATATATATAGTTCTTGACAAAACGTCACATGAATTTGCGGGAAATTTATTTACATTAAAATAGAGTTATTGATTAAAATTATGTCAATCTAGCGATACTACACATAGCTTATACAAGAACCTCAGAGAATGGCCTGTTTCCAAATATTTGTTTACTTGACTGAAAGAAAAGCGTTAACGTACTGATTTGTGAGATCGAAAATGCATTAAAACACAGACTGACCAAGTCATAATAGAGTATCAAATCAAGAAAGTTAGTTACTAGAAACCGATTTCCAGTAAGCTTACAGGAAATCGGTTTCTAGTAACTAATATTTCCTTAAATTGTGCTATTACTAGGAATACAATATTTAATCAAAACTATTCTCATTAAATCAAATAATCATACCCTCATTGCCATAAATTTTTCGAATCAAGGAAAAGCACTCAAACGAAATTTTACATATGTAAGTACAACTTTGATATAAGTAAGTTGATAGAAAACCAAAGAAAACTGATCGTTCATTGCAGAAAAAGTACAAATGAACAGAAGTTTCAGTATTTTGTTGGATCCCTCTAGCATGTATGCAAGATGTTATACGAGCGGGATTTGAGGTATAAAAGTTCCGTATGATGTCTTGAGACAAACCGCGCGTGTTCCATAGTTGCTGTAAACGCGCCTCTAGTTCGACTAAGCTCGTAGGCTGTCCAACTTGCCATCCCAAAGGATCTTGGATATGCTCAATTGGTGAAAAATCTGGGGTGGAGCTGACCAGGTAAGGGTAATAATGAGGCAGACATAGTCTTGTGACATCCTTGCTGTGTGTGGACGAGCATTGTCTTGTTAAAAAATGGCTCCTGGAAGCCCTGGCATGAGTGCCAACATGAGTCATGGACGTACCGCTGGGCTGTAATTGTGCCATGGATCAATATTAGGGGTGAACGTGTATCGTAAACAATGGAACCCTCTACCATCACATCAGCCGTGAAGACAATTTCTTCAATCACATTACCAATTTCATCAGGCGCAGATTCCGTTTGAGTTTAAGTGATGAAAAAATAAAGGACAACACACACACACACACACACACAAATTTTCCCCATCTCATTTAAGGTATCCCACTATGTTCGGAACAGTGATTTTGCAAAAGCGTATAAATGGATAATATTTATGATATTTAGTGTCACTTAGATTAGAAAATGTATATACATATGTTTTAAGAGTAGTGTTACAATAAAAAATTATTTAAGTGCAATATTTTGACAAAAAATGAACATAGAATGACCCCTTTTCAAAATATTTTCTTTTTGCAAAAAATGCTTCTATTATAATAATATTTTCTTGTATATAGCTTAAACTTCTGTACAGAGACTCAACTAGAATTTTTGAAATATATAACTTAGAAGTGGGTTTATCCATGTTTTAGGACAGCAGAGGGGAGAAATTTTAAGAAAAAAACGCCGATAATTATTTCTATGGGTTGCAACTCTAAAAATAATGTGAATTTTTCAAAAATCATAGTTAAGCCTCTGAACAAAGGTCTGAGCTATATACAGGCAAAATATTATTGTAATAGAAGCTTTCTTCACAAAAGGAGAACATTTTGAAAAAAGGTTATTATCAGTTAATTTTTTGCCGAAATCAAGTATTTAAATAAATTTTTTTGTCAAAATGTTTTTAAAAGAACTTTATACATGTATTCTAATCTAAGTGACACTAAATATCATGAAAATTATCCATTTATGTGCCTTTTTAAAATCACGGTTCCTAACGTAGTCGGATACCTTAAATATTTTTGTGAAATTTCTTTCCAAGGTTTTCCGATGATTCTCACTGCATCTAAAACTGCATTAATTTCAAAAGTCTTTAACAGACGTCACGTTGTTTTGTTTCATAGCTTTATGTAGATCTGCAAATGATTGTCTCGTATAATAAGTTTTAGATGTTTTGATTGCTCCCTTATCCATCGTTTGAAGAAAACTGATCGTATTGGGTGTCAAAAATTCAGCCTTTACACGTGGGTCAAAATTAGCTAAAGATGCAGGGGGAAGACTTGGCACGTGTTGTCAAATATTCCCATCACTTTAAATGGTATCTGTTTAGGTCGGCAATATTGTTCTATTTCAGGTATAAAATGATGACCACAAACCAGTTTTTAATAAAATTTAAAAAAAATTACGAATCGACGAGATGTGAAAATCACGTAAGTTGGGGGATTGTAAGTCGAGGTATTACTGTATTCTCATAACTTTCTTGTGAGGTAAATTATATCAATCTTTTAAATCATATGTTTATGTGTAAGTGTGTGATAGATTGAGAAATTCGTTGTGAATAAAAAATACAATTCACTGAGTGGAAACTTTCATTATTTCGTTTGATTAACCTTAAAAAAAAAGAGTCACGAAACCTTAAAAAAAGAGCTTGCGAGCCCGATTATTTGTCCATTGTGGTCTGAAAGTTTTGGGGCCTTTCCTATTTTATTTTATTATTTTCGATTGGTAAGTTATGATTATGGACTTACCAAGTAGATAACTAACATTGTTTCTGCAATGATGTTTATAAAGGGAGTTATCTAACATACCTGCTATATATCAGGCAAGTTCTAGCACCGAACGAAAATTTTATTTATACTATGTTTAGCTTCGTTACGCTCGTTATGTTTAGCTAAGTTTTTGCTTGTGTTGTGTTAAATCATTGGTATTATTGAACCTATTTTCACATTAATACTGCTTGATGTACTAAAATGGAAGGCTATTTGAATCTTAAGCTATCAGTCTCGCAACTAAATAAATTTTCTGATAATTTGGATTAAGTTTTCCGAGTTATTAAAATTACTGTGCGTAATTGTCCTTTGTTGAATAAGTCAGCTATAATGTACTAAGCTTCCTTCATGCCATGTCATCAGATGCTATGCTAAATGTGAAAGGTATCAACCTTTAATTGTAAAACAGAAGAAAAGTTTGAATTATTAGTCACTTTATAATTAGCGGAAAGAAAACAGAATAAGAATAATTTTTAAATATAAATTTAAATCTCAATGTAGCAATCATGTAATTTAAACTAATACAGAAATTCAATACCTAAAATTCTCAAACTGCTTACTACTAACTTATGAGGACCTGAATATAGCTTCCTTGAAAGTTTTCATTTAGTAAATAAGCATCTGTTTATTGACTAGATGTTATTTTCCTCTCGTGCATTTAACTCCCAAAATAGTTTCCAAAAGCTTTAAAGATACTACTAGAGAGGATTGGGAATTTTAAAATGCATATTTTTATTTATGTAATCAGTGGGGAAAGTGACAGCTTAATAAGGAGAGAGGTAAGATTAATTATTTTGTAGATAACACGAATTCCTTGATGATATTTAATGAGAACTAAGTTATCAGAAGCAGTTAAACTAAAAGTATTTAATAACTTCTTTAATTAAGAATAATTGTGGTAACGTGGTAGGTAATAATTCAAGTAAAAATATTTTATTTTGAAGAGGAACAATCGGAATCATATTTCTATAAATATACTCCTTACTCTCGATCAGAACACCTCTCGTTAGTCTAATCATTATTTAAGAGAGAATATGTATAAAGATAATAATATTTTTCCAATTTGGTTTGGCTAAAATCGCCAAACCAAAATTAAAAATAGGCTTACCAAACTATCTGATATATTGTTATGTGTACAACATCGTCGAAGTAATGCGTAAATATATCTTAGAAAGGATTTTTTAATGCATTGGTTGCTTTTCACAAACACTAAATGGTGTTGATGAAAATTGCAACTCCGTGTAGGAATCACGGAAATTAAGCAGTACTTGTAATATTATATTGCCAATTTGCAGTACTTAGAATAACAAAGTAATCTCACATATGTGGACAAAGAAATACTCCTTTAAATCAGTGTTTCTCAAACTGTGGGGCGTGCCCTCCTGGGGGGGAGCGCGTAACATTACGAGGGAGGCGAGCATATCGAAAATAAAAGATTTTTTTTAAAAAAATAATTTACTGGAATGAATTAAAACAAAATACTTTCAGACATAATAAAAAATTCACTTTTACTCTGATATAATTTATAGGTGCGCGCGCACGATATTATGTCATCAAAAATAAAAACTTCTTCAATACCTAATTAGCTATCTTTGATCCTATAACCAAAGAAATAAACTTTTATTTCATTTGCTGTAATCCCATGATGAGAGATTTTTTTATTACGCTTTCTTTTTGAACTTAACATACTACTCTTTCAGAGAAAAAACATATCCCAGACCCAGAATCGAAAAAATTTATGAACATAAAAAATTCATCAGTGTCATTATTTTTGAAATACTGCACATTATAGCTGTAATCTGTTTGACCTTCTAAGTTATTGGTATAGTTAGTTATGACCCCTCTAATATGTTTGTTTCTCATTTAGGGAAGTTGTAAGTAACTTGTTACTCTGTTGCACTTTTTTCCATGCAAAAGAGTTTTATATGATACTTGGAAATCCACGGAGATCACACACACACACTTTGAAGGATTACTTGGCCAAGACATATTTTTATGAGTATTCTCAAACATATAAAGCATAACGAAAAACGTTTTACACAATTTTCTAAGCAGTAACATACATATTATCATAATGAATATACTTTTTACCCGGAAGTGGTCGCGCGGGACACACAGATTACGAAATCGTTAATTCTGGCTAAACTGTTTATTTGTTACCAAAGAAAAATTAAAAAGTCCTTGAAAGTAGGTAAGTAAATTTCCTCTTAATTAAATTATTCACTGGAAACACGATTTGTATCGTGTACAATAAAATAATTATATAAAAAAAGGATTGAAGTGACTCAATAACTCCGCTCGATCAAATCCAGTGCGCACCTGCTCCCGGATTAAAACATGTTGAAGTCTTTTTGCTTTAAATATTAAAAATACAATTATTCTTCATCGGAATTTTATATTATTGTTCATTATTTAACATCAGGGGAGCACACAAGGGGGGAGTCATAGGGTTCCAGACCCCCCCAAAGCCCTTGATTTATTTTTAGATTGATTATAATTCAAAGTATACAGTACGCAAAATTTAATTATTTGTTATTAATGATTAATTTTATTAATTAATGCTAATTATTTATTCAAGAATTCGTTTTTTACTGTGTTTTCTTCCCGAAAATCGACAAAATCAAAAGGAACCTGATACAAGATTGGTGAACTTTTGACCCCAGACCCTCCTCCCTGAAAAACCCCTGTGTGCGCTACTGTTTAACATCAATTATAAATGCTAATTCTGTGAGGCTTAAAATTAGAATTCGCTTAAAACTAATTATAATTTGAGCAACCATTTAAAAAAAAAATTATTTTACATTTTTGTAAACATTGCCGAGCACTTGGCTTTGCTCTTCTTACAATTCAGCTATTATATCAATAATGTTTTATTTTCTTATAAATGAACTCGTGCAAAGAACGGGCACTTCAGTCGGTATACTTTTAATGTATCAGTGCTGCACAGAATATTTTATAACTAACTAATTAATACTAAATTAAGAACAAGTTTATAAGTATTAACGACTTCCATGGGCTTGTCTTGCAAAGCAAAGTTTTTATAAGGAATGCTTATGATTAAAAATTGACCCTCTGAGTTCTTTTTCTTTATTTAGCAGATATCTATATTTTGTCATCTAAGCAGCCACCGTATTTTGCAATATGTTCAATTTAAAAATTAGAGAAAGGAAAATTAACACAATAATTATCCTATTATTTTATTTCATTTATTATTATTATTATTATTATTTTTTTTTGCTTAAAAGTAGTATACAAAATTTAATACTTATGTTACTAATTTGTAAGGTTATAATTAAGTTCACCTATTGTAGCTTTAGTGTCAAAGTGCATTATTATTGCATTCAGTACATTATTAATGTATAAGGGGGGGCAGGATAAAAATTGTGATCGAAAAGGGGGCGCCAGTATTGAATGTTTGAGAAGCACTGCTTTAAATTTACAAGTGCATGCATAAAAAACAATGCAAATAAACGTTCTGATGTGTGCATTGCTATTCGAGTGTCTCCGTGAGAGTGGACCTGAGTAACATGCAATTGTCACTCGCGGGGGGTACCACAATAGTGATACACATGTTGAAAAGATGGATGATGAAATCGAAGCCTCAACGGTGGTCCTCGTAATACGAGGTCACCGTAGGATGTGACTAACACTTAAACCATACGACAGTGATATAACAGTTTCGGGATCCTTCACGCGTCTATACATTAGAGCCTATCTACAAGTGAGTCATTTTCTACCCCCCTCCCCCTATTCGTTGACCTCTACTGCATCATGAGCTGCGTGCAAATGCTTCCTCTGTGTAGAGTTAATTTCCTTGAGGGTGAGCCATCGACAACTACGACTGCTTAGGCTCATAGCCTAGAAAATTATTAGAAGCAATGCATGATTTTACACACTACAAATTGTGGAGACTCAGAACAGCGGAAATTATATCAAGAGGCTTGTGAATGTAGTGCTCTAGCCATTCTATCTTGTAACACATTCTCAGAGCTACACTTCAGCAAGACAATGACCATTCATATGATGCATGGAAGGTATAAATTTGCTTCAGTACATGAAAGCTTCCACTTTTTCCATGACCTGCACGTTCCCGTTTCTTCCCCTTATTCAGCATGTCTGATATTATATCAATCAGTGACTTCCTTGTAACTGTCATTGGACACATACAGGGTGTCCCCGAATGCCATGTAGAAACTTTAAAAGGGAGGTAGAGAACATCTTGAGGAGCCGTAAGTACATAGGAAAGTCTGGGCGGAAACGTAACCCTAACGAGATAAGGAGACAAATACAGTAAGGCTGCAACAAAGAGAAAGTAGTTTAAAACGCTTTATTACACACACAAAACAATAAATAAAGAGTATGACATAAAAGCATCCCAGAAGGTATTGGAAATTATGGTCATTGGTATGTGTGCACTCATGACATCAATGCGACAGTGATTGATGGACATGCTCGAAAATACAAGGTGTTTCACGGATCACAGCAGCAGCGATGGATATTCGTGCCACCAGGTCCCTTTCAAAATAGACGGGCGTGTCGTATACAAGACTCTTCATGGTTCTCCAGAAAAAAAACCCAGAGGAGATAAATCAGGGGATCTGGGAGGCCAAGTGATGGGACTACCCCACCCAATCCACCCGTTTGGAAATATCCAGTCCAAATGGTCACGTGTACATTTTTCATAATGAGATAGTGCCTCGTCCTGAAGAAACCACATGCGGGGCCGCACAGGAGCGAGGGCATAAGCAAGCAATTCCGATATAACCTCCTGAAGAAAAACGAAATACTTGCCAGAGTCCAGTCGAGGCAGTAAGATGTATAGACCGAGTAAGCTGTCCTTCACGAATCTCCCCCTCATATTAGCAGTGAAGCGTTATTGTGCTTCAAGTGGTAAGGTTCTGTGGGGAAAGTTTAAGGTCTATATGTGCACGCTGAGCGTATTGAACTCGCCTTCACGTGAAAAGGTTGCTTTATGACCAAACAATACGTAACTGGCAAAGTGCATGCCTGCCGCACTTTGGTTAACATACCACTGTGCAAACGCGACACGTCGTGGTTGATCATCTGGCAGTAATAACTACACTATGTGAACATGAAACGGATGTAAGGCTTCGTCCTGTTGTACGCGATTGACAGTTGCCTATGGACAGTGTCCGTACACTGGTACCAGGATTTTGGTAAACAGAATGCAACACATCGCCTTCAAAATATGGGTGTTTTTGCTAGTTTCGATCGCCCAGCACCTTCAATCGTGGCTGTGAAAGATCCATGTTCCGCCAGGTTCTGATGCAACTGAGAGAACGTTTGATGATTCGGTTGCTGCCTCGTTGGATATCTTTCCCCATGCAACCAAACAACAGCACGTCCATTTCCGTTGTCTAAGATGAAGTAGATATCCGCTAACTCGGCGTTCGTATAACGATTCGTATAACTGAAATAAGGAAACCATACATGGCTACCATGCGAGCTCGCGTACAGCGCCAACTATCACTTTCCGCCCATGTTTTCCTATGTAATTATGGCTCTTAATTATGTTTTCTACTTACCCTCCAAGTTTGTATGCGGCTTTCGGGGACACCATGCAGAACATTTTTAACTTCGGCATCAGATAGAGACTAAGTGAGTTATCATTTATCAGCAGTATGTTAAAAATATGTTTGATTCGATTCCAAGACGTCTACATGTTTTTTTCGTTGCGCATTGCATCTGTACAAGGTATTGATTTTCCAACATTGTTTTTGTTTTAAAATGCTCCGTAAATCTAACAGTTCATTTAAACTACGAAATAAATGTTATTTATTTCTGATAATTCTTTCAGTGATTTAACATTCACAACATAATGTGTTTATAATGCATGTAAAATATATTATTTTCACTCAAACAAAAGAGCATAATTAAGTAGTGATTAAAAGGTATTTAAGGGCAGTCGGAAACCTCTATACCGACAATGTTAAATTGGCTGTTTTCGAGGTACATTTTCTCAAAATCTGTTATATGTACATGCTTGAAATTTTTCATATAATTAAAATACACATTTCTCATTATACTCAAATGAGCTTTTAGCTAATTTTGAATTTTTTCATAATTTGTAAAATATTTTATCAAACATAGTTTACGTTAACCCGTTTTTCACATAAAAAAATTTGTAAAAAATAAATTTTGGGGTTTTTTACAAAAAGCTCATTTCAGTATATATTAGCCATCATTATAAATATATCATAAAAATTTACATACCTGTGAACAGTAGTTTCTAAGAAAAGGAACATCGAACATCAAAAATTGACATTTTGAGAAAAATTGATTTTAACGTATAATTACTTTTTAATTAAAACATTTTAGCTCCATATTCTAAATCATCAGCATTTTTAGTAGCTCATCATCTTCTTTCTTCCTTTTAAGTCTTTTTCCTTCCTAACTTCCTTTGTTTTTGTAAACAATAGTATTTTGCTCGTAACAGCCTCTTTTTGTCGAGGCACTCCATCGCCTGTACCGTGTAATCACCAGGCTCAATACACATTTTTCTCAAAATTTCTAGTTTTGATACATTCCCCATATTAAATGAGGAAACTGCATCATATGTACCCAGTGACAAAACTTCTAATTGTACAAATGTTTTCTTCGGTACACGAGACCATATTACATTATTTACACTTTCGTTAGGATTTTGCGTACCCCTCCATGTAAACACTTTTTTTAGCAATTCTGGAATAGCTAAATCCCTAAAAACAGGTCGCATGGCCTCCACAACATCCACAGGTAAACTATTTTTGTGATGATAAGTCTCCCCAAGCAATTCTGCTTTTTTAAATTTGCACCACGTATCTGAATCAGAGGGACAAAATCCATGCTGAGGTTTTTCATCGGTTGATAGCTTGTGTAAAAATATTGCCCATATGGCTTGTTGCATGTCCTTCACGCTAGACAAATTTCTGCGGATAGCTAGACCATAATATGCTTGCAGACGGTCGATTTCTGCCTCTGTCAATCTATTTCTTCCGCATAAAGGCTTTCCGTCAGAAAGTTTTTGACCTCTCATCTTAGTTTTCAAGCGTCGAAGACGTGTCCCCATTCTTTTCATAACATGACCTATGCATTCTAATTTCTCGACAGAGCAATGGTCACCATATACTTTGTTCTCGACAATAGAAGTAAACGCTTTGGAGTCCCCATCTCCTAAATATTTTTGTGTACCGAACATTGTAGAGAGACTGGGAACGCTGAAAAATGGATAGAGCTCCAGCTACTTCCATCTTACCGCTGTAGCCTTCAAAATTTATCTTACAATTTTGAAGATGCTTGGTTTTGTTCGGACAAATACAATGTTTTGAAAAAACTTCGACATCTATAACTTTGCCGGTATCAACACTTGTGACTGTCAACAAGCCATTCTTCGAAGAAAAACCACGCTTCTGCCAGCTACCATCAACAGCAACAGCAAGGTCCCTTTTTCCATCATTTTCATCAACGGCTTCACGAACAGCTTCTGCCATACTGTGTTCACAGGTTTCTCTTGTTGCCTGCAGTAAAATGTGGTTGTACTTTGAGAATTTTGTGGGTGGCGGGGAAGATTCATGATACCGCAAAACATCCTAGCAGACTCAGCACCTTTACCTATGCATCGCATAGCATACACTAGCCGGGTATTCAGTTCGTAATTCTCAGAACTATCGCATTTCTTGGAGTTAAAAAAGTATAGTTATATTTACAAGAAGGACATTTTTAAGTGAAACTTCACAGCTTCACCACAGTTACTTTCACTGAGGTGCAACCTGAGTCCTGTTTTTCACACTTTATACATTTTACAGCTTCAAAAACACACAAGCTAAAAGGTTAATGTCCACAATAACATTTCTGAAACCAGAAAAAGCCTCATCCGAATATGAAATATCCATGTTTACAATTTGTCTCTCACTGGCAGATGGTTCAGTTTCATTAGTACAAAGCTTTGCACCATCAGCACAATTCTTTTCATCAGCAGAGTTCTTTGGAACAGTAGAATTGCTTTCACCACAACCATCATTACTTTTATTACATCTTCCTTTATTAAAAACTCCTCTTCGTTTCTTAAATACTTTAGTCGATGCTCTAGGCATGGTAAAGTCGATATATTATAGCAATTTTTTGAAAGTTTAAGCTTAATAATGTTAAAGAATACTTGCGAGAGTTCAAAAATTATAACGCAGTTTTGAAAGTGTAAACAAACACTGATTTGACCGTTAAAAATACAGTGAAGTTTCAAATGGGTTAGGAAATAAAATAATAAAAGGCTCAATTTATACAATAAAAGATAAATGTTTTGATTTATACCAGACGCTCAACTTTTAAGCCAAAACAAAAAACTTTGTTTACTTTTACGCTTGTCAAATGGGCGTGGCCCAGTTTCAACGATTATTTAAAAATAGGTTTTTAGGGCTTCTACTTACCCTAGAGGTTAAAGTAAGGTATTTTTAGAAAGGTTAAAATCTGTACTATGTGGAAATGTAAAAATCTCAAATTGTCAAAAAAATCAAATTTTACCTTTCCGACTGCCCTTAATGATGATTCAATTTAAGAAAAAGAGAAACAAATAAGTATGTATGTAGTGAATGTAGTTTATAGATGTCTATCAAATAACTAAGTATGCCTTTAAATATTTATTTGTTAATGTTACAGTGAGTGAGTGAATATTAACGCCACACTGTTCAGCTACACGAGGGCTTTTTGCGACGGACCACGTAATTTTGAACCATGGTCTAGTGACGTGGACTACACTTGAGCTGGCACCCTCTCTCCTAAATACCGCACCACACCAATGGGAGGACGTTTCAGATCTCGACAGATTTAACGTGCATCGCTGCCCTACACGGCGGGTCTTTAGTGGTACTGGGCTCGAACTCATGATCCGATACCTTGACCACTGGGCTACCACAGCCCCTTCGTTAATGTTACATCTTCAAATACAAAATATGATTATATAAACTGATAAACCAATATTTAGGCATCCCCTTTTATAACATACGAATTCTACTTCATAAACAACGAAAACAGCGGCTAGAACAACTGTGATAAAATGCAGCACTTAACAAGCAAAATAATTACACTACATAAAACAAAGTTTTATTCACAACTTCAAGCATCTTTACTTATTTAAAATCACAGCTTTCGTTATACATTAGAAACTGATAAAAATATACACATTTCATGAGTAACTTTATGAAATGAAATCTTCGCGATGCTTGGGGGACAATCACAACTAGCAACTTAACTGAAAAAATTATACGTGATTATAATGTTCTTAAACACAATCACAGAAGTAAAATAGATATGACACAACTTGTTATACGTGATAATACAAACGGAACTTCTGATTAGTTGTATGTCATTTGAAATAATAATGAAAGTGTTAAACATGGAGCACTATTTTAAAGAGGAAAAATACTTCCTGTAGTACTACTGAACGAAAGGGTTAAACAAAACCTGACACAATATGCGTCATTTCTAGTGACGCTAACATAATAAACTTTCAAATAAAAAAAATATGTATCGCTTATTGCAGTCACGATTACAATTCAAACCGTATTGTATAACCCACAATATTTTCAGCTACGTATCCGGGTAAATGAAAAATGATACGAAAAGCTTCTTTCAAAAGAAAATAACGACAAAAGGAAGGAAAACAGGGACAGCACATTTAACTTATCTTTGTTGTGAACGCGCAAAAACTCATTTAATTAAAAAGAGAGAAAGATAAATAGAAAAAGAAGAGTTAAAATAATCACTTTGATACACGCACACGCGACAATGCGTGACAGTTCATAGAAAGGTCTCAGTAAGCAACTGTCAACAAGGGATGGCACGAATCACTCGAGACGAGATAAAAAAAGACTGACAGATACCACATGATAACATTATACCTAAGTAACAGCTGCACCCGTCTGCATGGGATCAATACTTGGGAATAGCTCCACTCGCACCTCAAAATCATAGTTGCAGGGCTTCAATGATCACCGCATCACAAACACGAATAACATTAGAACCCAACTGTATCTTCCCGTAACCGTGCTCAAATTAATGAAGCGTAAATATGCTGATTCTAATCGCCCAAAATATCTTCGCATTACGGAGACAGTTGTCAGTGATTTCGATTCGCTAGGAACAGGATTTTACTGCAGAGCTTTCCTGCGACTGAGAGCGAGATTTAATTAACTTACAGTTTTAATTGAATGTAACTGAAGGTACGGATATTGCAGTGATGTTAATGCGCGTGTAGTTAAGTAGAGGTACTTAATTCGCGCTTTGACTCGCCTGTTAGAGTTGAATCTGAGCATGAAGGAAATTAGAAGGTGTTAGCATTTCAAGCAGGTCAATTAATATGTATCTGTTTACAAACCATTTTTCATCACGAAGATTCAGCTGTTGTGTTTGTGTCTGTAATTAGTTTTGAGTAGCATTCTTTGTTGCACATTGAGCCGCAATGACAATAGGAGTTTTCAATTACTTAAGAGTATTTAAATAGGTTGTATTTTCTCTCCTTCAAGCCCTTTCATGTGAGAATGCGGTCTTGTTAAGGAATTTTAATTATCATATGATAATTAATATTCTATCTCAGCATTAATAATTCACAATTCATCAATAATGGTTCATAATTAGTGACAATTCCTTTGCAGAAGGATTGTACTTTGTTATAATTAGTGTTTCTCGTATATCATTAAATATATATAATTATTTTTCTATTATTTTAAATCTCTCCGGAACATACAAGATAAACTACTCTAAATATTTGTCAATAACCCTGAAAAGAATTAACTTTACGACCACTTATACATAATACTCGTTCAAAGACCCGTTTTGTCGGGAAAGATTTAAGTACTTTTCTAAGACCTAACTTTTCTAATGCAAGAAATACTCGTTCCTTAATAATTAGCTTTTCCTCTTCAGAAAATGATGAGTAGTTGTATTTTATAGACTCTTTGAAAAATGAATTCTTCTGTACTTTACCGCATTATAATAACGATTTTTACCTTAGTTAGAAGCTATTTTGAAATAAATTGCAAGGCATTTACTTGAGATAAGTGTTATTGTAACCAACTTCAATGAAAAATGAAGCAAGCTCTCTCGTTCCCGCTTTCCTCTTCAGTTCCAGTCAAAATGTTTCGCTTTTGAAAAGTGAAATACTTGCTTTAGGTAATTTCAAGTTTTAATGTGGAAATATGAAAATAATGTATCATTTCTTTAAAAGATACTTTCGAATAATATCAAAGCACTACTTTAACGACTTACGTGAAGAACCGATTCATCACATGGTGATATACCTTTCTAACAATTCCAATACCAGCTTACCTGTATTGAAGAGCTCATAATTTTTCAAAATGTTTTGTTCACTCAAAAGTTCTCAAATATGCTACGCATTTGATACCCATAAAATAAAAAGAAAAGTTTTAAATTCAGAATTAGAAGAAAATAAAGAAGAAACTTTCAATTTATTGATTTTAAATTATTAACTGAATAGTTTTTGAGCATAATTGTTTAGGTAAATAAAGAAAAGGAATAGCTGAGCCAAATAATGCTTGTAACAACAATCCTGTAATTGATTTTTGATATTTTAAACGAATAATTCGCAACAATCATTATCAATCAACATTTTTGCTTCAATGAATGGAATATTTAAAATATGGATTTTGAAACCTATTACACAGCTACACATCCATGTATAAAGAATTATTTGTACGGAAAACAAATACATCAATTCCAATTTCTTAATCATTAACTAATGATAAAGAAGTAGCCTAATCATGTATTCAGAAAGCTATTGTATTTAGTTAAAAGAGAAAAACACATTTCGTGGAATTGTAATGACTTTTAGAATAATTTCAATGGATTTTAAAAACGTTTTGGTCTATCCTCAGTATATTTGACATGTTAAATATATATACGAAAGGAGTAAAAAAGACAACACACACAAACAATATAAAAACTAGTATAAAAAAAAATTTAAGTCAATTTCTACTTAGATCAACAAAGAAAAGTTTTATATTTTAGCTAGTTTTTATTAAATAGTTACAATTAATATAAATATGTATATATATATGACAGAATCACAACATTAAGTGGTAATTAATTTTTATTAATTATCATTTAAGTATCGTATTGTCATCCAAAACAATCGTGTATATAAAATTTCAGTTCAACTGAATGTTTTAAAATGTGAGAAAAAAACCTTTTCAAGTTTTGACACAAGTCACCAAAAAATGATGCCGACGTGGCTGTATTTGTAATTCTTTAAATAATCAGTTTTAATCAATTAATTTTATTAATTATAATTAAATTACTGTATTATCCAAAGTAATCATGTATATAAAATTTCAGCTCAATTTAGCTCTTTAAAATGTGTTTTATTAACGATTGAAAATTCCACCAAGATAAATAACGAAATATATAGTGAGTGTGAGTTAATAGTAGGAATTAAAAAACAGCAACGAAAACTGATATTTGATGACAAAAAAAAACTATACAACACTTTTATAATTACATTTAAGTATTATTTGTAGGATCGTTACACAAAAAAAATTTAATTATATATTTCATAATATTTAATATGATTAAACAGAATCTAAAAGTATATTTCTTGGTACACAATTATTATAACTAAAGAATGAATTTTGCGTATCTTTGATAACAAGTGTACATCTAGCTAATAATACTCTTTGAAACATAAAAATGTAATTAATAATATTTTATACATAGTTCAAATAATATATACCTCAAAATAGTGTTAGAGATATAAAGCTCAATCCCTCATGGTCAGAGCTCTTGATTTAAAATTGTTTATAAGAAATTAATAAATGAAATTTTAATCTATCTCAACATTTTTCAATAACACCTGTCTTTTAATTATCTTAAACACAGTTTTTCCTTTCTTTACTTCCTTCTACCTCAAATGAGATTATTAGATAAACACTAAGGAATATTATAATAACATTTTGTATGTTAGTATAAACCTTCAATTATGAACATATAATGTATTCTTTTATTTTTTTCGACCTTGTTTTTACCATGGACTGTGAACAATTATATCAAAAACAATGTTACATTTTAATTGCTATTAATGTAAAATTTTGTTACAGTCATTAATAGTAACATTTAATAAATGTATACAGAAATATCTATTGAACACAGTGTCTCTAAAAAGGAATAATTTTCACTTAGTATTTTACAGGGATAATAAGTTCCATTTCAATGCATTTAAAACAAACACTAATTTTTAGCTAATTTTTTTTATAGGAATAGGTATTTTATGTCCATGAATAGATAATAATTCCTCAATATTCAATTTTAAGGTTAAAAACGAATTTACTAAGAATTTGAGAACAATATGCCTTGAAATATGATGCCTAACCTGTTACTTGAACAATTATACTATGTTCAATATTTCACCAAAAATAGGATTTTCTATCATAACGGGAATTTTTCAACAAAAATGTGTAACTCATATTTCTGTTAATAAAACTGATTTATTGAATAATTATTAACTAACGTACTAATGGTTACTGACTAACGTCTCTCTTGCTGCGTCGAAGTACGCAACAAGAGAGATATTGACAATTGATCTTGTAATTGTGTACCACTATTAAGGGATAAAGAAGACATCTGTGGTAACATCCATTCTCCAGATATCAACACCAGGCTAATGTAAAAACTATCGACAGATTTAATGTGCATCAGTCATCTTTCATGCCAGTTTATGAGCAAAATCTTAACTCGAAAGAACGTCGGGCAAAAAGTCACTACCATATCACTAAGCCACGACAGTCATAATGAAGAACGAAATTCTTTATTAAACTTGAAAGTTAATTCATTACAAAGAAAAATCACTTTTTTAAAACATATTGTCTGATGGTTCAATCATTGATTCTTCGCATAGGTTAGATAGAGGCTAAAACAAGAGAATGAAATTGTTAAGGGATTAGGGGAAATACTTTTTCCTCAGGTTGAAATCAGTCTAAAAAAATAGCTTCTATTCTCCGATTTAGAAAAGCACTATTACAATCATTACTAAGAAAATTAAATATTTCATCAATTATCATTTTCATATTTTGTGTTTAATCGTCGCAAGCAAAAATGGTTTTAACTCTTATTACATAGAAATATATTAACATACACAATATATTTGTTAAGTGTTATTTTAAACTTGTTAACTTGTGTTAAGATGTTTGAAGGTTTGAATGTTGAATGTATATAGAGAGAGTCAAGAGGAAAGCAGATGAAGTTAAAATGAGAGTACGCGTCGTTTTGAAATTTAATTATATACCCGCTTGTTGTACTTTCGTTGCTATTAGGGAGTTGATGTACGTGCACTCAATGGTATCAAAACAGATGTCCAGATTAAAATACGCATACATATTCGACTTTACCAGCCTCACATGCATATAAAACTGGAAGTGCCTTTCACATTAAGTCTATTCAAATGTGCAATAAATTATTTATTGTCAAACTGCCCATTGTAATCATGGAGTAGCATTCCCTATGAGTGCCAAAATTGGTATTTCTGTATTTTTCCCCCATAGAACTGTGGCTAAAATAAAAACATTGCTAAATGTGTAATACTGTCAGAGTAAAAAGCTCACTCTAAAGTATATTAGTATTGTATCCAGTCCTAACCTTATTATTCCAGCACGATTTTGTAAAAGCTTTTTTAAAGCATTTAAATTAATAGAGATGCTTTCATTCATTTCAGAAGATCACAAGTACCATTAAATATATTAACTAAATAAAATAATGTTGATGGTATCTCTCTCTCTCTGTCTCATATATATATATATATATATATATATATATATATATATATATATATATATATATACAGAAAATTATTATGGATACATTTTAAAACAAAGGCTTACACTACTGTAAATTATCTTCATTTTTCAATCAGTATAAACTTTATCTCCAGTATCTTACAAATTTAATGACTTTGATTTAAACAGAACTGTATTTAAATTAAAAGTAAATTTTTATTGCTCTGTCATAAAAAGTGTTGCATAAATCACAATCTTTAAAAAACCATCTCTTCCCAGGCCATGAAATAATAGAAATGCGAGAAGCTCATGTATTTGTAATAAGTCTTCCATTAATATAAAATTAAGGATCCAACTGTATGGCTTTCTTTTGTATTATTCAAGCTCATTATCATGAAAACAGTTTTCACCGACGGGAACTTTATGGCACAAACCGCTCTCTTGCCATCAACGAGCCATTCGGGATAAAGTTAATCGAGGGATTGATTTCGGTTCATTTTAATATATTCCCTTGTTTACTTCCACACATTATTGCTATTTTTTTGGCTTACTTTCCTACAATGAAGAACGTTAAATGCGAAACTGCTTAATGAAATAGTAGTTTGGCAAGTTTTAACGATTTTCATTTATGAGTATTTCTCAATTATTTTCGTGCCTCAAAGATGCAGTGTTGGCCATTTCAGTCTCCACCTGATAGAGCTAATCCTCAACAATTTCCTGGAGAATGCATCTCCAGGGATATCAGACAATGTCCAGAAGCGTAAGCTGACAACGTCACCCTTAGGAACAGCTTTAAAAGATATTTTTTTCTTCTTCGGGTCTCTACGGCGCCACAGAGAGTCATAAATTAGCTTTAGGAAGCATTCGAGTGCTTCGACCCCTTTTGGACACTTTAGAATTCGGCTCAGCTTCGCGATGGTCTCTTTCTCATTTTCCGAAGCTCTAACAAATGCTCCAATAGATTTGGCTCTGCTCAGCCGTAAATCATACGAGAGAGATACTTCTTGTTAATTAGTGGATTGTAAATAATGTTTAGCTGACAGCAATTAACTAATCCTTTACAAAGTTCTTAATTAATATAATCTGGATTCGCTTTAATGAATTGTTTGAACTATTCTAAAAGCTCACGCATTTATTTTAGTCAACGACAAAAGTGTCTACAATTTGTCATGATGTGTCTTAAAAATTATTCAGTTGTATGAAGTATTGTTTTGTTGAAGAATGAAGAATAAAGAAAAATATTCAAAACAATTCTATGATTAAAGAGGAATTTTTTTTTCCTCCAAGGGCTTTATTAAGAAGCAACACAACAAGATATTTAAATTGAATTTTATCAGAATATAAATATGTTTTACCTACTAAATTAACATTCAGTTTCATTTTTATATTATTTAAAAATGTAGCATTTATTTATTAATGTAATTTAGTTTTTTTTTAATTTCATGAAAGTAAACTTATGTTACAACAAAGTTCCTGACAAAATCAATTTTATGACTCATTACTTTTATGCATTTATTATTTTTACTAAACAATTTGAATATAAGAATTTCAGTTTTTTGAATATCACTATAAAATCATTTATAAAAACTCATTAAATATAAATTGCCTTTTAAAATTGAATTCTTCAGTGTTGTTAAAAATTACCAATTTCGAAACTTTAAACTTGCAACACGTATTTTAACATAGTATTAATAATGGCAATAATATAATAGTTTATTAATAGTAGTAATGAAGCCCATTAGCTTGAGTGGTTAGTGCATCACGCTTCCACACCACAGGTCCGAGGTTCAACCTCGGGCTGGGCAAGGTCGACTCAGCTTTTCATCCCTTCAGTAGTTCAATAAATAAGTAACAAGCTTGCTTGGAAACTTAACACTGGGGTTTTTGCGTCAGACTGACCCCCTGACCGGAACATCTGCTCAAGGTCAGATATACTGGGTTGGGCACTGTAGACCTTGGCCCTCATGGGCTGTCACGCCACTGAGTTAAGTTAGTTATAATAGTTGCAATATGGATCACTAAAAAAACACACAACTATCCAAAGCATATTATTAAACACACAATTTATCCAAAGCATTAAATACAAATACCAGAAAATCAAATATGGAATAATTTTTAAAGTAAAACAGAAGAAATAAAAAATTGTAAAATTAGAAATTGCCTACTAAATTTCAGATGAGTACAGCATATCAATAGTCAAAGTTCATGTAACTTTAAATTAAAATTTTAAACATAATTTGAAACATAGGGAACTACAGATATGCTGAATACAAGAAAAAAAAAGTGGACGGGTGCTTAATAATATATCACAAACTAATTCATAAATAAGTAGTATAGAGAAATACGGTAAATAATTAAAAAAATACTTCAATTGAGGGATAATACTCAATTTTCCGAGCTGTGCGCAAGACAGATAATTTTTGAGAAACATATATATATAAAATAAATTATTTTTTTAATACTAAAAACCATTTTACTGAGAAATCTATGATTTTTCAAACTCTTTTGATGGAAAATGATTATAATTTATGAATGATCAGTTGCTTTAACAATTATTAATATTTTTTAATATCTTCTTGCATTTATTTGAAATGGTCTGAATTCAGAAGCGGATAAAGGAATGAAATTGTATGTATACATATGATTCCTCATTTATATCTTTGGAGAGAATGGGAATTTTAGAATCACTTTTTGTCAAAGCAATTCGAAGCTTAGTTCCAAATGGATTGCATCAGGTAAAAATTTCTACCTTAATATTCATTGAGAATACCTAAGATTATTGCTTTATTTATGCTGAAAATGGAAGAAATAGGGGGAAAGAAATAATTTTGCTATGTGAGACGGATTTATCCGCGTTCTCTTAAAATACTAATCCTCTTGGGAAATATTGGGTCTTTAAAAATTATTATATTATAAAACTTCCTCCCGAAGAAGACGTGACCATCCAAATAAGACTTGTATATAAGGTTGAAACTTTCAGGTTAGAGAGTAGAGATAGGTTAGACTGCTAACGGCGAGCAATGATTAACTTAACTTGAAGTTGTGGTGTAGGTATTTCGTACATGATTATTCTAATATTAAAGTTGACGATTGGTCAACTATGAATCAAAGTTAGATAGCTAAGAATTAGAAGCTATTGCCTAGATGTAAGTGATCTGATTATTTAAGGTATCCGACTACGTTCGGACCCGTGATTTTAAAAAAGCACATAAATGGATAATTTTCATGACATTTAGTGTCACTTAGATTATAATACATATATAAAATTGTTTTAAGGATATTTTGACAAAAAAAATTATTTAAATACAATATTCCGATAAAAAATTAACTTAGAATAACCTTAAACAAAGTGTTCTCCTTTTGCGAAAAATGCTTCTATTATAATAATATTTTGCCTGATATAGCTCAGAATTTTGTACAGAGGCTCAACTATGATTTTTGAAAAATTCACATTATTTTTTTAGTTACAACCCATTGAAATAATTATCGAGGTTTTTTTCTTAAAATTTCTCCCCTCTGTTGTCGTAAAACATGGATAAACCCACTTCTAAGTTATGTATTTCAAAAATTCTAGTTGAGCCTCTGTACAGAAGTCTGAGCTATGTACAGACAAAATATTTTTATAATAGAAGCATTTTTTACTAAAAGAGAATATTTTGAAAATGGGTCATTCTATGTTAACTTTTTTTTAAAATAGTGTACTTAAATAATTTTTTATTGTAATACTATTCTTAAAACAATTTTATATACATTTTCTAATATAAGTGACACTAAATATCATAAATATTATCCATTTGTACGCTTTTGCAAAATCACGGTTCCGAACGTAGTCGTATACCTTGAAGTATTTTCATGTCTCGCATACCTCTCGTTATAAATTGCTCTCCGTATTTGGTATTTAGGTGCATCTCTTAAACTTGGTTAATTGAATTTGTGGTGTTGTTCTTATCTGATAATAAATTGAAGTAATTTTGAATATGGCTACTCTTCCTTCCGACTCTCCCACACCCAGGGTCGTCGTGGGGTGAGCTTTACAGCTATAATTATAAGATTATTTGGTACTTTTCCACTTCGCTGGCGATAATATCGTGAAGCAAGCTTTTTTGGTGACAACACGCAACAAAAACATAAAAAAAGTTGATAAATATTAGTTCTTAATGTTCTTCCATCTATTTTTGATGTATTATGAAAAAGAGGTTAATGATAAGAAAAGACTGTGACTTGTTTTAAAAAATGGGGGTAAAAAGTTATCAGCGGGAATATTCAGTTTGGCGTCGGTTATATCATTTTCGGCGACTTTATCACCTGCGCCGGGGAAACGTAAAAGTACAGATTATTTTTCTACACTAAGTATATACACTGCTGGACAATAGCTAAGGACGGATAACACTGTCATCCATAGCAACCACAAAATGAAAGGAAGCAAAATGTGGAAAATTAGAATAAGTGCGGGATATTAGTAAGAAGTATGAGTATGCAAATTTTTTTTCCACGTCTCTTCATCACGTGATAGCGTTCATAAGAGCTTTAAAGATTTTGACGCGTGTGGACAGTTGTTGTTTCAAGTCAAAGTTTTACAGGAAAGATTTAATAGACGAACTTAAAATTTTTGGCATGTCTTCCCGACATCACATAGATGATTTTATGCGTGGCCGAATTATTGGAAAGATCGAAGAAGGGCGAAAAATAACAGATGTTGCCAGGGAGTTCGACATCACTCACAGCATTGTTTCACGGCTGTGGAAGTCATTTAAAACTACCGGAATGTGTAGTAGACGGCACGGGGGAGGTCGTGTTAGAAGTACGACGCCTTCAGAAGACAGATATATCGTCCTATCAGCAAAAAGTAACAGGCGCACCACAGATCAGCAGGTGAAAAATCAGTTTCATGCTGAATCAGGAAAGCAGATCTCCCGAAAAACTGTTGCCAGACGTTTGAGGGGAGGAGGACTATACGCTCGCAGACCTGTGTGTGTGTCCCATTGACCAGACAGCACCGTACTGCCCGTTTGCAATGGTGTCGTGAGCATCACAATTGGACTGAACAGGACTGGGCATGCGTACTATTCTCAGATGAGAGTAGGTTCAGTCTGTCATCGGATTGTAGACGCCAACTGATCTGGCGCGAGAGTGGTACTGCTTATCGTCCAGAAAATATCCAGGAAAATGACCGATATCCGACATGCAGTATCATGGTGTGGGCCGGCATCATGATCAATGGCCGCACGCGCCTACATGTGGTTGCGAATAGGACTATGACGGGCCAACGATACATTGATGAAGTTCTACTTCCTCATGTTCGTCTTTTCCGTGGTGCTGTCGGTGATAAATTTGTTTTTATGGACGACAACGCAACATGTCATCGAACACTCGATGTTCAGGATTGTCTAGACAGCGATGGTATTCAACGTCTCGTATGGCCAGCGCGTTCTCCAGATCTAAACCCCATTGAAAATGTGTAGGATGCTTTGGGGAGGCAAGTTGCTGGTCGAAACTATCCTCCGACAAACAAGAACACCCTCATCCGTGCACTCAGAGGAATGGGATAAATTGCCTCAACAGCTGCTGGATAATGTTGTGCAAAGTATGGTACGACGTGTGGAATGTTGTATCACACTCCACGGTAGACATATCCCGTACTGATACCTTTCTTTAAAAGGTGCCTGCTGACTTTTAGATGCATTGTTCCATTTCTCCGTACGCAGATCAAATGAACATTTTTTTCTTTCAGATGTTTCACAGTTTTGTTCTTTCCAGAACAAAAAATATTCTTTTATTCTAATGTCTGAACAGTGTGGCAACTATATATTTTATCCTACTAGGCCTCATGTCTCGCTTAATGTTATGCTACATAGCAATTTGTTATCCGTCCTTAGCAATTGTCCAGCAGTGTATATACGAGTGCGTCTAATTACACTCATGTCCATACATTAAGGATAATTCAGAATCCACAGAAATTGAACTCTAAAATAAAAGCTTCACCTGTAGAATTATCACACACACACACATCTTGAAGAAGAATATGCAAATTACAGGAAACAACCAGAAGGCGCGGATAGTACGTCACAATGAGAGAGGGGTATATAAGGAATGGTGGCGAAGAAGTAAAATAGATCACAAGCGTTTTAAAAGCCTTTCAGTGCAATAACCGCATAGTTATTTCACAAAGGAAGCATTTGGATGATTTTTTACGTAGTAGAATTATTGGACGGCTGAAATGTGGACGTACCCAGCTGGAAGTATCCGAGGAACTTGGAATCACCCAGAGTGTCATCTCCTGGCTTTGGCAACGATACGAAGATGATGGTAGTGTGAGTAGATGTTACAGCACATGTCGCCCTCAAGTTACAACGCTGAATGAGGACACGTATATATATATATATATATATATATTTGGCAGTTACTGCCAAAAGAAACAGACGGAGCACAGCATCAGACCTGTCTCGTCATTTGTCTTCAGCTACTGGTACGACAGTTTCAAGGCAGACCGTGTACAGACGCTTTGGGCACATTGGTATATGTGCTCGTAGGCCTGTCAGATGTGTTCCACTTACCGCAACTCACTGTCGCCTGCGATTAACCTGGAGTAGAGAGCATGCATTGTTGACACAACAACATTGGTCTTATATGGTGTTTTCCGACGAGTCCAGGTTTAGTTTGCAGTCTGATTCTCGCCGGACTTTAATAGGGAAAGCGCCAGATACCCGTTACCACAAAGAGAACACCATTGAACGACACCGTCACGGTGGTGCAGGATCGCTCGTTTGGGAAGGAATTATTTTTGGTTCCAGAACTGACCTGCATGTTCAGAGTGTAACGATAACAGGCCACATCTATCGGTATGTTATTCTGGAACAGCATGTTCGTTTGTTTCGGGCCTTCATGGGTGTTGAATTTCTGTCTATGGATGACAACGCCCGTCCTCACCATGCAAACATTGTAGACGAATGCCTTCAATCGAAGGATATCACCCGTGTGGATTGGCCAGCATACTCACCGGACTTGGATCCAGTAGAACACTTGTGGGATATGCTTGGCCAACGAATTGCAGCCCGTCAACCCCCTCCCACCTGTCTATCGGAACTTCGGAGGACATTGCTTGATGAGTGGTGTAATATTCCCCAAGATCAGATTGATAATTTGATACTCAGCATACCTAGGCGTTGTAAGGCCTGTATTGCATCGTCCGGGAGACATACTCCGTATTAACCATCATACTAACCATGTGTGTGTTATACTGTCTTTTGTAAATAGGTTCTTTTTTTGAAATTTGATCCAGGGAGTAAAAATGACAATTTTTATTAATTATGTCAAACATAGAGTATCTTTTTTGCTCTTTACCTTTTGTTTAATAAATAGATTTTACAAATAAGTCAAATTTGTTTTGTTTCTCATCTCTTTCTTTGCCTGAACTTCATTATCCTTAATTTATGAACATGAGTGTACATTCCAAGTCAAATAACTATTGGGAATAAAAAGGCTTAAACCATTTACTGAAATAAAAAAAGAATTTCATAAAAAATTCTAGGCATTTATTTAATGTAAAATATATGAAACCAAGCACACAAAATAAATCGATTGTTAGATGCGAAAATTTTAATTAATTAATACTTTTATAATCGGTCATGTTTTTTTTTTATACTAAATTAGCAATTTTTTTTCAGAACACTTAAAACACACATCGTGTAGAATAACTTTTAAATAAAGTGACAGAATTTTGTAAGGAAACAAAAACATTTCATGTCCTCGATTACTAGCATTTTGCAAGTAGATTTTTTTAAAAACAATTATTGGTTGATCTTTGCATTCGGTCCCAAAGCGATTTTTCCAATTTGCAGAACGTAATAATTTTTCCTCGCAAGTACACATTGATTTTGTTTGAAAATATAGAGCTTCAGTATTTTAATTAATATTAATATTTAATTATTGTCGTTTATCGTTATGAAATTTAGTGATAAAACTTCTGAAAATTTTAATTCTTCATAGTTTTATTTTTTTAAAAATACGTTTACTTATCCAGTTTCGTATTTTCCAAATTATAAAAATAATGTAAGGCAAACAAAAGTTTTTCCGGTAAGTTTATTGAAAGGAACGGAATAAATTAAACTTTTAAGGAATATTTCTGGTATCAGACTACATTTATTTAGTTTTTTTCTTTTCATACTATATATTTTAAATTAAACTTTGATTTTGGCGGAGTTCATCATTTTTAGTAATCTTTTGAAACCGCATATTCAGCACTTTAAGAAACTCATCCAAATTCTGTTTTAACACCTCTATCTCTATACTTCTTCAGTTTTTTGTAATAAAATTGTCTAGTTCTTGGTTAAACTCCTCCATTTTTTTGTTTCAGAATAACCAGGATTATGCAAAAAAAAAATTCTCCTGTCGGAATTAATATTATAAAGTATGGCTCTTTCTATATTAGCATACTCTTTCATGTTACTATTTTGCAATATCTAATATTGAATTTTGAGTTGAGACTTACATAAATTACATTTTGTTTCTTTGAATTAAATGCATCTTCTTATTTCTCTCAAGAAGTTATACCACAGAAATAATAGAAGATCTAATCAGATTTAAAGAAATATATTTAACAAATTTAGAGTAGAAAGATGAAAAATTACTTCAGTGTGTGGAATCTAGCTGAAGCGTAACAAAGCCTATGTTAAAATACAATCGATTCAGTTGAATATCAATTTCCCGGATACAAAACTGTTAATTACATAGTTGTTTTTAAAACAAAACTAAAATTTGTATAGTCAATTGCATTAATCAATACTTAAAAATTAGATAAAAAAATTAAAAAATCCTACTTCTCTCCATGGAAATTTCTGTAAATGAATATGGATAACATCGCAGAAATAAAAACTTTGGCTAATAATGACAAGAAATTATAATTTTTAAATGTTTATGAAGAATATACTCTTTTCGAATGTGTTTAAATATTTTTATAATTGTTCTTTAATGTTTCATTTAATGTGTATGGCATGTTATTTACTGCTGCAATTAAAATGAAATTTCCAAATATTCATTAAATGCTACAATACATACTTTTTAGTTTTCACATTTCTTAAGAATTATTTTGTCAATCGGGCTTAAATGTCTCCATTAGAATGAAAAGAAATGCTCTTTAAACTGAAATATTTTTTTTCTGAATTTACAATACAATAAATGACTACACCACCAATCGAGGGAAAAGCAATTCTAAAACTGCTTGTCATTTAAAGGTATCATTTAAAAGATTATTATCGCTTGGCAACCGCATATTGCTCTTATAACTCTACTACACAAACAATCGTTTATTCTATGAGTAAATAACCAATTTAAAGCTACGAAATTTCTCTTAAAATGATGGCTTCATCTTTCCATTAAAAATTCATGTACCCCTTAATACTCTTTCTCTCACGTCTTAACATCACTTAAATTGTAAAGAAATGCAATCTTCTCTCACTTGTGTTCTTTTTATTTGGTGCCTATCATTTGCTACGTTTCTCATATCAGCCACAAACAAATAATAACTAGGTCAAAGGTACATTTACGTTTATCAAGTAAATACCCCCTCCTTCGCAAAGCACTTATTTCGAACACACTATTGCTGTTATTCGGTTGAGCAATTTCCCTAATTTAAAACACTTTATTCCTAGGTAACTGTAAAGGTTTCATTCCGAATGTTTTATTCTTTAAAAGGTTTTGCAAGGTGGAATCACTATTTGTTTCAGTACAGTTAAACCATTAAAGGTTTTGGTTTCTTATATTCATCTGACATTATGTTTAATAGGAAAATGATGCATTTTCAACACAATACATTCAATATTTAGAATTAATTGGATAATTGCAGGAAACAATGTCTATCATACTCGGATTGTAAGGAATGAGGGAGAATTAATTAATCCTGATATGCAAATTACTAATTAATCATGTACATTTGCCCTATTCCCTCCATAAATAGCTGTATTTTCGTAGAATCTAGCAAGAACTACACTGTCTCGAAAAGTAAGCAACAAACAGAAAATTAGTAATAAAATTTTTTAAAAAAATATTGAAATGCAACGAACTTTTCACAGGTTGTTGAACAAAAGGAGGAGCAATGTCTTGAAAATAACAGAGAAAAAAATAACAGGTTTTCAAATAAGCAGTATGAACAATAATGTTCTTAGGTTGTGTGAATCTTTTTCTTTTCGCTCCAAACATTTATCAATATAGAGAGTGTGACCTCCTCAACTGAAGATGCAGGCTTGGCAATAGCAATTCACACCTGCCGACAGGTTGTCAATCACACTTTGTAAGATATGTGCCCATTCTTGAAGACATGATGTCAAGTCACTCAGCTTTCGGGGAGGATTACACAAAACATAAAGACGTCCCATTATCATACCACAGACTAACCTGCCCAGATTGGAGTCTATTTGGCCATTCCCTTCGAAACAGTATTTTACGTCACACGTATTGGTTGACAACGCAAGCTCTATGTAATCGTGCGTTATCTTTCATAAATATGACATCAGAGCCCATGTTGACAAAATATGGACAAATACATGGGTCAGGATTACATCCCGATAAGAAGCAACTGTCACTGAACCAGGGTAAAAAACGTAGAGAAATAGTTCGGCCTCCGACTCATATCTTTGCCCAAACCAAGGCTCTAGCAAGCCTGTAGCTGTGCCTTTCAATGATATTGTGAGCTTGGGTCGAGTTCCTTGGTTTCTCCAGATCAGTATTCGTTGGGAATCAATGTTTATACAGAAACAATACACATACATTAACAATACAATGACTCATTGCAATGTTATCCAATGGGGATGTGATCCAGAGTCTATCGTAACTGAGCTCTTCTGAGATGTATGGTCAATGGCACCCGAACTGATGGTCTTTTGAAAACAGATGACTTTCATGTAGCCATTACACATAGTTTGTTGGGACATCACTATTCCTTATGACGTCGTAACCTTTTAAGAAAGTTGACGGGTTGAACTCACCCGATAGTGCCGAGTTTTCAGATACAGATAACGGTCTTCACGAGTGGTTGTAACTGTAGGGCGCCCACTACCAGGCCTTCGTGGCACTGTATGTTCATTTCAATATCCATTCCACAAGTGATCGATGATAGAATGGTTTTAATTTAAGGTTCGAACAATCTCCAATGGATGTTCCTTAGAATGGATCCGTTTGGTTGCATACCATCTATGTTTTAACACAAATGCCGTCAAAGACTAATTTTCAGACATTTGGAACAAATGAATGAAGAAATGAGCACCAAACAAACGTAACATCCAACTCAACGAAAGAAATAGCAGCAGCTGAATGGAACATATTTTTGTATGTATAACATTACAGAGCTATCTGTGTAGCTATACAAATATTTATCCACAGAACTGCCGTCGCATTTCGCTGCAAGGTAAAAATTCATATTTTGTTGCTGTAACCTTTCTTCTCGAGTTATACTATTTTTACTGCTTGTTGTTTTCTTATTTATTTTTGAAACAGAGTAGTTTATTTTCACATGGATAATATTTCATTATTCGTGTACAAAAGCTCACTGGCTCGAAAGATATTTTATAATATTAATATTTATTTTGAATAATACATCATTGATTCTGAACCAAACTTAAAATGGTTAGACTGATAGCAAGCTCCTTTCCAGCAACTTTCATGGTACTTTACCTAAAGATATCGATGCTCAAAGCGATTTAACATTCAGTCTCGTCACCTTCACTTTTCACATAGAATTTTTGAAAAAAAAAATAAAAACAGGATTTATACTCATAATTTAAGTCAAACCTCTTAAGCTGAGCCTTACGAACATAACCAATATGCTTCAGTAGCCTAAGGCCTTGTTAGCTTTAGTATAAAGGTTTCTGTTGAGGATATTGGTAACACGTCAATTCTGAGTATTCTAGGTATCAAATAAAATGCTACCAATCAGTCTAATGCAGTTTTATGAATTCAATGCTTTTTAATATTAATTAAAATAAAGTACTTGGTTAACGTAGTTTTTTAAATATTTATTGAATCAACAGTGGAATAATATGCCAGGTGTGGTACATTACAATGGTACCTCAATGTCACAAGCTTTTAAATATGTGGTTGATATTTCAACCAAAAAGAAATAAACTCTTGAGAAACAGGTAGGTTCAAAAATCAACCAAGTGGTTCCTTCTGTTTTCAGAACAATCTTTTCTCTATCAAAATCCGTAGACATCAACCACTTGAATGAACTATCTTGTTTTAAGTCAAAAGGGTACACATTTACCACTTACTCTTATACTTGTGCTCATTATCTCGTTGCTATTGTCGAACAACACGTGGTAATATCAAAATTTGACCATCCGGAGATGGCAGCTTAGCCGAAAGTTCCATATTAAAGAGTTCAAAAGTAGTCGTCTTCTAATAGTTAAAACCGATATGCATGGCATTATAAATAGTTTCAAAAGATATAACGCAAAATCGTCAATCATTCAAAATGAAATTATGTTTATTGAGATTTTTCGTTTTCTTTATCATTCAATTTTGCTTATTAAAAATATATTTAACTTTCAAACGTTGTAAAATATTTTATATCTCAATATTTTTAAGAAATAGAGTTGCGTAGAACTAGTAACGTAATTACCCAAGCAGTGTTAATTAAGTTGGTGGGTTAGTTCTAAATTAATATCGTTTTAGAAACACGAAAGAGTTATTGGCAATGAAATAAGCAATTTGAATTACAGCCAGTGATGAAAATTGCACTTGAGCTGGTATTTCCCTTCTCTAATTTTCATAGCACGCCAAGTAAGGGCTAAAAACCCAATTTGATTTAATGTGAATAAGATCTTTTCTTCTCCTATCCCATTATTCTCTACAACGATTATTTGAATAAGGAGTCAAATCTTTGTCCTTGATGCCAATATTTGATTACAGTACTTTAAAAAAATTGCAGGGAAAAAACGCGATTGGGTTCTTAGCAGAATCTATTAAATAAAGAAAAACAGGCACACTTACTCTCAGCTCCATAAGTAAAATATTTTTAGATAAGAAACATCCACAATAATAGTTGAATTACATAAGATTATGGTAATCGCGAGTATATTTTTTAGCTCGTAATGCAGATAATGTGTGTAGCCCTTTAAAGATACACGTAACCTGAATAACAAGTATTTGCTATTACATTTTGAAACTATCATAAGCTTCCTTCTGTACAGTATATATAATACAAATTATTTAGATAAAATTTATCTAAAATGATTAAGTTATGTTTTTTCATAAATAATATGTATTCCCCCCAATTTTGAAAATCCCATAAGATATTTAAAACGCCAAGCCAAAAGCAACAAAGTTTCTGATTGATCCAAGTCCAGAAGCTGTGCAATAGAAAATTGAGAGGTTAGATATGTTCCAAAAGTTACTAGAACCTAGGTGGTTAGAGTCTAACTTAGACTTAACATGGTACGACATACACAAAATTTTTTAATTTAATGATTTTCATAATTTTTTGGTTGCTTCCTATGTGTATGTATGACGTAAAACAGACTTTGTGCTCAAAACTTCATAAAAAGTTAACCATTTAATTTTTTAAGAGAAAAACTTGAAACTTATGAAGTGATTTTAAAATGCTACTCTCTCTCTCTCTTTCTCTCTCTCATCCTGCAAAAATTAACGTACATACATGAAATTTGATTTACAAGTACATCAAACTATGTACAACAAAAGTTGGTATGGAGTTTGTGCTAACATGATTGGTATTAGTACAATTGCTTTTATGAATGCTTATTGAAAATTCCTTGAGAGATGCGGAAATTCTAACTTCAATTATTTTTAAAAAAATAAGTATTGCTTTGACAAAAATGCATACCAACTTTTATTTCATGTACTATTAGCAACAAGTGAAAAAAAATTCCAAGTAATAGGCACTTAGCATTTTAAAAGAAGAAAAAAACTAACTATTCTATCTTCGCGAGATAAGTCAGTTTAAAGTTTTGATTTGCCATTGGGATGTCAATAAAAACAAATGTAAAAGGTATCACTACTCTTCGTTTTTTAAACATAGAGATTTCAAATTTGAGTTTGTAGAAAAGTATATAAAAATAATTCAGGCAAAAAAATTAGATTTGGTTTTTTGACCGATTTTTGTCAATTGAGTTATACAGTGTCTCCTTAATCTCAGGAAAGTATGACATTGACAGGTGCCATTAGGTGCTGACTTAGAAATGAGTACTGCAGCGACGTTACAGCTATGTCATCAACGGGTCATAGAATTGTTTGTAAGTGCCCTAGATAAATATATTTGGATGTCGACAAAAATTATATGAAAACACTATTTGGTGAAGATTAGGCCGAAAAACCTATCTATAAATTGGAACAGTGGCCGGTAATTTGTAATCCTGGGTTTGAAAATATGTGGGGAATTCTTTCTAAGCAGAACGAAAGTTTTCTTAAAATGTATTTGCTTAAAAATGATTTCTGAGTAAAGTAAACAGGAATGCAATGATAAAATTGCATGTAACTCAAATTTAATATAACCGGAATAAACATCTATTTTACACACAAGAAGTGCAGTGCTGAAAATGCGATATTAAAAGATTAATATAATCACGAAAGTATTGAAATTGTGTCATGACTCTAGTGGATTTATAAACTTAAAATTAGTGTTTTCTATTTATTAATAGTCTCTATTCGTTTTGATATTATATATAGGTCTCAATAGTTATAAGAATTATACAGTAAAGTTTCAAAATTATTTAGATAAACAAATATTTATATAGGCAATAACTGATAAACATTATATGAAAAATAAATATTAATTATTTTAGCCCTCACTGGAGTTGGTTTAACTTCGAATTTGATTGAACTCTTACTTTTTTATTTTACTTTGTAGGTGAACTCTGGTGATGGTTTTTGAATCTTCATATTATTCTTAAATTTCACGCGTAATTTCAAATTAAGAAATACAGTTCTAAAAATATTTTCAATTTGCATTAAAGTATGCTAACTTCTAAATTAAACTTAAATATTATTCAATGAAGGTAGTTTTAAATATATGTGGAATAGTTTCTTTTACTTACTGTAATATCTTTATAATAGTTTTTTTCGATATCATCTAAAATTATGTCTATTTTCAGAATTTGTACAAGTGCTTTTAAATATATTTTGAAGTTTATATTAGAATTTATTAAGTTCATATTTTTTGGACATCGTTATTTCAATTTCATTATAACAATGTAAGAAATTACTATGTTGCAAATGAAAATTTTAATGTAACTTTTATGTATTAAGAATTGCTTTAAATATACATCACATTTAATAAACGAATACAATTTACTGTTAACCATGCTGACTACAATTTTTTTTATTAATGTAGTATGTTCACAATCATATCTCTAATAAATAAATAATTCAAAGAAACTTCAAAACCCTAAAGTAATATTTATAATTTTAAAAGTAATTTTTTTTATAAAAATATAAATCCATGTTAAAAGCGTATGAAAATATCGCTTATAAATTTTAATCTTTTATCGAAATGCATACATTATCATATTTAAACGATATATTTATTCTTTTCTTTAAAGTTAAAAAAATAAATAAAATTTAAAGTTTCTGTAATAACACGGAAAAGAAAAATCACGTTCCTGTATTAGTTTCTTCTTCCACATGTGGCCAATAAATTGAAAAAAAAGAAGAAACAAATCTGTACCTGACAAGAATGCTTTATCGTCGAAAAATTTTCGATAAAAACTTTAATAAATTGTTTATTGTCCGTGCAGGTATTCCTTCAGGTAATGAATTTAATATTTAATGAAAATATTTCTACTTTTCAAAAATTCCATTTTATTCATAAAATTTCTAATTTATTTACTCTTGAAAATATTCTTCGCCCTGAAACCCAAAAAAGTTTTTTTATCATTATTACATTGTTTGATGGTTTTCAAAGAACATTATTTAAGATTTTTATATTTGTTTTATTTGAATCGTCTTTTTAATAGATTTTGTAATAATTGATACTGCTTTGTAGAAATAGTGAATAAGCTGTGAAAAACAATGTGCTGCATAAATTTATGATTCATTAGCATAAACAAAGTAGGGTGATACTCCACGAATTTATTAAAAACGGAATTTTCTACAGATAATATTAAAAGACAATTTATAGTTAAAATGTTTTATTTTAAGATGAACATTTTCCATGGAATCAAACGTGGAGCTTGAGACATTATTAGCTGGTTCCAATTTATTAGACACAACTAATAAGGATGCACATCCTGATTGCACATTGTAAAATCACCAACACACAAAGAGACGACGAAGGGAAAAAAATTATTTTCACAAATTCCAGAGATCTCAGCTTATATACACTGGTGTGAAAAAATTATGGACGAGACGGTTTTTTCAATATAACTTTGTACAAAAGCTTTCCAAATCAACACATTTAATACCGAAAGATCACCAATACGTAAGGACATGTGTAATGTAAGCAAAACTTACTAAAACAGAAATCAGAGGGATAAAAAAAAATTGATTGAAAAAGTAGCATGGAGCGAAATGCGACTGAAGGCCGAAACATCCCTGTGATGGGTGTCCAGCAAGAAACATTCGGTCTTTGTAGGGGATATGATCTCCACTGACTGCTAGGCAGGTTTCACAGCGTCTGCCTATGCTGAGAATGAGGGTGTCAATGAGTTGTTGAGGCATTGCTGCCCATTCGTCTTGCAGCGCCAATTGAAGCTCCCGAATCGTTACTGGTGGTAAGGAACGAGCTGCCAAGCGTCTGCCTAGAAAATCCCATACATGCTCGATAGGATTGAGATCCGGAGATCGTGCCAGCCAATCCATACGTTCAATATCCTCACTCTCTAAGAGCTGTTCGGCAGCTACTGTGCGATGACATGGTGCATTGTCGTCCATGAAAAGGAACTGCAGACCCATAGCGCCTCTAAAAAGACGCACATATGGAAGAAGAATCTCGTTACAATAATGGGTCCCGTTGACTGAACCTGCGTCGAAGATGTGAAGGTGTGTACGACTACCAAGCATGATGCCTCCCCAAACGAGAACACCGCGACCTCCATACATGTCCCTTTCAATGATGTTCGAAGGGTGATTGCGGCTTCCCCGCTCTCTCCAGATGAGTATGCGATGAGAATCGCTACTCAAACTGAATCTGCTCTCATCTGTAAAGAGTACTCGTCCCCATTCATTGTCTCTCCAATTCGGTGTTCCCGGCACCACAGAGAACGCCTTCTCCGATGGGCAGGCGTTAAAGGTACACACCGTACAGGGCGTCGTGCAAACAGACCACCACCGTGCAGTCTTCTGGCCACGGTAAAACGTGATATCGGTCGTCCAGTCGCCTGTGTCGTGTGTCTAGCGATTTCTCCCGCTGTCTGCCGCCTCTTTCTTCTGGCCTATAAGACAATGTACCTGTCATCTGCGGGTGTGGTTCGTCGTGGACGACCACTACTGAACCCCCGGATAGCTGTTCCTGTAGTTTGAAATTGTCTCCAAAGTCGTGAAACGATGCTGTGAGCAATTCGAACTCTGCATCCACACTTGTCACACTGCGGCCTTCCTCCAACTTCCCAATGATTCGACCTCGGGTAAAAGCATCCAGATGTCGTCTAACAGATTGATTATTCGCCATTTCTCGCTGAGGCAGAAACTCGGTGTGATTTTTAACTGCTATACGGCGTGTAATCTCTTTGCCAGAAATACTGATCTTACACCGACAACATGCTTTATACTACTCAGACACTCCCCCATTACGTCTACCTGCATATCTGCGCATGTGCTACGGTACATCACCTTACGTAATCTCCTGATTGGTCTTTCTGTCCGCTCTGCCTCTTCGTTCAGCTGATATGCCAATTTTTCGACTTCGTCCTTAGTTTTTGCACGCCAGTGTACATGTCCTTCTGGAAGCTAATAGAGCAGTGTTTCTCAAACTTTCAATATACGCGACCCACTATTCAATCATCCTTTTCTTTGCGCCCCCTTCCATACAATAACAACGTATTGAATTCAATAAAACTATACTTTGATACTAAAGCTACAATACGACTTTAAACTCTTATGTGTCACCTATGTATATAAACGTCTCGCTCAACCAAGGCATTAATTTTCTGGACGTATATATTCGTCTTTCCGAAGTACGATCTTTTTTGTGCTGTGCTATCCTTAAAATATTCCGAAGGTTTTGGAGTGCAATAAAAGGACCTTTATAGTGTTTGCGAAGGATTTACTTATATCAGAGGATTTGCTTATTTATTTCTTTTCTACTCCCACTCCCCTTCAAAAAAACATCAAAATACGCTCGTCTACGTGATAAGCGGTAGCATTGGGGAGCAAATCACGTAACTTTTAATCGGCGGTTAAGGAATTACTCATAAACCGTATAAATTATCAAGATAAGTGTTAATACAAGCCCATGGGGGGTCACTAATAATCATCAAACTTGTTCTTAACTTAGTATTGTTAAATTAATAATAAAATATACATTATACAGTACTGATACATTTATAAGTGTATTATATTAGTGTAAATGTGTATTCTGTATTTTTTATGAGTGAGTGAATGTAAGGTTCTACGGCGCAAGAGCCAATCCTGGCTATACTGCGCCAAACATTTGTTTAAAAAACTTAAAATGTTTTATAAAATATGTAAAAAAAATGACAATACAGTTTTAAAAAGTTAAAATTTCAAATCACACAAAACCATTATCAAGTAATTAAAGAATATAAAAATTGGTGGGGAGTTCCCCCACCAAGTCACACACAGACACAGACCATATCTTAAAATAAAAGCATTAAAAAAGACGAATGTTACTTTAAGTCCAAGTTAGGCAATACATGGTATAAAAATTAGCTTCAACTTTTCCTGAATCGGGTGGGAGTTAATGCGTGTATATATTTGTCAGGATTTTTAATAAAACATTCTTTCATGGCAAATTTATCCTCAGGATCTGGTTCTATTTCCTCCGCATGCACATAATACATAATCATATCCTCGTCATGTGTTGTTAATTCTGTAGGTCCTGACTTTCTGGATTTATGTGTTTAGCCATTTTTATTTCTATTTCTGCTTTTTGTGCGTTTGTGCGTTTTCTTCTATTTTTGGAATTCTGTTTTACATTCTGTAGGATTTTAGATGTATTAGAAAGTTCACTATTGGATGTAGTAGTTGCAGACTCTGATAAGGGAACTGATGATTGAAGTGTGGCAAACTTATTAGAAGTTGTAGGAGCTGGGCATGCTTCAGTTGATAAGGATGAGGTCGAGGTATTTAGGCTATTGTAAGGGGCAGCAGTAGAAGCAGAAATGGGTTCAGGTAACCGAGATTCAATTCGTGTGGTTGGTTTTATTGAAGATGCGGAAGGCAAGAGGTTTGCCTGAATGTAGAAGACGATATGGAAACTGAAGGGATTGGAGATGCATTTGGCTTAGGTACGGATGATAGAGGTTTAATTAGTTGTAAAGGTGGGCACTTGATTTTAGTAAGATTTTCATCCGTTTGTGTTGTACTGGTAGCAATTGAGGGTTTGGTAACTTGGGCGTAAGTTTGGGATAACTGCGGGGCAATTAATTTTCGGGCTTCAAGGTATGATATATTTCTATTGGTTTTGATGGTTTGAATTTCCTTTTCAATTTTCCATTTAGGACAAAGTTTTGAGTCGGAAGAATGAGGCAGTGAACAATTGACGCATTTCTGCTCCAGACTGCAATCTGTGGAAGCATGTCCAACAGATGCACATCTAGAGCACGTCAATTGCCCACGGCAGGCAGTTTGAGAGTGTCTGAACCTCTGGCACTTGAAACAGCGCAAAGGGTTCGGAATGTACGGGCGAATTTTGCAGTTAAGATAGCCGGCTTTTATTGTGGGCGGAAGTTTCGGGATATTGAATGTTAAAATTAAATGTTTTGTAGGAATAATAGTAGCAACTTTTTTTATTGTAATTCTCCTGACTTGAATCACACTCTGATCAGAAAATCCTTCAAGTATTTCTGATTCAAGAGTGCTCAACAAGTCGGGTTCAGAAATGACACCGCGAGAAGTATTGATCGATTTGTGGACTAATTGTTGCGGAAGAATCGCGAAAAGTGTTTGCCAGAAGAAAAAACGTCGTTTGTAAGGCGGGCAAAGTTTCTATTAGAAAATCCTCGAATCTTAAACGTTTAACAGATTTGGGTTCTCCACCTATTCCAATAAGAATGGCAAATGGTGATTTTTTAGAAAGTTTGACGTTTTGTAACGGTATCAACAAAAATCTTACATTTGTAGCAATTTGATCCACGTTAGGTTTTTTGGGTAAAACAAGGCCTTTACCCGGGCACAGCAGCATTGGATCCATATGTACACGTAAACATCTTCGTCTAGGCGTGCCTCCACCCACCACGGAGTCCAACAAGGGAGGCAGTGTGCCGGTCATCTGGCAAAAACCAGGCACGACGCTTACCTGGAGTACACCCAGAATATAGTACTACAGCATCAGGGCGAGAATCCAACGGGTAAACCCGACACCCCTTATCTGCAGCACTAACCCAACAGCAGTGTCTCTACGGGGACACCGAAGAGAGGTACCACCAGCCGATTGACAGGAGTGGGCTAACTCCTGCCTCCCGTCTACAGCGAAGCGTGGGCCAAAGGTATTTCCAGGACACAATTTTCCTCCTTATGGGACGTTGCAAATGGCAAACATGCGGGTTGGCTAACCAATGGTGTTAATCGAAAACAAATAAAGCAACACAATCAAAATATTTAAAGAAATATATGAAAAAGAAACTAAATAACGCAATACAAAATGTAAACCAAAATATGTTAATAAAAAGTTCTCATAAAAAAAACTAATTGTAACTAGATATTATATAAAATATTTGTCTGTGGTCTGGACGTGAAAAGAAATGGAGAAATTGGATGACAAGAAAGAGTGTCGAAAATAGATAAGGATCACTAGGGTACCCCAGGTTCATGAAACCCGTGTTAACCAAAGATAGTAAACCCCTTGGAAAAGGAAAAGATCACTGGGGCCCTTCAGGGGCTGTATTTTTATATAAAAAGTATTTTGTTTACTTTCAGTAGATTAATATTTTTTTTAAAAATCACCTTTTTTTTCAACTTTTCATTAAGCTCGCAACCTTCTCCCAGAGTTATCACGCCCCCAAAGGATGGCGCGCCCCACATTTTGAGAAACGCTGTAATAGAGCATTCCTCAATCATTTGTGATTTCCGAGTTTTAATAAACTCTAATCAACTATATCATATCTTACTATAAAGCGCGTCTATGTGGCAATTTTTAAGGAAACAAAGTTGCGGTTAAAAGGGTACTTTCCGCTGAGCAGGTAATAGAAATATATCTCACGATATCTAGGAGGGTTCAATACCATAATCAATAAAGAAAAAATCTCAAACATAAAGAAATTCATTTAACATCTTTATATATATGTAATATTTCCCTTTTTCATTTTATCTACTGCATTATGGTTTACTGCAGTTTTTTTCATGCAATACATTTTTTGGATCACTACATTGAAAATTAAGGGATGTACATAAACAAAAGACTCAACGTGGGGAAATTTAATCCATTAGAGCTAATTAATTAATTAACGATATTCCCCTATAAAATTAATTATACACACTGTTCAATTAAAATAAAGAGTCAAATCGTTTTCTAAGGTCCTCATTAACATACAAAAAAATTAAGACATTTAACCCTCTGAGTGGTCAGCTTCCTCCTGAAAAGTTATTCCGAAAGCGTTTACTCTTATTTTGCCATTCGCTTTAAAAATGCAACAGACTTCTTTCCTTCCCCCCTTTTATGACTCAGTTCGGTCCCTTTGTCAAATAAGAACCAAGAGATCAATCGTTTACAGCTAGCTGTTAAGTTGCCTTGGGCAATCTTGTATGAAAGTTGTAGTGCAAATGGGTCGTTTCCCCTATATGTTCAGTTACAGTAAAATTAAAAAAAAATGAAGGGGGGAGGAAAAGGAAATAAATAGTATGTTAGAAGTTGAAAAATAATTAAATTTTCTTCAAACAAAATTTATTTTTCTGTGTGTTTTTTTTTTAAATTGATATATATATATATATATATATATATATATATATATATATATATATATATATATATATATATATATATATATTGGTATTGCGATTTGAACCAGAAAAAAACATCCTGCATTCATTTTTGAATATGGGAGTAAGAAAATGCGCTCACTTTCCTGTTTTTTAAAAAAGTACTGAGGTAAAAAGAGCAAAGGCCCTATCACTTTTTTTAAACAATAAGACAATAAATGGTGCATACGGTGATATACATACGATGATTATATTTATGAAATAAAACCGATCTTTCTCTATTCAATTATATTTTTAATTTAAAATAACATAAAAAAGATTTCAATACATATAATTTATTTTAATTAAAATCATATAAATGATATTTTATGTTAACTGAATATTTTTCGGAAAAAATCTAAATTTTCATTCCTAGTGTTCTCCTTTTCGAACTTCTTGTATTAAATAAAAATTTATTTTTTACATCGGCATTTGTGATGGACATAACACACATTCAGTCAATACATTTTAATTTAAATGGGGGATATTCAAATGCGCATGACAGTACTTCTAACCATATTCTACTCAAGTTTAATTTCTTATCTTTCTGTTTCTTTTATTACAAGGAAAAATGTCCCTTATCGATAACTACATTTTCACACAATTCAGTCATTATAAATTCTATTGTGAGAAAAGTTATCCCTAATTAATTTTGTTTTTCAAAACAGTACACTTAAAACAATTTTGTTCAGTGACGTTAACCGACAATTCCACAATGTATCCATACCAAATTTTAAAAACAAATTTAACACTTGGAAATGTATCCTGTATTAAATTTTTCAGTATACACAAATATTTCCTGCTGTAGGGAAGATATAGTATGAGAGATGTGGTGTGCGGTTGTGAAAGAATGTTTTCGTACCTGTAGACTATTTTTTAAAATTTAAATATCACTGAAGCTGATCATATAACTGCAAATGAGCCTTATTTTAATGTGTGCTGGTATCAAAGTAAAACACTTTACAATATTAAACAGCCTATGGGTTTATACTCAATATCAAACTATTCGCAAAATGTGTGTGTGTGGTTTACAACTTCTATTCAAATTGTAAAGAAACTGAAATATAAATATATCTTACTGCAGTCAAAAATATTCATAATATGTAAATATCCCATTCCTCCACTTATTTCAGTACATTTAAAAAACTGTAGCTGAATGCAATTTTTTACATTTATAAACGAGGCATAAAAGCTCACACAGTCGTAAAAATGTCTTTATCATTTTTAAATATGCTACTATAAAACGTATATGGATTGTAAGATCAGTTCTAAAATTCTAAAAGCTTTTAGAGGAGCAAAAAACATGTAATTTTGGATTGATCAAAATTTTAATATAATACACACATATACATGTTATTAAGCAAATGCATTTGAAAAATCAAACTTCCTTCTGAAATAAACGTAATTGAAAGAAAAATGTTTAATTGCAAATGAATGGAAATACATGTTTATCTAAGGGGAATCCCCAAACTGAGGCAATCCTCAAACATAAAACTCGAACTCAGTGGCACAACAATCCATGAGGGCCAGCAACTACTATGTCCATTCCAATATACATGACCATTGGGCGCTGAGGTGCATGAACAGATGTCCCGATTTGGTGGTCTGTCTGAAGAGAGACCTTCAGTGTTTAAGACCCCAAACAAGCTTGGTACTCATTTATCGACCCAATGTAGCGGAGATGAAAGGCAGAGTCGACCTTGCCCAGACCGTTAATAGAACCCAAGACCTGTGGTGTGGAAGCACGATACACTACCACTCGACCCTATTCGGTGAAAAATACAACTTAATGTTAGAATCTTATATAATTCCCTAATGAATGAGGGAGTCCAAACTTTTTTTTCATGTAAACTGTTTAGACCCAAATGGTTAATTATGAACATTTCACAAGTTGCATAAATTAAAATTAACCGTTATAGTTTACATAAATTTTTAAGGGTGCAAAAGGTGTATTTCGGCTGCACGAATTAATTTTAAATGAATACCGTTACGAAAAAGTGGTGCAAATCTATCTAAAGTAGGGTTGGTTACCTTAGATATTGTCAAACACAAAGTATTGGAAGCCAATTCCACAATTCGTTGTTATAAAAATGTATGGAAAATTACAAGATTTATTTCTGCATTTGTAATTTATATATATAATTTTTCCTGGGAGCTTTAAAAGCTAGAGCGGCATCCATCAAAACCGCGGTTCCTTACTGTTTTTCCAGATCGCCCCTGACTAAGCTGGCTCTGCCATAGTAAGTGAAAATGTCGTATTTTGTTTGTCAAGATCATTTTATAGCAGACTGCATTTTTCATGTATTTTAGATGGTCGTTTTATATTTTCTACATCAATATCTTAATGTCTGAATTTAAAATTACATAAAATTCTTGATATTCGCATCAATGACCATTATAATTTTTATTAGTATATGAATGTGTCATCAAACGATTACCTGACTATTATTAACATATTATTTTAACCATTTAATTAATATTAAGTATAAAATAACGCACACAAATTTTCTGACCTTTAATATAAATATTTCGAAAACTACTTCAGATATACTCAAAATTTTTCATTCCTACGCTTTAGCTTCTCAGTTTTGCTTCTATGTAAAACTTTATTGAATATTTGTCGATTTTTTTAGTATATTTTTTGCTCTTAGCATGCAGTTTTCAACTGAATTGTATGAAACCTTCGAAATATATTAAAAAATACCAAAGAAGCTATATAATAAAATTTGAAATTTATATTACACTCAAAGAGTTTCTAGAACTTATGGTAAATACTTTTTAATTGCGCGATCCTTTTTTTTTTTGAAATTTCAAATGGAATTTCTATTATAAAATTTCTAGCTTTATACGGTCGAGATTTAAAAAAAATATGCAGATTTTAATTACTTATTCAGTTAGCCTTTAAAAAAAGATAAATGTTGAGGTCTTTTGCATAAATAGAAATTTTTGAAGATTAATTCGAATGTTTTTGAATAGCTCGAATTTAAAATTGATTTTTATGTTTATTTATATGCATAAATGTCTACTGTAAATGTTTCCGTATATTTTTGATTACCATTTATTCAAACATTCAAGTTATAAAAAAAATGTGGGAAAATCTTCATTCATGTTATCTTTGATGTAAACTGAAGTTCAAGTACTTAAAATTCAAATATAATTCGGTGTATTTTAACAATATATAACTAGGCACTGTACGTAAACTTCCCTGAACACTTGGGCTTTGAAATCTAAAAAAAAAAAACTAATAGATCGTAAGTATTTTTTTTTCGTTATTATTTTTATCAAAGTCTAAGAAAATGTTTCAAATTATTTGATGAAGCTTAAATTTATTCATTTTTAGTGGTTGGAAAGTTGAAAAGATTTCAAATTTTTTAAAGTGTTTGGTGTTTTATTAATTTTTTTTTTGGCATCTTATAATGAAATAATCATGTTTCAAAACTGAAAGCATTGATTAAGATAAGAAAAATGAAGTGAAAGAATATACTTTAAAAGATAATTTGTCTAACTATATAAAATAGCAGATTGCCCTGACACACCCTAAATTGTTACAGTTTCAAATTAATATGAAACCAAAAGGGAATTGTAACATATTTTACTTATGCGTTTGGACTTTTCAAAACTTTTAAAATACAAGCTCACAAACAAACACTTCCTGGGATCTAAAGAAATTTTTCCCCGATTTCTTATGATTGCTCCAGGGTCAAAACACGGGGTTCCCTGCGAGCCATAAAACTTCCTATCAGTGTCCTGCTGTGTTGCTTCCACCGTCCCTAATTATCTTTCAAGATGTTAAACCTTTAAAAGGGGGAAAGGATTTCAGAAAAGTACGGCTAATCTGCTTTTGAAAATGTTACTTGAAGGCAAAAAACCCCGTGCAGTGCATTTTTTGAAGTATCTTTACAATGACGGAATTTTTCGTGCTAACCGCTTGGAGGGTTAAACTTTGACATTAATTATTTTTGGGGACAGAAATGATAATCTTTACAATCCGCTGAAAACACCATCAGCTCAAACGCAATTTCTGCTATAAAACTATTCGCACACATTCTCCGATAAAATACTCATCATAGAACCTGTGCTGCCATATATCTTGGAAGAATGGATTTCAAAGAATATTCCTGCTAAGTATTGTCATAATATTTGTAAAATTGTTTATTCTATATTATTTTAAATTGAGTTGAACTTATAAATAGCATCTCATTAGATAAAGGGTTAATCTAATCTAAACAACTTTTTAATTTGTAATAGTCCTGGACTTCAGGACTCGCGCATAAATAGCTTACCCGCATAACGGGATAATTGTAAGCGTATCTCTTGAAAATTAATAACCTGCATTTTTAAGGTATCCCGACTACGTTCGGAACCGTGATTTTAAAAATGCGCATAACTGGATACTTTTTATGACATTTAGTGTCACTTAGATTAGAATACATATATAAAATTGGTTTAAGGACATTTTGACAAAAAAAATTATTTAAATACAATATTCCGATAAAAAATTAACTTAGAATAATCTTTAAATAAAGTGTTCTCCTTTTGCGAAAAATGCTTCCATTATAATAATATTTTGCCTGTATATAGCTCAGACCTCTGTACAGAGGCTCAACTATGATTTTTGAAAAAATTCACATTATTTTCAGAGTTACCATGAATTGAAATAGTTATCAGCGTTTTTCTTAAAATTTCTCCCCTCTGTTGTCGTAAAATATGGATAAACCCACTTCTAAGTTATATATTTCAAAAATTCTAGTTGAGTCTTTGTAGAGAGGTCTGAGCTACATACACGCAAACTATTATTATAATAGAAGGATTTTTCACAAAAGGAGAATATTTTGAAAATTGGTCATTCTATGCTCATTTTTTGTCAAAATATTGTAGTTAAGTAATTTCGTATTGTAATACTATTCTTAAAGCAATTTTATATACATTTTATAATCTAAGTGACACTAAATATCAAAAATATTATCCATTTATTCGCTTTTGTAAATTCACGGTTCGAAACGTAGTCGGATACCGGAATTAGAACGATCGATAGATTCTGATCCGGAATTGGATCAGAATCTATTGACCAATCATAGTCTCTTTCCACCGAAGTCCTGTGGATTCCAAGACTTGCTGTTGCCGATTCATATATATAACCCCAAGACTCTTTAAAATACTTCTGTTTTGTTTTCGTCACGCGCGTATGTCTTATTTGTGCTTTGTGTGTGTTGTTCAAGTGTCTAAGTGTTAAATAAAAAAAAAAGTGGTTTATCTATCAACAAGATTGTCTCATCATTACTTGCCATTTTACATCTAAATCAATAGTGTCCAACGCAAATGACCTTGCGGGCCACTTCGGAAAATCTTTTAATCTCGCGGGCCACACATAAAAAAAATATATATTTATATCAGATTTGGAAACAAAAAACATTTATTGGAGTGAAAATTTAAAACAAAATGAATTATTATTATTGTTTTCCTTATTTTCCACGTGTACAGACATAGATAATATAATAATGTTTATATATTATATTAATAAAATGATCAAATAATTTTTAAAATATTACAGTTGCCATTTTCTTGAAAATTACGCAGTTCCTTTTGAATTGATCTTTCGTTACTCATCGTTGAAATTTGATTGTGCAGTCATTCTCAAACGATTAAGTATACATTGCCTTTTATCTTAACCATCCTGAATATTTTTTTTTAAACTTTAAAAAACATCTCTGACTGCCTCTTGCTTTTTAGGCACACCAAAAAAAAAAAGGAGGAGAAGAAATGAAAGTCGCACACACGCAGAGAATCGTGTAGCATCCATAATGCAAGTCGGATTTTATTAAAAAAGTAATTTATTATAGTATAATCAAACGTAACTGTTTGATAAAATATAAATTTATTTTAATGTAATGGACGTTTCTATTATCAAAAAGGATTTATTTTTAAACAGGAACAGTTAACAGGCAAATACATTGTAGATTTATATATATATATATATACATATATATAAATTTCCCCTTAAATAAATTTCAAAATGAAAAAAACTTTAAAAACCTGATATTTAAAATTTTTTAAAAATATTCAGTGGGCCGCAATTTATGTACTGGCGGGCCGCGTGTTGGACACTCCTGATCTAAATAATGTTCCAGATAAAGAATTATATTCCTTAACACTCTCACCACGCCCTGGAATAAATATATTAAATTAATAATCATATACCGAGCTAAATCTAATAAAATAAATAAATTAATAGAAATATAACAAGACAGTATAAGTCAAAAAGGGCTTTATAATCTATTTTCTATGTTAATGAACAGTGTAATCCATTTGTGTTTGTTTTTCAAAAAAAATCTATCCGGAATCTTTTGATCATTTAGAACCAGTTTTCCTAACAAAATAGATCTTTGTATAACTTTTGTGCACTAAACAAACTCTAATTTCTATTAGTAGCTATCTTTTCAAATTAGTACTTTTCCTTTGATTACTTGATGATCAGAAATTTTCGGGCTCACTGAATAAAAATACTCCATTAAAAGAATTTCTGATATGATTACTTGAAATAAAGCATAACAAAACTGTGCTGTATAAAGAACACATGGGGAAATGAGAAAAGTGGTAGGTTCTCATGCGTTTTTCAAACACAAAACTGTAAAATAAAATTTGGATCTTCTTTGAACGAGTTTATTTTTTTAGTATATAACTTTAAAATGCACACAAAATTTTACCATTAATAATTTACGACGTCTCCTTACTATACACAACAACCATTAGTTTGAGTTTCAGCAAATAAAATTGCTGCTTATTACGTGTATCAATTGCGCGTATGCCTAGCAACTGATGTAATATATACGAGGCGATTTCAATTATATTCAGGAAAGGAATACAAGTACACATGAATAAAAATGAAGTAAATGAGATGGAATAGTAAGATTTATTTAATAATGTATCCAAATAAGTGAATAACATCATTAGAAAGATAAAATAACTTATTTATTAAAACAATTAAATAGAAAATGTCGATCGAAAATATTTTAATTACACGTAATGTTAAAATAAATGCACGTTTCTAATTAAAGCATTTTATTTTTGCCCCAATAATAGCTTTTTCTTTAAATACCCAAAAATATGTTAAATGATCTAAAAAAATAAATACAGATAACGTATTTCGAGAATTGAAGAACCTTATTATTTAACGAAGTACATCTATAATAAGGAACTAAGAAGAAAACTTAATTTGAAGAGGAAAATTAGTTGTTACACACACTGTAAAGAAATTTCCATTAAAACTCATTAAATATTAAAGTTAAAATTGCTTTGCAATGTCCTCAAGTAATTTTACTGAATTAAAAATTGAACCAGTTTTTAGTAATACATTTTTAAGAACTAATTTAATGTTGTTTTCAAAAGCAAAATCATTTAAAAAATTGTCTGAAAAAATTTCTTAAAATTTTTAAAAGCCTCTATAATTGGCTTTGTTTCCAGTAAATTAAGTACATAAAATTTAACGAAAAACATATGTTTTATAATTACTATAGGATAAAAACATTTAAATATAGAAAAATGATTCAGCTAATTATTTCGTCTAGTTAACTATAAAACTCTAATTAATGCAGTAAAAATTATATAATTAATGATTTTGGAATAAATTTCTAGACTTAAACATTTCTTTTAAAATCACAACTAAGGAAACAATTGCTTTTCAATAATCTGTTACTCCATTATTCAGTAGAAGTTATTGATAATCGTTCCAGTTGTCTTAGCATTTGTTATCTGAATTTTTATGCAATAATAAATAACTAAAAATGTCAGAGTTTAAGTAAAAAAAGTAAGGAACGATTAATGGCCTCTGCGTTAATAGACTAACTACCCAAGATCATCACGTAATGAAAGTTTAAAAGTTTGTTCAGTTGTAGATAATACATTCAATCATGAGTTTTCCTTATGTGTATTACTATACTGACTGTAATTAGGATAAATACTTATCTTCTGAAAGTTTCTCCAAAATCAATTTTTAATCAAGGAACGCATATCAGAGTTTTATTTCTTAAAATTTTGTTAATTTTTTCAAGAAGTAAAAAGTTTATATGGGTACTCGCATTTGGATATTTTACATAATTGTAAAGCTTTACATGAAACAAATATTTCTAGAGGAAATTTGATTTTTTTTTAAGACTGGCACTATTTTCAAGTCTTTGAGGTAACATAATTAATAGATTGAATTGTAAATCAAATATATTCGAATGTTATGAGATAAATGTTTCATTAAAAACACATTCGTAAGCATATTTTCATGCGTGTGTGAATATTACCTAAAGTTATGGTTTTTCAACTTTCCTCTAATCACGTATATTTCTTACTAAAGAATCAAATACATTAACAGAAATACGTAATATAGTATAGATCATATAAAATAATGAAAATGAATATTTTTACAAAGTCTTTGAAATATGTATGAATGCTCTCTTATTATTACTGTTGCTCTTCTAGAAATATGGAATGATATTCATTTTACAAAAACATGTATCAAAATTCTCAACACTAGTTAGGTTATAGCTATTAAGGCATTATTTTGTATATACTTTATTGCATAACCCATATTAAAAACAATTAAAACAGAACACATAGGGAAAAATGCATGAAGCTACTTTGTCTATGACAAGATATGATTAATACATTTTAACGCAGTTCGGTGATTTAAATGTTTATATTCTTAAGCGAAAAATAAAGCTAAAATTAAAGACCCCTCCCCCCTCCCTACGGAAAAAAAATCGAGATCAGACAGGTTTACAGATTGTATAACAGATACTAAAAGTTCTCTCAAAAGATCAGAATACGCTTGTAAAAAAAATCACTATGGAAATGAATTCGCATCTGCTTTTTACATTGCTACTTAACACACTAATTCATTACTAATCTGTTAGAATTCCAAACAAAATTTAAATGCTGATATTGTTGAATGTCAAATTAAACAAGTTCTATCAACAGTAAAAAAGGGCGCATTAAAGTACAATAATTGCAATTTATTATCATCTTGATAAGAAGTACAATGAATGATAATGAGAGTTAATGAGGCACACAGTTATGGTATTTTTCTAACAGTGATATCTTAATTAGGCGAGATTCATTTGTGGACACCATTTTTATTGTGTTTCATTATTTATATCACTCTGCGAAATGTTATGGCAGCCTGTACTTATTAGTAAAGCAGACGTAAAATACGTTTAAAAGACAATAAATCAACAGTACTCAAGAACATAAAAAAGAGGTCACTTTCCCTTGTTCCTTATCGAAAATAATCATTAGGTAGGCATTTTTAAAGTAAATATGGGATTATCAATAATCTGAAAGAATACGTGGAGATTTTTTCAGTTATTTGCTCAGCTACAGTCAATTTTTTAGTGTATGTAACTATTAGAAGTACTTTAAAGATGTTGGTGACGTATCCAATGCATATTTTTTTTCTATTTCTAAGCAGTTAAAAGAAACATAAGCGTCTTACAATTATTTTTGTTTTTGAAATTTTTCAGGAATTAACTTTGAATTGTTTTTATAATTTAAATAGTTTGGCTTTATTCATGTTATTGAAAAGTGTAAAGCAAACGTTAAAAGATCTCTTTAGAAACTAACTTTGCAGAGTTTTTAAGTTATTTGTCAGAACAATTTGTCTTATTTTAAATGACATGACTTCTTAATTTATTTGTTCTTTTATTGAAATTATAATTTAAAATTTACTACATAATTAATTTTAGTACGGAGAATTCTAGATATGTACTTAAATAATGGAATCAGAAAAAAATAAAGGTATCCGACTACGTTTGGGTGAGTGAGTGAGTTAGTTAATATTAACGTCGCACTGTTCAGCTACACGAGGGCTTTGGGCGACGGACCACGTAATTTTGAACCATGGTCAAGTGACGTGGACGACACCTGTGAGCTGGCACCCCCTCTCCTAACTACCACACCAACGGGAGGACGTTTCAGCTCTCGACAGATTTAACGTGCATCGCTGCCCTACACGGCGGGTCTTTAGTGGTACTGGGATCGAACTCATGACATGCCTGCCATGGTTGGATACCTTAACCACTGGGCTACCGCAGCCCCCCGACTACGTTTGGAACCGTGATTTTGCAAAAGCGTATAAATGGATAATATTTATGATGTTTAACATCACTTAGTTTAGAAAATGTATATAAAATAGTTTTAAGAATAATATTACAAAAAAAATATTTAAGTATAATATTTTGACAAAAAATGAACATAGAATGACCAATTTTCGAAATATTCTCCTTTTGTGAAAAATTCTTCTAATATAGTAATAATTTGCCTGTATATAACTCATACCTCTGTACAGAGGCTCAACTAGAATTTTTAAAATATATAGCTGAGAAGTGGGTTTATCCATGTTTTACGACAACAGAGGGGAGAAATTTTAAGAAAAAAAACGCCGGTAATTATTTCAATTAGATGTAACTCTGAAAATATTGTGATTTTTTTTAAAAAAATAGTTCAGATTCTCTCTGGAGAAGTATTTACTTTATATAAGCAAAACATTATTATTTTAGAAGCATTTTTATAAAAGGAGAACATTTTGAAAAAGGGTTATTCTAAGTTAATTTTTTGCCAAAATATTGTATTTAAATACGTCTTTTTTGTCAAAATGTCCTTAAAACAATTTTATACATCTATTTTAATCTAAATGACATTAAATATCACTAAAATTATCCATTTATGCGCTTTTTTAAAATCACGGTTCCGAACGTAGTCGGATACCTTAAGTGAATGTATATTGTTTCGCTTAACATTTTAAAATACATCAAAATTTTAATTTACTAATTTGGAATGAGAACATGTTTCTTGTGCAATTATTTTTTTAAAATGTCATTAAAGTTCTTACAAATGTTTTAAGTACATTATAGCTTGCAGTTACTCCTAAATTATTTACTTTATGAACATTGTTATAACATTAAACAAACATTTTGAGTCAACAAAACACAAATGTTGTTTACACATTTAAAACCTTCTTAAATATTTACAAAATTCTCCACTTTAAAAAACATATGCAAATTGAAAAAAAGTCTTTAAAAATAAAAGCGCTATATTGTTCAGGCTTTGTTTTTCAAAGTGTACATTTGTGCATAATGTGGATTGGAGATTTTTTTAGTAAACACCACGACGAAATTGGAGTTTATTGTTCAGGAAAATTCAATTACTTTAGGAATGGATAGATCGTGTTAAAAAACTACTGCAGAAAATGTGAAGCCAACAGCTAAAAGGCCCTTATTGTTTATAAACGATTCTTTGCTAGCGATCTTGTTTAAATATAATAAAAATTTTTTTTCTCTATTTAGAAAATTACCTTTCAAAAGCAATTACAATTTTTGTCGTAAGATAATTATCAAGCTATTATTTATTGGATAATTATCAAATCAATCCTCGAAATGAATGCCAATTTTCACAATCTAGAAAGAAAGTAGAATGGAGTTTCAAAAAGAAAACATTTCATTATGTATAGCGATTCCATCCTTGCTTAGTGTTTGAATTTTTAAACATAAGCCATTGGTTATGTGTTGGTTAGTCAATTCTTGATATTTGAGAGATGTAAAGAAAAAATTCTGAAATGTAAAACTGTAACTCTAACGCCGAATATAACCGAAATATTTTAAGTGGATACTTGCGATATGATACAAGTATACTTTAGAAATTAATATAACATTTAAAAATAAATACACATCTTCCTAGGTTATCTCAGATTCAAAATTGATCACTATCAAGGTTTAAAAATACACCCAACTCTTTTTTACACCGTCTTTTTAAACGCGATTTTGAAATAACACGGTTCACCAATGTATTTTTTACACAAATCTTTGTTCGAGCATGAATACCCCCAACTTTTTTAATTCGAATTAATGCACTACATACAACAAAAATTAAATAATTTTTAGACTAATTGGAAGAAAGAAATTTGACTGTTATAGAAGCACAAAGAAAGTTTACGATTATGGATTGAATTACACGTGCTTCTTTTACCATCAAACATTTACCCTGATCGACCTTAAATGCTTGTCGGAAAATCAGCTTGTTGTGTTCTGAGATAACTCTATAAAATGCAATTAACAACACAGAAATGACTCGCTTCGAAGAATTGATACTAGAAAGAAAGCCTTTTGGATGACGACGCGAATTGATTGAGAGAGAGAGTGTATGGCAGTTTATGATATTAAAAAAAGTCCATAATGATGACATGGAAGGTGAAGTTAAGCTATTAACAGCTGATTTAATTCACGAGGGCGTGAAATTTTCTACAAGTATGGAGCAACATTTTGTTACACACATGCCTCTTAATTACATTACAATTTCAACATAATCTTAAGTTTTGTGCAGCAGGATATCAAGAATTATAAAAGCAACTTGAGAAACCAAATCATGTGCTAATAACTGACATTGTAACAAAAAACGATATAGATCATTAATAAAGAATGCTATTTTTCATTTGATTCAAAGCCTACTGCTATGCATGTATTTTTAACACGATTTTTTTTTGCATGTTTTTCTCAGGAACGTATATATCGTGTAAAAAAGAGTTGAGTGTAACAAATATAGAAATTCTATGAATTCGTAAATACCTTCGTCTTTAATGCTTAAACTATTGTATTTATTTAAGTATAATATTATGAAAATTCACTTGTCAACTTAATTGTATATCATTAAATAATTAATATTTTTATTTCGATTTAAATTATTGTATTTAATTATGGATATTAATAAAGCATATATAGTTATATAGATATATATGCAGAAATTTTATTTTATACAAATATTTTTAAAATATGTAGAACAATTTAAAAATAAGATACACAAAATCAAGTTTAATTTAAGTTTAACAGGAGATGAGAAATAGTTATTTTATTTCCAATGTAGTTTCCTCGAAGTTCGTAAGATTAACTTTAAATCCACTGTGAAAGTCAAATCTTTTCAAAATGTTATTAGTCACTCTAAGCCTTCAAGATCAAAATTCAAATTTATGTATTTTAGAACTGGCTGTAAATTTGCATTAACCTTCCCTTTTCAACTCTTATATAATTTAGTTTGACTTATTTACTTTAACTAATTTAGTTTGGATTAGCTTAGCACTAAAACTGCACTGTAACTACGGCAGCGACATCGTAATTTTAAATAAATGTCAATGGCGCTTCGGAAGCTACTTCGTTTTCGGAATTCATAATCCATGCTACATCAGAATTTCAGACATGAAATCTTCATGTTAAAAAAACATTAACGAACAATTTAATTTTTTCTCCTTAGGTTTATATTGAACATACTGTCCAAGAAATAGTAACTTTTTTTCTATAACTACATCCCTCTTAACGTATGTGTACTCAACAAAAGAAACTTTAATATCAAACTTGAAGTCTCTCTGTCTAAATAGTTCAAAATTGGAAATATATGTGTTTTACCTATATTGCTCATGTAACCCCCCCCCTTTTTGTTGGGAGTTGAATCCTGAAAAAACGTTCTTATCGGATCTCTACTCAGTAAAAAACAGAAACTTGTTTATCAAGTTTCAAATGTATAAGTCTAACTTTTTATCAATAACACCCCCATAACTCCCCTTGGAGATTAATTTTCGCAAAACTCAATCTTAGGGAATCTTTACTCAACAAAAGAAACACGCTTGTCAAATGTTAAGCCTTAGGGTCTGTTAGTTCAGAGGTAGGGATTTTTGTCAAAATCCTACCGCAATCCTTCCCCTCCCCCTTCGAGTATGATTTTCATAGAACCCGTTTTTAGTGGATCTCTTCTCACTGAAAAAAATGTGCCTTCAAATTTTCAAATTTGTTGGTCATATTGTGATGTACCTCCCCTTGGAAGTACATCCCTCGAAGTATCAGCGTGAGCTAGAGGTGTAGGATTAACGTAAGAACTAGAATCAAACATTATCTTAATATGACTTTATTAAGATATTCAACTTAAACTTTTAACAAATATAATTATAATAATTAATATGAGAGAATCTACGATGATGCAATACGCTACACACAATATAATTCAAACCAATCTCAATAAGCGAACCGCCTAACCCTCAATTATACTAATAAGTAATTAATTCTACCTTATATTATTCTGTAATGCTACTTGTCTTTATCTGCAATGGTATGCAGCTTGACGACTAATTTCTAGTCGAACACCAATAAGTTTATCCACGACACGTAGAACTTAAATCTTGAATAACGCGAACTTCAATACTCAACCAATACCACAACACACTTTAATTGTCGAACATTCCTTTACACTACCATTACATTGCTATCATTGCCCTCATTGCCCTTACGCTTACTCTAAGATCCTATATTTTTTCTATATTATTTGCATCTCTTCACTTCTCGTTTCTTGGATTTGGTTGGAAAAGAGTTGCCCTTAATTCTGGCCCAAAGAACCCAAAGGACTTGTTAAAGAAAAGACGCGTAAGTCGTCACAGTATATTTCCGAAAAGTTAGTGATGAGTGAGTGACTAGCTTTTCTCTTTCATAAATAGATATGCAACACTCTTATATACGAACTTTTAGTAAACAAAAAAAGTATACCTCTACTGCTATGACCATGATGATACTACTACCTACTGTGCAACTCCGTATTCAAAGACAAAAATTGTCTATTTTAACCCTTAAATCAGCGTTTCTCAAACTGTGGGGCGCACCCCCTAAGGGGGCGTGATAACTTTACAATGGGGGGAGCGTGAGCATATCGAGAAGTCGAAAATTAAAGATTTAAAAAAATTACAAATTCACTGAAAGGAAGAAAAATAATACATTATAACATAATAAAATTAAAATACACATTTACACTGATATATATGATATACTTATAAATGCATCAGAACTGTGCACACTGTAATTATTAAATACAGTATCAATACTAAGTTAAGAGGAAGATAAAATAAGTAGAAATGAGCTTGTCGTATATTAGCAGTCCTAAAAGTTTGTATATGACAAACTCATATACTTATATTGATAATTTGACGGTTTAAAATTAAAATTGCGTTGTAGCTTTAGCGTCAAAAGCATGATTATTGAATTCAATACATTGTTATTGTATTGAGGGGGGGGCGATGAAAATTATGATTGAAAAGTGGGTCGCAAGTATTCAAAGTTTGAGAAGTACTGTCTTAAATGTATATTGCTACCAGTTGTCTACATTTCAGTGTTCCACTTAATATTATTCAAAAACCTGAGTGTGTGCGTTTCTGGACCCATAATAATAACCATAGACAATAAATCGTGAGTGAAAGAAAAAAAAGACATTACTTATTGGAGCGTAAAGTTATACAAATTGGACATTTGAATATGGTGAGTGATAGAATTTACTGTGCTACTTGGAGAGAAATATTCTATTTTCGAGTTTCCTATAAAGGAGTGATTAACTAATTAAAAAATGATTTCTCATCTATTGTCAGGTAGACTATCAATGTTTGATGTTGCATTTGAAAATTGTATTAGATGTATGCTAATTTGTTGAGAAATACTGTATGTTACCAAATGTTTACATACAACTTTTTTTTAAATAAATATTCAATATAATTACATGGATTTTTTTATTTACTTTTTAAGTAACCTATGACTACATTCCAGAAAAAAAAAACGATTTCTTACAAAAAATCATGCATTTAAAGCAGTGCTTCTCAAACTTTCTCTACTTGTGACCCAATTTTCAATCATAACTTTCATCCCCCCCTCTCTATACAGTAACATTGTACTGAATTCAATAATATATTTTGACGTATGACTCTCTCTCTCTCTCTCTCTTTTATTATAAACCTTAAAATTATCAAGATAAATGTTAAATTTTGTATATAATTTTATGACATGCCCATAGGGTTACTGGTAATTATTTTAAACATGTTCTTAACTTAGAACTGTTAAATTAATTATGAAACACATTGTGCAGTATTGATGCATTTATTAGTATATTACATCAGAGTCAATGTGTATTTTATTTTTTATCATGTCAAAATGTATTTTGTTTTGTTTCAATTCAGTAAATTAATAATTTTTAAATAATATTTTGTTTTCAACTTTTCGATATACTCGTCCCCCCTTGCAGGGTTATCACGCCCCCCCTAGGGGCACGCCCCACAGTTTGAGAAACACTGATTTAAGGGCTAAATATGTTTTTATACAATACACAAATTATTCAGTTTGGTAATCAATGAATGAGTATCTGATATTTTAGAACATAGTAATAGAGCGATCGCATGGTGTATAAAACAAAGAACATTCTAATGCTGAAGTGTAACATACGAGTGATTGCTATTCCTTCGGCTTACGTGGATTGCATCAATGCAAAGTTTGTAAAATTTATGTATAATATGAGATTTCGCAATTAGAGAAAGGTCGCACAACTGGGATGAAAGAAACAATTTGTCAAATCGAAGGATTACTCGATGTTTAGATCGGAATTATGTCACTATTTGACGATGTCGATAGAAATATTCAAACTTGCTTCGGTAGAAAAATTCATCCAGTATGCAGAGAAATTAAAATATATAAAAAAATATCATCAGAACGTTTCCCAAAATACTTGATACAACATTATTAAAGCTCGGAAAAATTCACCACTGCCCTATTTTAAATATATGCAGTAATACCTGGACTTACGCTACCCTGACTTACGCGATTTTCAAATCTCGCTGATTTGTCTTTTTTTTCTCCCCATCACTGAAACTCAGGCGGAATCAGTGCCAAAGCCTGATGAAACTGGTAATTTGATTGAAGAAGTTGTCAATTTTTCCAAGCAAATACAATTTAAAGTCGATAGTGATGATGTTCAAGAACTGCTGGATTCCACACTCAGGAGCTAACAAATGACAAAGTTTATAGAATGCATGTGCAATACATTGAAGAACTTTGAATCTTTAGACCCAGTTCAATCAGAAGATCAAATGACTGTTGAGAATTTGACAGAAAGCCTCAGTTTATTTGCAAAACTGTCACAAATTTTAGAAAATACACACTCCAGCGAGCATTCCCCCCTATAAAACAAGGAACAAAAATTTATTAGCATACTAAAAGGAAATTTTGCCGGAAAAAAGAAAATCTTTGAACCGGCAGGTTACTTGTCAAATTTTATGGAACCTTCTACATCAAAATAACTTTCGTTTGCAATTTTGTATTCGTGTTATCTAAGATTTTATTGAACATTTTTCTCTAAATTATTATTTTCTTTCATCTCGAGTCCCAACTAAAAATAAGTTATAAGTATTTGCATGTGAAATTATAATCTCACTTACTCGAATTAAACTTACGCGGTTATCACTCTCACAGTCTGACATATCTCGTAAGTCCGGGGTTTTACTGTAAATGTCTGTAAGAGAGTTTGTAGCTCGACATGGGACTTGATTGATTAATTATTTTAATAGCACTACGAAGCTACACGAGTCAATTGGAGACACAACTCGTAATTTTGATTCTCGGTTAAGTGAGTCGTAAGTTATAAATATTAGTTATGATTATAATATATGATTTCATTTCTTAGGGGTCTCAGGGGTGTTAAATTTCTCTAGAGGTCTGAAAATATAAATAATTTTCAAACAGGTATAATTCTTTTAAATTTAGATTAAATGATTCAAATCTTTTACACATTATTTATAAAAGAATGGGGCTTCAGAAAAGTTATAAAACGTTAAAAAAAAATAATAATTTTAAAAAAAATCATAAGCATATGAAAATCCTGTAAAAAATATTAAGTATTTTTTGCGTTGTGGACGCTTTTTTCTAAAATAGTAGCCTCTGATGTATAAATATTTATAGAATTATAAAAAAAATGCATCTAATTCTTTAAACCCTACCTAATTTTAGTATTATACACTGCTGGACAATTGCTAAGGACGGATCACAAATTGCTATGTAGCATAACATTAAGCGAGACATGAGGCCTAGTAGGATAAATTATAGTTGCCACACTGTTCAGATATTAGAAAAAACAATATTTATTGTTCTGGAAAGTACAAAAGCTGTGAAACATCTGAAAGAAAAAAAAATGTTCATTTGGTCTGCGTACGCAGAAATGGAACAATGCATCTATAAAAGTCAGCAGACACCTTAAAGAAAGGTATCAGTACGGGATATGTCCACCGTGGAGTGTAATGCAACATTCCACACGTCGTACCATACTTTGCACTACATTATCCAGCAGCTGTTGAGGCAATTTATCCCATTCCTCTGTGAGTGCAGGGATGAGGGTGTTCTTGTTTGTCGGAGGATAGTTTCGACTAGCAACTTGCCTCCCCAAAACATCCCACACATTTTCAATGGGGTTTAGATCTGGAAAACGCGCTGGCCATACGAGACGTTGAATACCCTCGCTGTCTAGACAATCCTGAACAGCGAGTATTCGATGACATGTTGCGTTGTCGTCCATAAAAACAAATTTATCACCGACAGCACCACGGAAAAGACGAACATGAGGAAGTAGAACTTCATCAATGTAACGTTGGCCCGTCATAGTCCCATTCGCAACCACATGTAGGCGCGTGCGGCCATTGATCATGATACCGGCCCACACCATGATACTGCATGTCGGATATCGGTCCTTTTCCTGGATATTTTCTGGACAATAAGTAGTACCACTCTCGCGCCAGATCAGTTGGCGTCTACAATCCGATGACAGACAGAACCTACCCTCATCTGAGAATAGTACGCATGCCCAGTCCTGTTCAGTCCAATTGTGATGCTCAAGACACCATTGCAAACGGGCAGTACGGTGCTGTCTGGTCAATGGGACACACACAACAGGTCTGCGTGCGTATAGTCCTCCTCCCCTCAAACGTCTGGCAACAGTTTTTCGGGAGATCTGCTTTCCTGAGGCAGTAAGAAACTGATTTGCCACCTGCTGAGCTGTGGTGCGCCTGTTCCTTTTTGCTGATAGGACGATATATCTGTCTTCTGAAGGCGTCGTACTTCTAACACGACCTCCCCCGTGCCGTGTACTACACATTCCAGTAGTTTTAAATGACTTCCACAGCCGTGAAACAACGCTGTGAGCGATGTCGAACTCCCTGGCAACATCTGTTATTTTTCGCCCTTCTTCGATCTTTGCAATAATTCGGCCACGCATAAAATCATCTATGTGATATCGGGAAGACATGCCAAAAGTTTTAAGTTCGTCTATTAAATCTTTCCTGTAAAACTTTGACTTGAAACAACAACTGTCCACACGCGTCAAAACCTTTAACGCTCTTATGAACGCTATCACGTGATGAACAGACGTGGGAAAAAAAATTCATACTCATACTTCTTCTCACTAATATCCCGCACTTATTCTAATTTTCCACATTTTGCTTCCTTTCATTCTGTGATTGCTATGGATGATAGTGTTATCCGTCCTTAGCAATTGTCTAGCAGTGTATATTTTTTGTATTTCAAAATATTTGTAAAATATTGTAATTTTTTAAGTATTTTTTAAAAATGTATTTTTTTATTTATTAAAATATGTAAGTTATTATTCTATTTATATAAAAATAGCTACAGTGCAATAAGAATACATTTAACTTTATAAATCAACTTATAGCTAGTAATTAAAGCTACTATTTTAGAAAATAGTATGCGTGACGTAAAATTCAATAAATATTTCTTATAGAAAAGTTTCTTTTTTTCATATGCTTATAATTTTATAAATTATGATTATATTTTAAACATTTTATTTTTTCTGAAGCCTCATTCTTTTATAAATAATGTGCAAAAGATTCGAATCATTTAATTTAAACTTAAAAGAATTATACCTGTTTGAAAATTATTTATATTTTCAGACCTCTAGAGAAATTCAAAACCCCTGAGACCCCTAAGAAATCAAATCATATATAATCATAACTAATATTTTTAATTTAAAAACAGTTTATTTGTGTAAAAGGAAAAGCAGAGATCTACTAAGTATCTCGAAAAGACATTGGTGAGGGTAAGGTAGAAATTTGTTAGAATTTCACAATTTTGCTAGAGTTGCAAACTTAGAGTTGTAAACTTAGAATGTCCCAGAAAACAGTATACAAAAAATTTTACAAAAAAACCCCAAATTAATTAAAATTCATGCCTTATCTTTTGCAGTTGACACAACAAATAACAGAGGACGATAAGTAAGCTTTTGTACAGCAGTACGAACGAGTGAAAGAGTATGCTACAAAATGTATGGAACGAACTGGATTACAGGTTGGACGTATGTGGTGTAACAAGAGGGTCACACATTGAATTCTTGTATTTGAAAAAGAACTTGGTGCAGTTGGTACTCTAGATAACGAAGTCACTAAATCCCGGGAAAAAGTTCGTTAAATGGAAAATTCGTTATATAGAGGTTCCTCTTTTAATGTACTTTATAAACCACATAATTTTTTTTTAATTCATAAACACTACATATTAAAAGAAAAGTAATTATTCACACCTTTTTAAAATTAATATATGTTTATGTTATATATCTTACCCATCAAAAAAGAAAGAAAGAAAAACTACAAGGAAAACAAGAAAAAAGAATGTCGAAGATTTCACTGTATTTTCAATGGTAAGAAAATAATTTTTTACTAAAATTAATGAATTTTAAGGACATTTTATAATTTAAAATATGCAAGTAATATTAAACATACATTATTTTATAATTAGAACACTTTTAAACTCCCCTGAGGGTGAAAGAGGATATCAAGGATGCTTCTAGTAAACTAGGCAATGGAGGCTAAGGGTTGCGTTTCATGGATGAAACATTAATAACTCTATTGCTCTCGGCGAGTTAGGATCTAATAAAACCAGTTCAAGATTTATGACCACCATAAAATGTGTTACAGATAGAATTACTTGAAATTTTTTCAGAAATACTTTAAAAAAAACGGAGAAAAAAACTTGAATCACCAAAGAAAAATTCGTTATATAGAAAATGCTCTTCGCTATAGAGATGCTATTTTACGAAGAAAATCATGAAATGTTCAAGGTTCCAGGAAAAGGTTCGTTATATAGAGGTTCGTTATGCAGAGGTTCGACTGTATATCTCTCTTGACATTCAAGTATCACTTATTGTAACATGTGTGGTAGTTACGACAATATGTTTTTCAATTCCTACTATTAGCTCACACTCTCTATTTATTTATTTATCTAGATGGAATTTTCAATCGTTAATAAAATACATTTTAAAGCACTCAATTGAGCTGAAAATTTATATACATGATCATCTTGGATGACAATACAATAATTTACTTATAATTAATAAAAATTAATTGATTAAAACTAATTATTTAAAGAACTACAAATGCAGCCAAGTTGGCATCATTTTTTGGCGATTTGTGTCAAAACTAGAAAAGGTTCTTTTCACACGTTTTAAAGCATTCAGCTGAAGTGAAATTTTAAAAACACGATTGTTTTGGATGACAATAGATACTTTAATGATAATTAATAAAAATTAATTACCACTTAATGTTGTGATTCTGTCATATGTATATACATATTTATATTAATTGTAACTATTTAATAAAAAAAGTAGCTAAGATAAAATGTTTCTTTGTTGATCTACTTTAGAATTGACTTAATTTTTTTTATATTACTTGTTTAAAATCGGGTCCATCATTTGTACTCACCCTGTATTATCTTTCTGTTTTCAAAAAATAGTTTACACAAGGCATTATGTCTGCGTTACATTATAGTGGATATCACAAAAATTGCACCCAAACTCTGTCCAGCCAGATTTATCGTTGGATATACAGAAAAAATGCCCGAAAAACACTGTACCTGTACGATCCTTAGTTTACTGAAAAAAATATGAAAGAGAAATTTTGTCGTCATAGCCGGTGCAAAGGAAAAACACCGTATTGGATACATCAACTGTGAATATTTATTAAACATGATGTTCAAAGTGTCCACCGTGCATATCGATAGCAACTTGAGCATGCCGTGAAATGGATGAGTGCCCACATCGCAACACCTAGGTGTCCGCAGAACAATCCGGAGATGCGAGATCTGGTGATCGTGGTGGTCATAGAATCGGAAACCCACGTTCAATCCAGAGTCCGTAGTAGGCCGTGTCTAGTCTATCACGTTCAGGAGCACTGAAATGAACCGGAGCTCCATTAGGAGCCATCATGTATCATTCATTCATCACCATTTACCGTATTTATCTCGTAAACTATAGATCGTTTAGGTACAGATTTTTGGGTATATTTTATGTACTCCTAACGAAGAATCTGGGTTTGCAGAGCTAAGGCGCTATTTTTGGGACATTCTATATAGAATTTAAATCATTAATGGAACTTTAGTGTGACGTTGGGATAATTTTTAAACTATTTTATACATTCCTTTTTTTGTTATTACTCATTATTAGTTTATTTAATTTAATTTTATTTTTTATACGTTATTGCATTTACTATATTTCTTCTAACCAACATACATTAATTTCTAGCGCGCATTTAAAATTTCAAACTCCGGCATAAATGGGCTAATTAATGTAGAAAATAAATAAGTAAATATATAAATAATGAAATCTTTTGAAAGTTGAAAATACCAATTATAGAACTTGATTGCTAATAATATAATTTAAGTTTCTATCAATCGCAATAAATTAGTTTAGAAAATACAGTAAATGTATTTTCTATTTATTTATCGGAATTTTTCCTTAACATTTACTAAGAAGTTTTTAGAATAAGAAAAATTTAAATTTTAAATGAGTGAGTGAGGCGAAGTTAATCACTCACTTCAGACTCGGCTGGACCAATCAGTACGAGAAAATACAAGTAAAGAATTTCAGTTAAAAGACACGAAACTTTAATTTTAAAACGGATTTCCAGTCTAAATGGTCATTTGTAAAAAGTGACTGCTGCTACTATTCTTAAGAGTAAACAGAAGGAATTAATCAAACCAAATTGGAAGTTTTCTTAAAGTTCTCACTATAAGAAAAATTTTGCCGCTTGAAAAGACGCTCTGCTTTGGCAGACCCTCTTCACAGATTTCCAACCCTTTCAAAAGATTCTTAAGACAAACGGAACCGTTAGTCAAAGGAAGTTAGGTGTTTAATTTCAAGAAAGATTTCAAACGACAAAAAAATGAGCCGTTATCGTTTTATAATTACTAATTAAATGTCACTTTGAACTAAGTTTTATTTTAAGTGTAATTATTTCCGAGCCAATTAACGGTTTCTTCATTTAAAAGTCTGTTAAAGACAAGTGTTTTTTTTCCTTTTCATTTTTGCTTAGCAACGGATTGACGCTTCTGAGGAAGCCTTAAGAAAGAGAGAAGGGGGATTTCGTTCTTTTTTTCAAATTTCTGTTTACTGGTAAAAATTGATAAAATATAGCTTCTATCCCTTGCATCTGACACTAAGATATATTATTTATCAATATTCCAATATTTCTCGCTTTATTTTCTCTCCTATCGATTTCAGATGTCCACAAAACAGTGAGAAGTGTTTTGTTATAGAACACGGGCGGTCTGCCCTCAAATAATCGGTCGCTTATTATAGAAATGTTGGGGTAAAATCCGATAACTTCAGCAACGCATCATTTGTGTGATTTAACGGCTGTGATTTCTCATCCCAGGAACGAAACAGGTTATTTTCGTTTCGCATTAAAAAAATATTCCTTTGAATGTAATGAATTACAATGTATTTCATCAGTACAAACGGTAGTAGTTTTAGATACATAATCTATATTAGAATTCAATTTTTAATGACATGAATATATTTTGTTTATTAGAGAAATTTCTCAAACTACTCATTCTCTAAAGATTTTCAGAGATATTTTTCTTATAGTGTTTCTATGCTATTAATGTTATATTCGTTGATGACATGAAGTCTTCTGAATATTGCTTTTTGTATTAGAGCAGTGTTTCTCAAACTGTAGGGCGTGCCTCTCTGGGGGGCACGATAACCTTACGAGGGGGGCGCGAGCATATCGAAAATAAAAGATTTAAAAATAATTAATTTACTGGAATGAATTAAAACAAAATACTTTCAGACATAATAAAAAATGCACTTTTACTCTGATATAATTTATGGACGCGCGATATTAAGTCATCAAAAATAAAAACTTCTTCAATACCTAGTTAGCTATCTTTGATCCTATAACCAAATGAAAAAAAAACTTTTATTTGATTTGCTGTAATCCCATGATGAGAGATTTTTTTTAATTAAGCTTTCTTTTTAAGCCTAACATACAACTCTTTCAGAGAAAAAACAGATCCCAGATCCAGAATCGAAAAAATTTAGGAACATAAAAAATTCATCACTGTCATTATTTTTGAAATACTGCACATTATAGCTGTAATCTGTTTGACCTTCTAAGTTATTGGTACAGTTAGTTATGACCCCTCTCTTATGTGTTTATTTCTCATTTAGGGAAGTTGTAAGTAATGTATTTCTCTGTTGCGCCTTTTTCCATGCAAAAAAGTTTTATGATGTTTGGAAAAACACGGAGAGCACTTTGAAGGATTACTTGGTCAAGACTTATTTTTAAGAGTATTCTCAAACATATAAAGCATAACGAAAAACGTTTTACACAATTTTTTTAGCAGTAACATACATATTATCATAATGAATACAATTTTTACCCGGAAGTGGTCGCGCGAGACGCACAGATTACGAAATCGTTAATTCTGGCAAAAGTATTTATTTGTTACCAAAGAAAAATTGAAAAGTCCTTGAAAGTAAGTAAGTAAAATTTCTCTTAATTAAATTATTCACTGGAATCACAATTTGTATCGTGTAAAATAAAATAATTATAAAAAGGATTGGGGTGACTCAATAACCCCGCTCGACCGTATCGAGTGCGCGCCTGCTCCTTGGTTAAAACATGTTGAAGTCTTTTTGCTTTAAATATTAAAAATAATACAATTATTCTTCATCTGAATTTTATGGTATTGTTCATTATTTAAAATCAATTATAAATGCTAATTCTCTGAGGCTTAAAATTAGAATTCGCTTAAAACTAATTATAATTTGTGCAATCCTTTTAAAAAGATCATTTCACTTTTTTGTAAACATTGTCGAGCACTCGGCTTTGCTCTCCTTACAGTTCAGCTATTATATCAATAATGTTTTATTTTCTTATAAATGAACTCGGGCAAAGAGCGAGCAGTTCAGCCGGTATACTTTTAATGTATCAGTGCTGCACAGAGTATTTTATAACTAATTAATTAATACTAAATTAAGAACAAGTTTATAAGTATTAACGACTTCCATGGGCTTGTCTTGCAAAGCAAAGTTTTTATAAGGAATGCTTATGATTAGAAATTGACCCTCTGAGTTTCTTTTTCTATATTTAGCGCAGATATCTATATTTTGTCTTCTAAGCAGCCACCGCATTTTGCAATATGCTCAATTTAAAAATTGGAGAAAGAAAATTAACATAATTATCCTATTTTATTTATTTACTTTGCTTTGCTTAAAAGTTGTATACAAAATTTAATACTTATGTTACTAGTTTGTATGGTTTATAATTAAGATCGCCTATTGTAGCTTTAGCGTCAAAGTGCATTATTATTGCATTCAGTACATTATTAATGTACAAGGGGGGCGCGATAAAAATTGTGATCGAAAAGGGGGGGGGGCTGTATTGAAAGTTTGAGAAGCACTGTATTAGAGACATATATTAATATTTTGAAGTGTTTCCTGGTATTTCATTTTAAAATCGATCGGATATGCTTAGTGGTTTTAAAAAAAACACAGGTTATTTTTGCGTGGGATATTTTTGACGAATTATACATCTTAAAAATGGGCGTAATAAAAAAGGGTTTTCCGTTTTCCAACATCACGAGCAGTTTTATTTTGAAAAATAAGAAAGGTATGAAAACCCGCATACAGTAATTTTAAAAGAAATATCTATTTTATTACAATGAACCAAGCATATTTCTTATAATTAATGAAAATATATTTTTGTGAATATTGCTGACTATTTAATATGTTCGCTCATTTTTCTTTTCGTAAATATTTTTTTATCTGAACTTCCTGTCCAATTTTAGTTTCTTACTTGAGTATCCCACAGTTAGCTAGTATACCGACGTACCATCTTCATTGATAGCGCCTCTTTGATATCACGGACATCTAAATAAAATCTTTCATCATGCTCTTTACAGCAAGCTCCCACGTTCTTAGGAATATAGTACTGGAGTTTAGAAAAGGAGCTTCAAAATAAATCTTGCATCCTCGCATTTTATAGGCAGCCAGCATGCATTGTGCAATAGGTTTATAGTAGTTTTCCCTGCATGTCAGATCTCTAGTATTCCTTCGAAACTTATGCATTACGTTCATGAAAGAGAGTAACACGCCTCTTTTTTCCTTTTCTCCCATTGCTTCTAGAAAAATGGAATCAGATAAAATTTTTTGTATGAGGAGCCGGTAACACCTCCATTTTTCCACTTGGTTTTAGACAGTTTCGAGAACCTGAAACACAAATTTCTGAAATATTCTCTATCTTTTGACCTTGATTTGACCAACTACTTCATAAGCTTCAATTTAATATGAAGAGGAGGTGATAGAAACTTTTTCTGATGGAACCAAGGCCATTTTGGTGACGGTATTTTGATGGGGCTAAGAGGACTCGGTGTGGCCAGTCAGTTTTTATTCAATGTAGGTTTGTTTTATGGTTCTTCTGTCCCCAAAACATGTAAGGCGGATATATTTTATATAACTTACCTGTTGACTTAAAAACATGATTAATGTTTTGAAGTCGCCATAAATCAACCATTGATGCTCTTCATCTTTGATTTTCTCAAGATTCATACCTAAAGCATTATAATTTACTTCCATGAGCACCGAGTAGGAAAAGATGCAAATGTATCTCCATTATACTGCAGTACTGCTTTGGGGCTAATTTAGGATTAACCAATGTACGAGGTTGGATTCAAAATTTTCCGGACTGAGCCTATAACAAAAATTATTTTTGCAGTAGAGCGACTACAATGACTTTTCTATGTTACAACATTCTTCCTTTTTTTCTAAAATAAGTTTGTCCCAAATCAAGTAGTTGGTGGCTCACCACGGCGTCGTATTTTGTAGACGGATGCTTTTTGTAACCAGCGATTGAAAGAAACTGCGTTTCTTGAGCAGAGAATGAATATCAAATTTTGTGTTCGCTTGAGAAAGAATGATGCGGAGACGTACGAAATGGTGAAGAATGTGTAAGTCAGTGATACTCTATCGCGAACGCAAGCTTTTGAGATGCATCGACGTTTCAGAGAATACAGAGAGAATGCTGAAGACGACAAATGCTCTGGACTATCGTCGTCTTTCCGTATCGCTGAAAACATTTAAAAAGTTTCTGTGGCGATACGTAAGAGCAGGCTTCAAACAATAGCACAAGTAGCAAAATCAGTTGATTCTCAGCCACATGTCAACGATATTGACTAAGGACCTAAATACGCACAGAGATCATTCCCTGCATGTTAAACGAAGACCCAAAAGGCAATTCAAATAGAAATGGCGGGAGTCTTAATCTCGCTTGTTAACAAATATCCTTCCCTACTTGGCAGAATAATTACTAGAAATGAGAAATTTGGGGTTTTATGCGACTCTCAATCCAAGAAGGCATCGACAACGTGTATAAATCACCACAATCTTCACGCAAGCAGATATATATTCCACCAAGATCGTTCTAAAGAGAATGTCACACTAGAGGTACTTTTCGATATATCCAGGTTTCTTTGCTCACGATGCGTAAACACTGTGAACAAAGAACTTATGTACAAAATAACTTATGTTTCTTTTGGTTGACTTTTTATCGTGTATTCATCAAAAATAAAACAAAAATTGTTTTGAGAAATAAAACAATTTTTGAAGCGATAATCTAGAAATAAAAACAAGAGTACAGAAACTTTTTAAAATCTGAATGGAAACTGAGGGAGGGTTTTGTACTTGTATAGCAAGCTGGGTACTCAACTTATTTAGCTATTTGAAACACAATCTAAGTTAATAGCAGATTTGTCTACAGTTATACTCTTGTTTGTACTTATTCCTAGTACCCCTTTAGAACACGTCGAAATGCGCTGGAATTATCCAGTGATGTTCCTCAAATTTCTCTGTAAGTTAACTACAGCTATTTTGACATTGGTCATCTGATCTTCTTTTTAATGTATAACTTACAATGCCTCCACTTCCACTCCTCTGCCCCTAATTCTTATATTGTTTTTCCTTGGCTTATTGTCGAGCCAGCTATAATTAATAAAACTAATCTGAAAAGTCATGTTTTTATGGAACGGTTTTTAAAATCAAAACCTGAAAAGATTTTAAGTTGAATAGAAACTTCAGGTTAAATAAAATTAAGAGCTTCAGCTTAGAAAAAAAAATTGACGTGATGGAATTTTTAATATATTTTCCAGTTTAAGTTGGTAACAATTCATAAAAGAATAATTATAAATTCTAGGCAACTGTTTAGTCGCAGACCTGTGTAATTTGACAGGATGAAAGAATGAAATCCGACATAAATTTGGAAGAAAACTAAAATGATAATTTTGCGTTTAAGAAAAGTGTATCAGATGATAATTTCTGAAATGAAGCACTTTTTTTTAAATGACTATACTTGAAGACTTCTTACCAGTTACAACTTTAGGATTATTGAATGCTGAAGAAAAAGAGTATAACTTTTAGAGTAACTGTTAATATGTTTAAATGGGAGAGAAATATCAAAGAATGAACCGACAAATTATAGTACTAAGAGAGGCCTTTCTTCTTTGATGTATTTTCATTTAAATATACTTTTTCAGTTTGGCATACAAATTGTTATTTTTTATGCTATTTGTTCATTAAAAGCAATTAAGCTTTTAAATAATGCTTTTCGCATAATTTAATTTTATTCACAGTTTTTATTAAAAAAAATTCCAAAATTCCATTTGTAATAGTACATTCGACACTTATTGTCTGATTTATTTAATACCATACATAGATACTTTTCTGAAAGATTTCGTAGAATATAGTAATATCAATCTCTGGTGTGTTTACAAAGAAAATTTCTTTCCCCTTTAACTATTGAAACTTAAGTTAATTAGCAGGAGTTAAACTTAAGTTAATGAGCACATGTTTAAAAATGTTAAAATCTTAACTTGAAATTTCTACAATTTCCGACATAAAGGAGAAATTTCATATAAAGCTGCTTTAAAAAGAATTCAATACTGATTACAAGTTAAAATGCTGAATTGAGCAACAATATGCTTATCCATCTACTGATCCAAATCAGGCATGTCATAAACTGGAGGACCCCAGAAATGATCTTCTCATTCCTCTTATGATGTGTCAAGGTGGGAGTAAGAAACGTGAAACATGTGAAAAATATTTGAATCATAATATTTTATTCATAACATGTTGAGGCTTTTTATATTTTTTAACATCTCATATTTTTAAAAGACATAGTAAAATACAGGGGGGGGCAGCATAAAAGAGACCCGGTATGAATACAGAAGTACAAATGCTAGTCACAACCACTTTTAAGGTATCCAAGCACGTTCGGAGTACTTTTTTTCTAAAAAAAATAGCATATTAAAACATTATAAGGGCTTTTTTAGGAATCAATACCAATTGAAACCAACATTTAATAACAATATTTTTTATAAAAATATCCGAATTTTACAGAAAGTACAATAATAAGTGAAATTTTAGCAATATATTTGTAAAACCTCAAAGCAATTACTCAAAAAAGTAATAAACTTATATCAGTAAAAGTATTACTAAAACAAATTAAATGCGTTTATCTAGAGAATTAACTTCGCCAAAAGTCCTCGTGTAGCTGAACAGTGCGACGTTAATATTCAGTCAATCAATCAATAGAGAATTTACTAAAATCTTAATGTTTTGTTAAAATTTAACAATTTTAGAGCCGATCTAGTAAATATTATAAGAAATGTGGTATTCATTATGATACCATTATTTAAATAACAGGCTGTAATTCAAAAATTATTCATACAATAAGAAATATTTTAGTATATTCTCTAGAAAATAATAGAAATATGAGGTTCAAAAAGTTTTACAGAAATACATTAAAAAAAATTTTGAGTTATAAGACTCGCCATGATAGATTTGAACAATTTAAATGCCCACTTCCAGTATATTAAGGAACCACTTCCGGCTTTTCAAATTTTATAAAATTGATTGTAACCTTGGCTCTCTTAACTACCACACCACACCAACGGGAGGAAATTTGAGCTCTCGACAGATTTAACGTGCATCGCTGCACTACACGGCGGGTCTTTAGTGGTACTAGGCTCGAACTCATGACATGCCAGCCATGATCTGATACCTTGACCACTGGGCTACCGCAGCCCTGTAGTATGGTCGTAGAAGCTTAGTGTTTATGAGCATGGACTCGTGACCACCATCCTGTCATGCGTTTGAGTCAGAGTGCCACTGAAAACCTAACGTGTAGGCCAAAGCACATTCAAATTCTCCCGTTGGCACGATGGGGAATTTCGGGGAGGGGTACCAGCTCAGGTGTCTCGTCCTCGACACTTGACCGTGGTTCAAAGTTACGAAACCCGTCATCAATAGCTCTCGTAATGCCTTATAGTGCGACGCTAATAAAATTTCACTCACTTTGACTTAATGGTGTGACAAACCATTCAATTATTCTTTCTGTAACGTCCTTTTTGATTTTTTAAATTAACATCCCAATTGGAACCTACACGAGGACTATTAGCAACGGACTTATTAATTTCGAACTTCGGTCAAATGACGAGAATGATATTTGAGCTAGAAATGCTCTCTTCAAACTTCAACACACCACACCCCAACGTGAGATTAATATTAATTTAAAACTAATTATAATTTCTGTCATAAGAGGTTGTAGTCAGTCTTTCAGTAATTATATATACCCAATCTACCTATGAAAATTAATTGTGATAATTTATTGGTTTATTTAAAATAAATGAATATTAGATGAAATGGAATGTGTTAAAAAGGGGTCCGTGGTTTAAAAACGTATAGATCCCTTATCTAGGTGGCAATCTATCGAACAAAGCTAAGAGTTTCAATAGCATCATTAGAGTTCATTATTATATTGCGTTATGAACTGATTTAGTTTGAGCCACATATGAGAATACTAAAACCATTTAAGGCTGGCTTCGGTAAAAGTACGAGAGCTCTAACTAAACGCGAAACACATTTTCAGACAGAAAAATGACCCAATTTCCATGAAAATTTGCAATATTTTAACCCGTATCTCTGTTAACAATATAGTGTTTTTAAAATTTCAAAATATTCCGTGAATACTTTCCTTTTTGTTTTAATACGTGAAGGCAAAGCCCATTTAACATTACGGTATAAGATAAAAAATGCGAAACACATTTTATACTAGTAAAAATGAATCAACTCAGTTAAAAATGGGAAGTATGATAAAAAATGCTGCTTTCTAAAGAATAGTGAAGCCAGAATATCATATTAATTTTTCATTTCTTTTATATCTGAAATTTTTTTCCAAATTCGGGTTCTAACCGAAAACAGCCTTAACGCGCAATATTGGCTTATATTCCATGCAAAGGGTCGATAGCGTTATCATTATTCGAACACAAGGCATTGATAGCAAATCATTATTCGACATCAACGATCACTAATTTTACAACTTTAAGCACATAGATACAATATTCGTCCCATGTGAGAAGTACAAGATATTATTAATCTTATTATTATATGTATTATTGAATTAGGCTGATTAAGCAACATCCAAATTAACACTTACTTTCAAATGGAGATCTAGTTATAACTAAGTTTTCTTTTCTTTTGATATTTTCATTGTAGCCTTGTATTATTATTTACAAAATAGCTTTAAAAGACTAAAATTAATCAGAATAATTAAGTAAGCTAATTAAATTGAAAGTTACATTTTTATTTTAAATGGTAAATTTAAAAACACAATTCAGAAAGGATTTCAAACAGAAAGAAAGATATTCTGCAGAGAGTTTTATTTACGTAGAACAATCCTTCATCGAGTGAGTGTGTATACTATTTTCTATCACTAGTTAATTAATTCTAAAAACGAGTAGGAGCTAAATTTAAAAGAGTTAAATGGATTTAGTTCCATTACATTTGGTAGAACTTTTTTTATTCTGAACTTATAAACTAATACACAATCTATTTATTTTAAATTCTTTTAATTTTCTGAATGTCAGGTAAGTTATAATAAAATTCGCATATCAAATGGAGTAGAGATTAAATTCAATAGATATTGTACATAATTATATATTTTTATCAAAATTTTGTATTCGTTTTTCTCTTGAATATGAATACTTAAAACACTGTATGAAACATTGAAATGGGTTCACTGAAACAAAAATTATTGATGTTAGCTATTTTTAAATTAAATGTGTTTGCAGATCCACGTAATACTTTTTGTTTTTAGCACGCTATATTATATATATACTGAATGAATGAAATATTTTTCACTTTTTAATGGTCTTTTGCTTTCTCTGCCTTTCTCTCTCCTGTTTAAATTTATGAAAAGTATCATTTTCAATGTGTTTCAGGTATTTGTTACAATAGATATTGGCGACGCGTCTTGGTTTTGTTCAATGGTCAGATGATAAATGAGAGTCTGGCTCATCAAAATTCTACCATAGGCCATGAAAAGAGATCCCGAGGCAAATTTTCATTTAATGCGAAAAAGGATTTTCTGGGAATAGGGATTTGTGAACTCTAGCCATATGTCACGAAGCTAAGTATCTTTATACTATAATGGATTTCAAGTGTTCGTTTGGTTTTTCAAATTTCAAAAAGGACAAGGCACCTCGAAAAGTTGTTAACCATATATATATGTATACATACAGAGAGAGAGAGAGAGAGATAGAAGGAAAATTATTTTAATATTTGAATTTTTTCAATTCTTGTAGTTTAAAAAAATACATTTTACATTATATATATATATATATATATATATATATATATATATATATATATATATATATATTCTATACTTAAATTAAAAATTGGCTATATTACCAGAACAAACTTTTGCCAGTTCGAATAATTATCCTTATTAGGTTAGTCATTTTTAACTTACGAATATTTTTTTTTTGTTTTTAATATTTTTTTTGTTTTTAAACATTTTTTAACCACAAATAACGTCAAAGAAGCAAGCTGTATTAATCTGAGCTCTTTTTAGAGAAAGAGTGAGTTTTTAAATTTATTTTGACACTTTGCTATTGATTACAAAAAAGAATTATTTGCGTTTATAATTAAAAAAGTCGGTTTTAATAAAGAGTTAAAAAACAATGTCTTCTTGTAAAAATCATGACAAAACATAAAGAAATTAAGAACAGATATTAAGTTCTTAAAGTATTTTTGTAAAAATTGAAACACGGAGAAATGTTACTGATTTTCTTTTTACACGTGTGATGAATTACTGATTTTCTTATGGTTTAAACGCATTTAAAAATATTTTAATATGAAAATCGGGTTTCTTTACACAACTCAAAGTATAATGTTTAAATTAAATATTTTATAGCATGATTATCAGTATGACTATTGAGGAGATCCTCTATTACATTTTCTTTACAAAGTAAAAGTTGATTCTTTACAAGCAATTACAACTAATTTATTCAAATTAAGATTTTGCATAAACTAGGACATCTCAAATCTATATATTTACCTTTTAATTTATGACCTTATTAAGCCGAAGTTATCTAACGCTCTGGGATTTTGTTCAAAGTAGTTTATACTCCCATTCACTACGAGTTTTAATCAGATGCCGAAAACGGTTCATTAGTTAACTATTCAACCGATTCGATATCTGAATTTTACACCCTGCCGCAGTTGACTTTGCTATCGGTTTGTTATGTGAACTGAATTGAAGAACTTGGCCTGGATAACTTTCTGCAATTATATCGAGTTTTTTTAATGCATGATGATAAAAAAAAATCAATCCACAAAAATCGTCGAACTTGAGAAATATAGTAAATACTAGAAAAAGATAACCTAATTCTCATGGAAAAACAAAAAGAAAAAATTTGGTGTATACTTTTCTTTAATATCTTAACGGTCGCATAATTTTGAAGAAAACGGTCATAAAAGTGCCAATTTTTTTATTCAAGAAAATTATATAAAACTAAGTATATCTTCAATATTTGTTTTCATTTTTAAATTTTGGGAAAATTTTTAGCTTGAAATACAAAAAATTAATTTTTAGAAAAAGAAAAGAAAATTTCAGAAGATAATTCAACTCTTAGGGCCATTGTGACTGAATGTTGATTTTCCAGCGAAGAGAAAAAAATTAAAAAACATGTGTTTTAAACATTAATGGAGAATTTTATTAGATTTATGCATGATGTAAAAACATATCAGCAATTTTTTCTTGTGAGATAAATTTCAAAGCATGAGATAAAAAGGCCAACATCACAGGTAACAGTATAGATTCATCATCACTGCTCTCAGGTTTCCTAACCGAAATTTCAAAACAGTCAGTTATTTCAGAAACACTCTCAGATACATCTATACCTAAAGTAGAATCCGATTCACTTCCTGACTAACTCCATAATGTATACAATATTAAAAAATGTATATGTTTTATCACAGAATGCAACCCACGTGTATTCACGAAGAGCGCGGAATTAAGTAACTGAGCTAAGGTTACAAAAGCATATATTGCTAATATATATGTTTGATTGTGCGCTAACATCTAGTTTAGAATAAAATAACTATATCTAAACATGTTATTAATAATCTGCTATTGCCATCTTGTGAGAAACAAACATAATACTGGGCATAAGAATTAGATAGATTTAATCTTTTTAGCGCATTACTTTTAAACACTCCAGCCCGGAAATATCATGGACGCGTGAAATGGAGGGGAAATTTTACCCTGTGATTTTGACGGAAACGAGAAGGAAGGGGTGCTATTATTCTATTTAAGTAATAAAAAAGGACAAGACATCAGATATACATGAATGGATAGTTAAAATGACCACAGAAACTTAAAAATCAGGTTAATTTTTTACATACCATAAAATCCGGTGTATAACGCGCACTTTGAACACAAAAAATGGATCGAAAATTAAGGTGGCGCGTTATACGCCGGATATAGAAACGAAGAAATGATAGCTTTAAAAATAATTAAAAGGACGTGCATAAAAAAATTTACTTTTAAATGTATCGAAACAACGTTTATTTAAAAGAAACGACTTGCCTTATGAACAAGAACAGTTGTAGTTCTAGAAGTATTCTATTTTTTTCAAAAGTCTGGGATAATACCTCGAATAAATTACTTCAAAACATAAAAACAATGTATACTAGTATTTCAGATTTCTTCGTTAAAAAGGAGATGCGCGACTTACGTCGAATACATCTAAGAATTAAAAAAATTTAGCTTGGAAGCATAGGCGCGTGTTATAAGCCGGATTTTACGGTACCTCCTACTTAAGATAGTTAATTACCTAACAAAAGCAACAACATGAATTCTCAAAATACAGTTTTGAATTATGAACTTTAATTAATTCTATTAATTCATTCGAAAAATGTAATTTTTGGTGACAATGAGTTGTGATACGGAATTAAAACAGTCAGATATATAGATTTTTTTATTTGATATTTTATCATATTGTTGGGGAAAAATCTCATAATTGAATTTCATTAAGACATTTTTAAAATTGCTGTATTTATAATCATCTAAGGTATAAGTAAATTGCGAAAAAGGAGACGAAATTAGTACAATTTTAGGATAAAATCTTCTTTTATACTATTCCAAAGTGTATATATATATATATATATATATATATATATATATATATATATATATATATATATATATATATATATATATATGAAGATTATGCTTGAAAAATGAACTTAGTGTATAGACTCTGTACTTCAAATCTGAGCTTTACAAATCTAACATGTTTTGCGAAATTAAATATAATTTTAATTACCATTGTTTTGAAATTTTTACTTTAAAATCCTAATTAATACAGAAATATGGTAAATCACATTAAAATAGCAAGAAAATTATTCAGCTTAAAAATGAACTACAGTTTAGAATTTTCACATTCTATTAATTGCTACGAAAGATTTCACCTAGGTTTCTTTTCATCAACTGTTACTCTGCAACAAAACTACAACTTAATATCAATTTATTTGACTGACTTTTTTTAACTTCATACTTTGAAAAAGAACAAGAGTTATTGGTGACACACCTCCTAATTTTGAAACATAGTCATATGGGAAACGAGAGCGACACTTAGCTGGCCTCTCCCACCTTACTTTAAACTTTTACAAAAGGCCTTCAAATATAAATCATTAATAGATTTATTTAATAACAAACTAGCCTATTATAAAAAAGTCAACTATGAGAATCTTTGAATTAAATTTAGTAAGACCAATCCGCTAAGTTATCAGACTACATTTACCGTTACGATAGAAATTTGTTTGACTGGTGGTGACTTAAATTCACCTCCGATGTCGTTAAGGTTTTCTACTGCGTTAAAAATATTATTTTCGAACAAATATTATATACTTTTATATTTTATTCAAATAATTACCTTTCGAGTGAGTGAGTGTGTGTGTGTTAACGTTGCACTTTAAAGCTACATAAAGGTTACTGGCAACGAACCTCGTAATTCTGAACCACCGTCAAGTGATGAGGATGACCTCTTAGCCGGCATTTCCTTCTCCTAAATTCCACACTTCCACAATGGGAGAAATTTGAGCCATAATAAACTTAACTAGTATCAGCCTCTCTACTGAGAGGGTTAATTAGATTTTGAAATACAATTTTGTTTCGGCTGTGTAGTAATTAGATGTTATGAGTATTTAAAAAATACCACTACATCTCATCATCAAAACAAAATTTATAAAATTTAAACATGTTTTTTTCACAACTATTTTTGTAAAGTTTATAACTCAAGAAACACAGGAGGTACTTGCATAATATTTTATACGGATGCTTTTAATGGTATCTAGAGAAGAAACCAAAAGCTATTACGCTGAATAAGTTTTAGTGAAGTTATTGTTCGATTTTTTCCTCTAAAAATATTCAGAAAAAAAAGGTTAGAAATTCCTAGTCTGTAGCTTCGATTAGCTACGACATGTAATTCAATATAAATACTTGAAAGCTTTTAGTTTTATCCTTATAAATAAATTTAATAAATGTGTTATATGAATGTTTTTTTGGAAAATATAAAATATTTTTCAAAAAGAACATTTGAAAATAATGGAAAATTTGATTTAAAAATTAGTTTTTGAAAATAGCTGAAAATTTACGTAACTAAAATTTTTCATTGTGGATATAACAGTGAAACTAAAAACGTAAAAACAATAGGATTCTTAAGTTTCTATCATCATTTGAGTATTGGTAAAAAATAGAGATCCTTTACAAATCGTTGACCTCTTTGGGTCACGGCAAATCTGTGAAAAAATATTATCATTCCTTGATATATGATCTTTTTAAAAACCAGTGGGTGCTTATAATGTGATTATTTCCACAAATAGTTTTCTGTAACTTAACCTGACCACTAAAATTACATATTGGTAAGTGGAAGAAAAGAAACATTTCAAGAAAAAAAGTTGTAGTTTAGGGTATCCGACTACGTTCGAACCGTGATTTTGCAAAAGCGCATAAATGGATAATTTTCATGATATTTAGTGTCACTTAGATTAGAATATATGCATAAAATTGTTTTAAGGACATTTTGACAAAAAACATTTATTTAAATATAATATTTTGGCAAAAAATTAACTTAGAATAATCATTCTTCCAAATGTTCTCCTTTTGTCAAAAATGCTTCTATTATAATAATATTTTGCCTGTATATAGCTCAGACCTCTGTTCAGAGGCTCAACTAGCGGTTTTGAAATATATAGCTTAGAAGTGGGTTTATTCATATTTTACGACAACAGAGGGGAGCTACTTTAGGAAAAAAACGCCAATAATTATTTCAATTGGTGGTAACTCTGAAAATAATGTGAACTTTCCAAAAATTCTAGTTGAGCCTCTGTAGAGAGATCTGAGCTATATACAGGCAAAATATTATTTTAATAGAACCATTTTTACCAAAAGGAGAACATTTGGAAAAAATTATTTCAAGTTAATTATTTGCCAAAATATTGTATTTAAATAATTTTTTTTTGTCAAACTATCCTGAAAAGAATTTTATACACGTATTCTAATCTAAGTGACACTAAATATCATGAAAATTATCCATTTATGTGCCTTTTTAAAATCACGGTTCCGAACGTAGTCGGATACCTAAAAGATCTCCAAAAGAGGAAAATGCAATGCTGTTTAGAGAAAAATGTATGAGATATAAAGAATAGGCAAATAAATAAAATATATAAGAAAAATCACGCTTTAAACAATTTATACATTTTAAATCGAAGGAGGACATCCACCACCTGCCTTGGGAACTACAAATTGCACTTGATATTGTCTTGTTGTAATAATATTCTTGGAGGAGCTTTAAGTTTTTGTCAGCTATAAATTTCAAAAATAACTAACAAAAATATATTTTTTTTTTATTTTTCTTGCTAAGCATTTGATGCTCAAACTTTTAACAATACTTAAAAGTCTCAAGAGCTGTTCAAAACAATTTCATCATTTCAGCGTTCAAATGGAAAAATGTCAAAGCCATCTATTTCTTTTTTTTATTTTTACTTACATTCTATTTTATATCACTTCATAATTTTACAATACGCACCACAAACTGCAAGTTTGGTACATCGCATTTTAAGTGTAATTTGAAACCAAATGAACCTAAAAACATGAAATTCGTAAGAATTGCGCTTTAAAAATAAGTTGATTGAATGTCACATACTTTTAATATAAAGCACGAATCACAATTACATAATTCTCTTTTTCAATTAATTTACTATTCTGTAAAAACTTAAATCACATATTTTTATTAAAAACATTTAACTACATTTAATAATAATTGCGTCCGTTTGTGTGCGTAATATATTCACAAGCCTGATTTTCCATTCTGTTGACGCGACTTTTTCATGCCATTTTTTATATTTAATTTAAAATTAAGTAAACAAGAATAACAATAAGAAACTTCCTGATTCTAGATAATAAAATAACTTTGCATTGTAACCGATTAAATTTATTGAGGTTTGAAATTAAGTATAACAGTTTTGCTTATATTTGTAGAAAAGGAAGTGGATGGGAGTTACTTGCTATCAATTTTAATCGTTGGGTCTTTTTTTGCATCTTCATATCATCTGGTAACATGTAATAGTTTAGTACAAATTCTCGAAACCATTTTTCTTTATGCATGCTGTGATTGACGACCTGAGTTCCAAACTCTAGGAGAAAATTGAGAGTTGTAAAACTTATATTCTAGCATGATCTGTCTTAACAACACACATTCTTCGTTAATCCCACTACTATTTTAAACAGACAAAGAGAACAGTTTACAAATTCAAAAGAATCGTTAGGGTATCGTCATCACACTTAGTTAAGTAGTCGAAAACTGGAATGGGATAAACAAAGCCACACATGAAATGATCATTGAACCAGATCATTAAAAATACCTCAAAAAGAGCATGACAGCCATCTGTCTACCAAGGCAGTCCCAAAGTTCTTATAATGTATGAAGTTTCTCAGATCGAGCTGGCCGTTCGCTTCAGACCATAATCTCCAGATATTCATCAACAAATCCACCTCGATGTGGTTGGTATCTTAAAGGGAATTTATCCCGAATTGTGTGTGTGTGTGTGTGTGTGCAGTTAGTATTGAGTGAGGCATGGGGAAAGAGGCCTTCGGATATATCAAAACTTCTATTGTTTCATCACGGAAAGTATTGTAATTGCTCAGAGGTTTCCTTATTTAAATAGATTGTATAAACTGTGGAAATATATATCAACTATTTTCTATCTGTAAAAAAAATCACAATACAAAGAATGCCTCAGAAAACAAAAGAAGGTTTGTATTTACAATAAGCTAAATTGACAAAAAAAAAAAGTCTTTGGAACCTTCTATACTATGATGAAACTTCCTAAACCTATAACTCAAAACTCGTATGTAAGAGAAATGCATACAATAAAAAAGCTTGTGTTTGCTGGGAAAGATGTGTAACAGGGATAATTATTAAATGAGCAATTGCAATAATTAAATCTTTATTGTCGAATAATATTTTAACTACAATTGATAATGGTACTTGGAAAACAAAAGAACAACCATCGTTCTACATCAAGGGTTGGCAACCTTTCAGCTGTGGATGTTAAACCAATCTAACAAAACGATTCAGCCGGCCACACAGTAGGACACTTTTCAAACAATTTGATTCCTTCGACAATGCATGCAGTTAGAGAATAGAGATCAATAATATATATTTACAGTTTTATTATATATTGTTTACATCATTTAAAGATATTTCTTAACATGCAAATAAACAGAATAAAATATAACTATTTTTTCAACAAAAATAAAAAAACTAATTTGTATATATATGTGTAAACATATTTATTAAAATAAAGGCAATAGATAACATAAAAAAATTTGAGAATTTCCCTTCATTTCAGTTAAATAAAGAGATAAATAAAAATTTTAAGGCAAACCATGTGCTTGTAACACTACAATTTCATATCACAAAATCAGCTGCATAATTTGTGACTTTCAATAAGACACGATTTTGAGCATTCAGCTGTTAAACATTTTCGTTGCGTATTAGAAATGTTTTTCATATAGAGAGATTTTACTTAGATATGTAGAACCAATAACGGAAAGCTGAGTACATGAAATTTTCTCTCTTCAAACAATTAAATCTCTCCAGCAATTACAATCAATAATTTATAAAATAGTTGCAAATTTATCTTGAGAGTTATATTTCAGATTTTTTTCGTAATTCCGTAAATGTTGATAATTCTGAAGATGTTTGTCAAATAAGGTTCATTACTAATTTATCAACTTCCGTCCTCTCAAAAATTCACAAATTTTTAGTGGCGTGCAGAATGCCACTGAGAATTGTACCGTATGCCATAGGTTGCCAACCCCTCTTCTACATTGTGATAAGGATAGATTAATGTAGACTAATAGCCAAGAGGTGACATTTATAAAAGTATTGCCCTTTGCCTCAAATAAAGAAAATGTTAGAGACAACAATAATTCTTGAAGAGAAAATTATTTTGTCTTTGCTGAAAATGTTGATGTTGATGATATTGTGAGAATTTTCGAAAGATATCAGAAAGGCCCAACAGCATGGAAAACTTCAACTATATAGCTATCACATTCATATCTATTTTTGAAAAAAAAACACCATATGGTGATGATCATTTTATGTAAACGATAAGCTACATGCAAAATCAGAAGAGCATATGACTAAGAAAATTAAAATTAATATGCGAGGAAAAGAAATGACTTCAGTGTAAATTTACTGGTGACAAAAGTATGCTGCACATATTTTTGTTTATTAGTAAGTATGAAAATTTGAAGCAATTTCTCCTAGTGTAATGGAAATATGGAAAGCTATTTGTGGTGGGGTCGAGGGAATTTTGAATTATTCGTTAGCATTTACATGCACTGTCCTGCAACTCGAGGAGCATGAATCTGTTTATAAATCTGTAATCAGCAGTAACTAGGCAGCCCTGCCTAGTTACAAAGACAAAACCTGAATTACTCAAACAGTTTAAGTTGTCATAAAACCAGAAACGGACTTATCCACAATTCCACATTTCTAAAGAAATGTTTAGACAAAATGGTGAACACAAAAAAAGTCTAAATTCATTAATTTGAAAGTATAACCCCGAAAAGACAGGTTGTGATCTTCAAGTTGTAGAGATTATGTGTCGATTGATTGATTTTTAATGTCACACTTCAGAAAAATAGATGTATTATTGGTAGAACGTCGAAGCAGATCGAGCTCCTTGAAAAGGGTTTAAAGCTACAAACCGGGCCCACAAGAATCAACCAACCCCACAATCAATCTTTATTAATCAAAAATTTTATTTATTTTTTTGGCTGGAGAAGATAAGTTTTAACATCACTTATTTAAACAGAAATTATACAGTTTCAGTTTAAAAAGGACCAAGGTTTATAAAATTAATGGTATGCAAAATTTACGAAGTAAACACCGACAAAAGAAAACCCAGGGTAAGAAAAAGCGGGCTATTTTCAAAAAATTCCCGAAATTTGGACTCATACTCAAGCATAAACAACAACACATGAGCTGGCATCCCCCTCTCCAAAACATTACATCGCGCCAACTTGAGGACTTTATTTTTCGGCGGATTTAACGTCCATAAACTCCTGTATACGGCATTTCTCAGTGATACCAGTATCTAATGTATTGCTAGACAGATGCATACAACACCGGCACGAATTTCAACCATGGCAGCTAGGTAATTGTAGTCTCAGAGAAAAAGTAGTACTTTAATTATTCAAAATGATATTAAATATTAACAGAATGAAGAGTTTCTTATATCTCAATGCCATGAAGAAGGGCTGATGCATGTTTAACATGTAGAGGCTCAAAGTTCTCACGTTGGTTAGCATGAAGAAGTTTGGAGTTTCGGGAGTCAGCTCAGGTGCCTTTCTCACTAGACCGAGGTTCAAAATTACGAGCTCTGTTGGTAACGGTACATGCGTAGCTTCAAAGTCCGACGTTAGCAAACAAATCAAATCAAATGAGTTAAGCTACTCTACAGGATCTATTTAGGGGGAGAGCATTTACCCCTTTCTTTTCATTTCAAATTATTAAAAGTATTTTTGCCTGGGTAAGTTTTATTTTTATTTATTGAATTTACATTTTAAAATCTTATGTATTTCATGAAATTCTTTGCTACATAATTTGTAATAGCACTGCTGGGAACTACAAATTTTATCAAGAACTCCTTCCCATGTTTTCAAGTTCAGTGCTGTTTGAATTATTGGATCGGGCTGCAAATTAATATAAATAAAATCAATTTAAATACAAATACACTGCTATAAAGATATAGAAACTATTCCGAGCGGTGTTTTAATTCATAACAAGCCACTTATGAAGGTATTTTGTTAATTTGTTATGCTATGTAGTTCTTCAAGGTAAATTTTGTATTCCGTATACATCGTCTTTAAAAACAATGCAAGATCAATTTAAATAAAATAAATAACCTATAAATAGTTCATGTATGTTTATAATCCTATAATTAATCGTAATTAAATTCAAACTATGTGGTCTTATACGGCCTCATAGCATTGAACTATAAACAAGAAATTAAAGTTATGCATGCGTAAATATCTCATGCTCGTAAGATGAGGAATTAATAAATCAAAATGAATTTAACATGCAGTGCTAAATCCATTATAATTAAAGATAACTTTGAGTATAAACGAGTCACGACTAATTCGCTCTAGTGCTAGCAGTATTACCTACTTTGTGAAAAAGAGAGACTATATTATTTAAACATATATTATCAATTTTTTACGAAATGTAGTCATATGAACTATTGAAAAGGTTGTTTGACTTCATTGTTTTCCAAATACATATGATTAACTATTCTATATACGTACTACTGGTCTTACGACTTCTAGGATTTAAATTGAAAATTTACAAATTGGCATGTTGTTGCTTCTTATGCCACCTGTTGATTCGTATGGCTGTTTCAGATCCAGACCCATGAAATTCATTATGACAAGAGACACGCCTATCGTTATCCGTAGCTTTGAGCATCAAACAGGTGACAGTACGATTTTCCTCGTTTCCAACCCAATTTTGAGAGATAACACTCTGGGGTCAGAGGCCTCCTACCTCTCTCCCCTTCCACCAACCTCACGAGAGGACTTGTGTCTCGATGGCTATTGTGTCTCTATGGGCTCATGCCCCATATACGTTTACAAGCATCCATGCCTTCTCCCGAATTTGAACACAGACCCTATGACACAGCAGTCAGCATCGCTAATCACTATACCAGATGGGTGAGCAAATTGGCAAGTATATGAAAGGAACGTTGTATTAAACAGCCAATATTATAGGGCAATTTATTTTAAGCTATGAATGATAGCAATAAGAATTGATTCTGACTTTGATACTCTTCTATCATTAATTAAGGGACGGTTATTTCAAAATAAATATAAATGAAGGAGAGTTTTACGAAGCGTTTTGAATAAAATTACCCCATTAAAGTTATAATAATTTTTACAAATTAAAAGAGACTTAGTTTGTGTTGCCTTAAGAAAATTTTTAAATAAGTAGGCCGATCGTTGAGTTGATTCTAATATTTATTTAATAGATATTAAAAAGGTTCTTTTGAAGATGTGTTTTGAAATATTGAGCGTTATTATGTCATCAAAGCGTATGAATACCATGAATAAAATAACTTTCTGAATACGCTCTATTTAATCGGTGAACAATTCTTAGCGAAATTTAATATTCCCAATATACTGACTAAAAACCATTTTTCTTTTCGAGTCTTTTCATAGGGTTGGTGTATCTCCTGGGGCAAGTTTCTGTGCAAGCAATTTTCATGTATTTCATCGCAGACGGAGTAAATGAATTAAACGGAAGAGAGTTAATATTAAAGACAAATTCCGGCACAACTGCTCCAAGGCGATCGATTCAATTTCGGGGAAGAATCTATTTTTTTCTTCCCCCACATCCCTCGATGTACCCGCGTCCAGCTGTGTTTGTGATCCAATTTATAAACTCCCAAAGTTGTGGCTGGGTTTCTTCCACTCAACTGGGAAAGAAAAGTTTTCCAAACTCACATGATTAAATAGCGCTTCACTTAGCTAACGAAAAACAATCGATAAAATGAAAATCGATCCTAATTCAAAAAATAAAAAATAAAAATAAAAAAATAAATAAAATGAGATGAAGCGAAAAAAAAAGTGAAAACTTCACGGTCGTAGGAAAGAGACAAATATTACCCTCTAAAAAATAGATTCCACTGCGTTTATGGGAGTAAGTGAATCACTACTACCGAAAGCTCTTAATTTTGCTTTCTGCCAACGATTTCCTTTACCACCAGTAAACCGAGTAATTGCAGCTTCAAAACTCGATGGCTATCCAATAACCAATTGTTTTACGTTCAGGGACTGTTCGCATATTTTGATAAGAAAATGAGCTGCATTTAATTTCATACGCATTCCATTCCCATTCGTAATGGGAAATTTCTTTTTCTTCCAAAATTTGTTAAGCTGTCAGACTGAGAGTAAGTGGATTACTACAAACACCATCCAATATAATTTTGTAGAAATAAAGAAATACCCTTATTAGTGATCCATAACAAATACGACAAACACATAAGTTATCTTCATATCAGCTAGTCAGGTAACAGAAATATCGTTCTATTTCTTTTCAGAACGTTAAAAGATCTCTATGGAAACTATTACTGTATTTAAAGTGAATTTAATAATAAAATTATCGAGCGTGAGAATGGAGTTTGATAAGAAGCCAAGAAAAGTCATTTTCAAACATACTAAAACAAGCAGAAATTTCTTTCATATCCTTCACATATTGTTAAAGTTTTTTACATAACGTAGCAGACAACTATTGCTCATTTTTCAATTCTTTCGTGAAATGCTTATGACTTTAAAAAATACCTTATTAATACGTTTCATTTGTTTGCGCTTTATTACAGTCAATAAACGTTTTAATTGCTAAAGGTAGATTTTTCCATCTCTTCTAAAAGATATAGGAAAGGAATCAAGAAAAATATAACCGGAAATGGAACAATATCAGTTCCTCTCCACTGTTTACGATTTGAAATCAGTTAATGTATTACTAATGAAATTTATCCAAACGTTACGGCAAGAATAAATAATATATTTCAAATATATTTATGAAAGTTTTATAACTAAAAGACTAAAAAATATCTCAGCTTTCCTGAACACTTAAAAATGTATCAAATATTTCAGTACCGAAAGTTGGAAAACAATTTTTAAAATAATATTCTCAGTTCTTTTAATATGTATAACAGCATTTTCAATCTAGCTGTTTTAACTTGTGAGAACAAAAATCAAATAAAACAGATAACTATTTTACACTTTTTGGGGAATTCAAACACACACACACACAAATTATTTTTTCCTCAAATTATAATATAGATGTGAAGTATTTTAGGAAGATAAATAAATCAAGAGTACTCTCTGTTTTATCCAAATCAATAATTACTATTTGACAATTATTAATTATTATTAAGCTAGAAAGTAAAACCGTTTACATATATCTTCAAAAATAGATTGATTCGTTTACTCTCACAAACTTTGGTAAACACCATTAGCATTCGATCTAATTTTCTAACTATGCTAGCTCGAGGTTTTAAAACAAACAATTGGAGAAGAAAAATACCTGTGGCCATTGACTATTTCCGGGATTATTACGCAAATGACAAATGCGGTCAGGAAGATAACATACATTTGACAGATGTAGTTGAAGACAAAAGAGTGCCTAGCAACTGATAAACATCGGTTAGTCTGGCATCCATTTACTTTGATAAGAGGAAAACATTGGCATGGAAATAATGCAAGGTATCTTCTCGTAAGAGCTTTATGGGAAGAATAGCATGTGTAGAAAATAATGAGATTTTGTGTCTGGATTATGTAGTTATCTTTGTCCACGTTCATGTTGAACAGTGGGAATGGTGGAAAATCGTTTTCGCTTATTGGTTATATATCGGCATGGATATCAAATTGTCTTTTTCAATCATGTATGAAACATGTCAAACATAATAACTGTTGTTTTAGCAGGTATATTCTATTTATAAACTTGGCAACTCTACGTTTTTAAATATGATATAGTATTACAAAAACTCGCTTTTTTATAAAATTTAAGATTTAAGTCTTCATGATTTTAATTAGGAAGTTATGTATGCGTGCGCATATAAGATGCTATTTTAAATACAGATTGATCAGAAAATTTCAAACTATTGCATTACAATATAACTCCATATATAGTATCATTCGACACACACACATTTAAAAGTTTCAGTAAAGAGAATACTATTAAAATATCCTTAGCAATGGATTCACCGTACGTAATAAATGTTACGACCAAAATTACAATAAAGTTGTCAAATAACACAGTTTTATTTTAAATATGTAACTCGATTTATTCATTGTTTATTAAAGGTGCCTTTTGAAGCAATACGCAGGCTATTGACGATGGACACAGCAATATTGAACCACAGACGAGTGAAGTGTGTGCACCTGAACTGACAAAGCTCTCACCACACCAAAGTGAGGACTTAGACCTTAGACAGATTTAATATAGATCAGTACTTTTCTATACGGTGTATCATTAGTGGTATCAGGATCCATAACCCCATCAAAAGCAATACCGGCCACGAGTTAACGAATACAAAGAACCGACCGAAATTCACTCATATTTTCTGAAATATACAATATACATTTAACAAGATGGATGATACGATTGCAGTATTATAATTTTAAGTTTAAAATTCTCCGCATTTTTTTTTATTTTACAGCATCAAAACTTATAGTGCTTAATTAATATAACATATTTCTCATTTTAGCAATAAATAATAACATTTTTAAACAGTTTTGACTTGAAAAAATTTTTTACAGACATCTGCGGTTGAAATAGTATTGTTAGAAACATATATATATATATATACAGAAACAAAGAATCATTTTGAAACACTACAAATCTCATTCTTTTTTAAAGGTAATTAATCCAGAAAATACTGAAATCTGAAAGTTTTTCCTTCTTATAGTCCTTTAAGGTATCCGACTAGGTTCGGAACAGTGATTTTGCAAAAGTGTACAAACGAATATTATTTATTATGTTTAATGTCACTTAGAATAGAATACACGTAGAAAATTGTTTTAAGAATATTATTATAATGAAAAATTATTTAAATGCAATACTTTGGCAAAAAAATGAACTTAGAATTAACTATTTTGAAAACATTCTCCTTTTAGGGAAATGCCTCTATAATAATAGTATTTTGCCTACATATTTTGCCTACCTCAAATCTCTGTACAGAGCCAGAACTAGGATTTTTGGAACATAATTTAGAAGTGGATTTATCCACATTTTAATACAACAGAGTGAAAAAATTTATATATATAAAAAAATTTATTTTGTAGTAACTCTGGAAATAATGTGAATTTTTCAAAAGTCCTACTTCTGGCTCTCTGGAGAAGCCTAAGCTATATGTAAGCAAATTATTATTATTATAGAAACATTTTTTAGAAAAACGAGATTATTTTGAAAATAGTTAATTCTAAGTTCTTTTTTTTTTGCCAAAATATTGCATTTACATAATTTTTTATTGCAATGATATTCTTAAAACAATTTTATACCTGAATTCTAATCTAAGTGACACTAAATATTAAGCAAAAATATTAGTTTGTACGCTTTTATAAAATCAAGGTTACGAACTATACCTAAATATATATGTCCATCTATATTATAAACCACAAAATGAATACTGAAAAGAATTAACGGAAATAATACCATTTATTATTCCGAAATACACTTACAAAAAATATTTACCATACATAGTAATAGCTTTTATAATTAAAGTATCCGAACACGTTGAAGTGACCAAATTTGGTCAGAACAATTTTTTATTTAATTGAACAGAGCGATGTTTGGGCTTTACAAAACGTCCTTTTTGGTTTTTCTACGATACCTAGAGCCGAAGTTACAATCAATTTTATAAAATTAGAAAAATTGGCACAGTGGGTCTTTAATCTACCGTAAGGTGGCGTTTAAATTATGTATCGAGAAATCTGTCAATGCGAGCCTATTAGCTCAACAGTAGAAAACTATTTTTTCGAAACTTTTTGAGCCTAATATTTCTATTATTTTCTAGAGAATGAACTAAAATACTTCTTACTGTAGGAATTTTGAGTTATGGCCTGTTATTGAAATAATGGTCTCATAAAGAGAATATCACATTTCTTATAATATTTACTCGATCAGTTCAAAATTTTTTAAACTTTAATAGATCATTAAGGGTTTAGTATATTCTCCAAATAAATCCATTTAATTTGTTTTAGCAATATTTTTTATTGATATAAGTTTAATAGTTTTTCTCTAATTGCATTGAAATTTTACAAAAATATTGCTCACATTTCACTTATTATTGTGCTTTTTGTAAAATTTAGATATATTTTTAAAAAAATATTTTTAGTTTAATAATAATAGGATTTATTGGTATTGATTCATAAAAAGCATGCTAAACATTTATAATAAGTTAGTATGCTATTTTTTAAAAAAGTACTCCGAACGTTTTTGGTTACCTTAATTTAGATGAATTGGGTTATTCATTCAAATTAGAGCTATGTTCTATAGTATTCTGTATGGAGACGTTCCCTTTTCAAATTACCTTTGCTGAACCATTTAGTCTTCGCTACTCCCTGAGCAAGTATACTAACTTTTCGATTTCCAAACGACCCAGTCTCACTGCATTTTTATGCTTTCCTTTTAATTATAATCATTTGTGTTCTATGGGGTAGCTTAACACCCATCACAGCAGCAAAAGCAAAATACCATCTTGTTTAATTCATTTTACATTTATTATATGCTTAAGGCTGGCTTAGGTGGAATCATATCTGGGGAGGCAGGATAAACTAAAGCATATGCCATCTGTTGTCAGTCCTTACTAATTAGTTTCGCAAAAAGAAAGTTACGATCTAAATTAAACCCTAACGTTAATGCTAAAATAAATAGAAACATCATACTCTACAATTCATGAGACAATTTGCTTGTGTACTGAAGTGGATTAAAACGTACTTGATGCATGCTATTGTCTTGGAGGTAGAAGGAGAAAAATAAAACGTTTGAATATAACAGTTTTCGTTAGTTTGCGTGAGAAACAGATAAATTCAAATATCATTCTTTCTTTTATTTTTTGAGAAAAATCCAGAAAAGGGATTCTCAGAAAACTAGTAATTAATAAGCAATTTAAATGATCTAGGGAATATAAGACTGCGTTTACTCTAAATTGTATTTTTTTAATAAAGTTAAAAATAATGTATGCACATTTAAAGTAAAATTATAAATTAAGATAATTAAATGCACATATTTATAGGTAAGCATAAAAATTTTCATGCGATCTTTTGTTTAAACTACATTTATAATTAATATTTATGTTGTTCTCTAAAGAAACTTGTACAAAAAATTCGAAACTGTATATGAATTTTTATATCATATGATGTTTAGAAAAGCGCCAATATTTACTGCTCAGGGATTATGAGAATTTATTTTCTCTAAGGATTAAATATTTGTATAGAGATGCATAGAAAAATGTAAATAAGATTTTAAAATTAAACAAGAAAAAAATGAGACACTGTTGATGTTATTTCCAGATATTTTCAGTCAAGCGAATTTGAATTTAATATTTTGTTTGTACTACCCAATATGTTTCCCTAGATAAATAAAAAAAAAACCCTTAAATCTAACAATGCATTTAATCATATGTGGTGGTACATTAATAAATAAGTTTTGGATTTTTTTACATCGTAAAACAGGTAAGGCTTTCACGAAATATTTAGATAATAATAATGCATATTTATAGGAAACACGATTTTCTGATTTTTTAAAAATATTGGTGATTTAGTGACATAAAAAATTAAACACACGTACAACACAAATATTTAAAGATTTTTTTTTCTGTTCATGGATTGGCAATTTAAGTATAGATTCCCCAGAATAGAATATTTCCGTATCATTATGAAATTCATGAATTTCAAAAGAAACTTATTCTAATTTAACACCATATAAATATCAGGGTTCTAATATATTTTGAAGATCTTAACCAGAAAAATATTTCTCCTTTTTGTAAACTGATAAAAACGAATTATGTGCAAGGAATTCAAATTTGTATTTTTTTTATTGACAGCCATATTGCACATGCATTCAGCATATCGCTACATTGTTGTTTCTCCTCAGATTGTAATGCCGGCTACTGAATTTCTGTTCCTTAAATTCTACCTAAAATGTACAGGGCGTTCCAAAATAGCGCCCGAACTCTGCACAGCTAGATTTCTTGTTGGGAGTACATAAAAAATACCCAAAGAACTCTATTTGTACGATGCACTATGAGAAAAATACGAAAAACCAAGTATGACGTAGCAAGAAAAAAAACTCCGTATTGGACGCACAACTGCAGTATTTGCAAATATTTAAAATTGCTGATATTCTAAGTGTTCATCGTGCATATCGAGGAAGGCATGAGCGCATCGTTGATTGGATAAGTTAACACGTCCCAGCAGTGGTGTTCACCGAAATACAAGCAGCATGCAGACGAGCAACTAATTCCGTCTGTGTAGTCAATACGTCTCGGTGTACCAATTCCTAGAGATAGTCCCATTTGAAAAAAAAACAGTGTGTGGTCTGGTGATCGTGGTGGCCATAGAACCGGATCTTCATGTCTGATCCAGTGATTGGAGTATGCCATATACAATTGATCAAGTACAAAAGCACAGAAAGGCATCAGGCTCACTTAATGAGTCGTCATGCATCATCATTCATTTATCATCATTTACCATGTTTTTCTCGTACACTACGGAGCATACACATACAATGATTTGGGCATTTTTTTTGCACTCCTAATGAGGAATTTGGCTGTGCAGAGTTTGGACTCTATTTTAATGCACTCTGGATAATAAATGATAAATTAAAAATAATTCTGGATTATTTCATTGTGCAAGAAACTTTATTTGATAAATGGAATCAATTGAAATCATAATGAACTAAAAACGCTGCTTTGGTTCAGTTTAAATCGTATTCGCATTCAGTCAAATATTCGGATGAATGTGTATTAATTCGGTTTCTTGACTTCTATACTTTAGGCTATTACATCCAAAAGCATGTGATAACATCCAAAATGGAATCTCATTTTCCAAATTTTCCGCATGTGTTATGAGGACAAACTATAAAAACGAAACTTCAAAGAGATTCTTTACTTGACAAGTGATAGTAAAATAATCAGACAGAAAAGAAAATTTTAAAAAATTAACCGTTATAACCTTTTTCTCTTTAAAATAAATAACTTACATTTTCTTCTTTGTAATTATTAAATACATTTGCAACTCAAAGTTTACGAAAAAATATCTAAAAAGTTTTAATATTTTAAGTAGATAAGTTTTTGTAATATTTTATGGTAACTTAAAACACGTTTAATTATTACTAGAATATTTTTTTTTACATTTATGACACAATTCAACAGCAGGTATATATATATATCTATATCATAAAAATAAAAATATTCAACTGACATATTAATTATTAATTATACATGTTTCAGTAACGTAGAAGCTGACGATTCATTATAGAATATTCCATTTATTGTTTCAATTTTCTGTCTTTCCCACGATCTACATATTTTTATATTCTTGATAGTATAGGGTTTTCAACTTGAATATATTCAGTGCATAGAAGATTCGCCATTCATTCTGGTTATAGTGTGTACAACGCCAAAATATTTCAGTCATATACGTGAGAAATGCAAAAAAGCAAATTAGACTCAATATATATATATATAAATATATACTCCACTCTTATTAAATTAATTTTTATGCTTCGGAACTCATTTTTTTGAATAACCTTAGAAATTGATGATACGCGAAGCTAAAGGGTAAAAAATTTTCCCGTAACCGCTAGCTGTAGATGGAAATTATTCATTCTTTAAATTTAGCACAAGCTACCAATGACAAGCACTTCATTCACTTTCATTTATTTATCATAAGGTGAAATGTCCACAACTTCTTAAAATGTCCAGATATATCATTTTTCAATCGCACACGTCTTAATAATATTTTAATCATATCGCGCTTAAGTAGCGTGATCAATTAATTGAAAGCACACATGCGTTCATGTGAGAATTAGGGGGAAAAACTCTTGTCATTCATTAATTTACTGTGAAATACTAACTTGTCGCCTATTAATATTGCAGCGTTCTTAAACACCTGGAGCAGAAGTTTTTCTACGCATATTCAATGCCAAAATGACTTGCATTCTGTCATATTTTAATGGATGAACACATGCAATTAGTATAAATTTTTAAAAAGTTGCTTATAGAGTACAATAAAAATCAGAATAAAAGAGAATATTTATCACTATGATGTTAGATGAGGGAAAATAATGAAAGTTTTGTAAATTAATTTTACAAGGAAAAATATGTAAAACATTTTGTCATCTTTTTTCCAAACATCAATCTGTATTAGAACTAAAATGAAAATTTATTATTACAAAAACCCTAATTATTACCTGCAGGTTTTTATTATTCTTTAAATAAAAAAAAAATACAGTTTTAACATAAATGTACTTTAGTCAACTACACACCGAACATTGGAGATCCATTATGATACCCCCAAATAGAGCAATAAGCGTGTCCAGATTCAAAACCACTGAGAGTGCGCAGCTTATGTTGGAGTATATAAAACGCTCATGCACTGTCTTCCCACGTGATCTTTGCCAAGATTCTAGCCTCGAATCCCCGCCTACTGGCCCTCCGCTGCTCGTCCAGTCACCATGCTGCCCTTGTCCAGCAAGTTAAAATCCACATTTCAACGTTCAACATCTCAATCTTATACCAGATATATGGGATTGATGGTTACTCTCAACCCGTATGCCCGCAGGCATTTCCAATGTTTTTGATGCCTCTTTCCACTTGTTAAGTGTGGGAAAAAACAGCAGATTTGACAAATTTCAATCAAGGTCAAATTATTATGGCTTTGCACCTGGGAACATCGATTTCAGAGGAGGCACGTTTGGTGGATTTCTCAAGAGCAGCTGTTTTGTGTACTTATCAAAAATGGTGCATGGATAGTGAAAAAACAAGTCGTCAGACCAGGGTTTGTAAACACGGTGCGCTGATTCCACAAAGAAGAGACTCACGCATTATTCACCATGACTGATTGCTTCAATGACCAATATCACCAGTAGGTACAACAAAGGTGAACTAAACGATGCGTTTCAACATAATGTGCAGCGTACACTACTATGAAGGGGACTATGTAGCTAGAGCCAGAACAGTGTCCGTGCGCTGACGGTAAGTCATTTTCAACAGTGCCTGCAATTGATAATTGGAGATCAGAAATGAACAATAGAAAAAATGGAATAAATGTACCTAGTCCAACAAATCCTGTTTTGAGGTCAATTACAATGACAGGCGAGTGAGTGAGTGAATTTGGGGTTTTATGGCGCAAGAGCCAAAATTGGCTAAACTGCGCCACAATGACAGGCGAGAGCAAATGAGCTAATTGCGTATGAAAAACTTTGCAAATGCATGCAAATTTGGCCAGATATAAGATGATATACTGGTATCGGCAATGTTTTCAGGAGGCACATTACGACCTATCAACCCCCTAAAACAATCACTGATGCGTACGTGCTATGTCAACCACATATCGGAAATAATGTGCCTATCCACTGTAAAGGAAATTTCAGTTGGTGATGGTGTTTACCAATAGGATGATGCACCATGTCATAAAAGCTGAATTGTCGGGAAGTGATTCGAGGAGCATTCTGGTAAATTTTAAATCAATTCTTAATTTCCTAATTCACATATAATTCAAACTAAACATTTGAGATTCCCCCTAGAAAACCTAATTCTTGCTGTCATGTTACCACCTCACATTATGCGGGAATTGCATTATCAGTTAATTCATTTATTTATTTGAAAAGATGAAGCGAACCCAGAAGGCTTAGTAGTACCAACCAGACAATTTGGTGAGTGCTTGGGACAAGATGCTTCAGACTATCAGCATCTTGTCGAGTCAATGACTCACCGGGTGTTGGTGGTTTCGAGAGAGAGAGAGAGAGAGGACGATAGTTGTCCTACTTCAAATTTTAAACAATTTATCATAATATAATAACGCTTCAGTGTAGTCGTTTATAGCGCTCATAACTGAAAAATTACTCGATTTTTGATTTATATTAAAAGGAAGTTGTTTTAAAACATACGTGAATTAGAAATATTTGAATCAATCAATAATTAACTTTAAAAATTTAAATCTAAAATTTCATCGCTATGATTTAATGAAATTTACACACCTGAAAAGTTCTTTTACGTAATATAATCAGAATTTAGTGAATCGGATATAAATTCCTGACTATAAATGTGTTTAAACCAATCCAGAAGACAGAATTTCGAAGTAATTTTAAAAGTGATTGATGTTTAAAATCTCTGCCAAGATATATTTATGTCAGTGGCAATTTTACAGTTGTGGTTATACGCACAAATTCTGTATATCATACGATTAATTGCAGCATTTCACAAGTATATACGCTTTTGATTTATGGAAACACGTTATGTATAGTTACGACATTGCCATTAATTTAGTCTCAACTGCATCAAACATACCTGTGAAACTTGGTTCGTAATTGTTGCGATTCACTTTAAGACTTGAAATTTATTGGTGTAAATATGTCAAATATATGCAAACATTAAAAATTTAAGAAAAGAAAAAGGTAATTTAATTTATTTGAATAATAAAATATATGTGATAATTTTTTTCTTATAAGTAAATTATAAAACTGATAGATTATTCTGATAGATTGCCCAAAATGTTTGAAATAATAACGCATTATTTGAGGAAAACATAATTTTTTTTAATTGCGCACGTCTTATTCAAATAACGAAGTAATAAAAATGTAAAAGGATAATTTCTCGCAATTAATTAGTGATTGGCCTACAATATTGTCTCATTTTTCTTCTAAATAAATTGTTTAGGTTTTTGTTAATTATATTTATTTTTACGTAAGTTTAAAATTTTCATCTGAATACCGGGATTTTATTTATTTAATTTTGCATTTCTCAGGGAAGAGCAACAAAAATTCGAACATAAGGCAAATTAAAAGTTCAAGAGAATCACAGTTGAAAAAAGACCCAAAAGGGAAAAATCCTTCGTTTTACAAGTTCGGAAAGACACATATTTAAACTGAGCGTTTATTTTCTCTGTCTATACATAGTTTTCTTAATAATAATTTTTCAATTTGTCCCTCCTTCTCGGTTTTAGTACTTACAAGCGAAAGTGTAATATTAATAAGTAGATATAAGAAATGCTATAGAAAAATAAATAAAATTATTTGGTAGGGAAAAAATCTCAAATAATTTAATTGAGGGGCACAAATTCAACTTACTTTTCTCATTACATTACTTAGACATTATATTAATTTTAAAGCAAAAACATTTAGTATGAGCACATTTTATACCACATTAAATAATAGAAGAAAATGTGGGATATACTGATAGAACTGGTACAATTTTAGGTAGCATTTATTTTATTTCAATCCATGGAATGTGCTGTAGGATATGTTCTCTATAATAATTTTTATTTTAACCCACATGAACGTTTTTCAATGACACCTGAATTAAGGTTAAGATCCAATGACTCTTTCAGTCAATGAAAAGCAAATTTAAGAAATTACCCTGAAATTCATAACTAATTGCAGAAAATATACCATGCCCATTCGATGAAAGGAAGCGCGCGTGTTGCATGTATGAACATAACCATACTTGTTAGAAGAGAGAACACATTTTCTATAAATAAAATTCAAAAAAACTTTTAGGCTGATCGATAGTTGTAGTAAGTAAATTAGTTGACATCTCTGACAAATAGAACAGTGCGGATCTTAAAAGGACATAATGTCTACGTTTGAAACATAAGCCCCCCCCTTCGACTCCCCTAAGTAGTAAATTATTTTTATCTAATGCATTATTTTTCATTGACAGCAATTATAAAGCATCGATCCACATTTCTCCTCAGATTTTGTTTTACTTATATTGAATTATCCTGATCAGTAAATTCATTTTATATGTAATTAAAATCAGTATACACGTCGAAAACACAAAATTTTTAACGTGTCCGCTTTCTTTCATAATTTTGAGAGAGAGAGATCACGTTTATCATTAATATTGAACGAATATAATAAATAATTATATTATAAACATCGTACTTTATTTAACTAAATTTTCATAAGAATATCTTGTATTTTTTTTCTTTTCATTTAAATAGAAATCTACTCGAAACATCACTAATACATCAATGCCCACAAAAATAATTTTTCACAGTTAGCCGTTTTTAAAGATACATAAATTAGAAAAGGCAGTAACATATGTGAATATTAGATGGCTACCTTAAATTCCCAAGACAGATAATTCAGCACTTAACTGAGCGTGATCCTATGAAACATCACTCACCAGATCTCAACCAGGTCAATTTGATATTCTGGTCTAAGCCTTCGTATCAAAGAGTATCAAGGTTTCCAACAGTCATTTCATAAATTTCACAATAATTGCAGCCTAACGACTAACTCTAACACTCAATTTGCTAGGGTTTAAATAGCACTCAAATTAGCATGAAATCATGTTCTCTTTACGAAGGTGGTTTTAAAGTCTACAGCTACAGAATTATTTTTCCCCAAGAGGATTAGTAGATGGGCACGAATAAGACCCGTCACAACGTTGCACTATGAAACTACACTAACACTATTAGAATTTATCTCGTAATTTTAAATCTCGTTCAAGTGATGCGGATGACAAATGAGCTAACGCCCCACTAACCGAAATTCCCTATGAGGTCAACGGGATTGTTTAGGTCCTTGACACATTTAAAGTGCAACAGCTATTCTAACTGTCATTGAAATACACTCATGGACAAAAAATTAGCGCACCAAGAAGGAGTCATCAAAATGAAACGAAATTTTACATACGTAATGACTACTTTGATATAAGTAAATGATTAGAAAATCAAAGAAAAAGGATCATTTATTTCAGAGAAAAAGGCAAGAGTACGGAGGATTTGATACCTGTTGAACTCCATCTAGCGCGAATGCACGATGCAATACGATCCGGCATTGAGACTTACAAGTTCTGTATGATGTCTTCAGACATTTCGTTCCACATATGCTGTTACCTTGCTTCTAGTTCGCTCAAACTCATGAGATGCCCAACTCGTCATCCCAAATGATCCCAGATATGCTCGATTGGAGACAAATCTGGGGATCGGGCAGGCTAAGGAAGGGTAGCAACAGTGCGAAGACAGTCTTGTGACACCTTTGCCGTGTGAGGCCACGCATTGTCTTGTTGAAAAAGGGCTCCTGTGAGCCGTTGCATTAGTGGAAACACATGCGGCTGCAGGATGTTATGGACATACCGCTGGGCTGTCATGTGGTGCTACGGATCAATACTAGGGGTGATTATGTATTATAGGCAATGACACCCCATACCATTACACAAGCTGTGAGAGCGGTGCGTCACTGTAAAGCAAAGACAGGATTGAGGTGTTCTCCTCACACGAACATGATTGTCATCAATGCTGAGATTGAATCTGGATTCGTCGCTAAAGATGGCCTGATTCCATTCAGCTGCAGTCCAGTTTCCTAGTGCACGGCACCACTTCAAATGGAGGAGTCGATGGGTGGTCGTCTTAAGGGCAACACACGTAATGGGCGCTAGATGCCAAATGTCCTTCAGCCAGGCGCCTTCGTATGGTTCGAGAAGACACAGGGGTCTCTAATGAAGTTGCTACCTGTGCCTAGATGGCTGTAAGCGTGCATTTCTTACGATGTGGCGGTCTTCTCGACGACTAGTCTGTTGAGGGCGTCCTGAGCCTTGTTTTCGTGTAAATGGCATCTCTCGGATCCCCTTGTCCCAGCACCTCCTCAGAACACAATCAGAGTGGCCTAGTGGGCAAGCTACTCGCCTAGCTGATCACCCAGCTTCCATTATGGAGATGATTCTGCTCCTCTCAAACTACGACAGCTTCTCATATTGTCTTCGAAAACGGCGTAATGACATTTTTATCTCAGCTTTTCTTTGTAAACAATTCAGCACACTCAAACAAGCTTTGATTACCTGCTTTTTACACCACGTAGAATGACGTTAAACGCCCTCTATAGGCTATACGAAATGCGCAATCATGCTACATTTCGAATCATTTGCATATCTCCCCGACATGTACCTTCCTGCCAAGTTTCGTTACGATCCCGCAATTTTTTCTTGGTATGCTAATTTTTTTGTCCATGAAAGAAGCTTCTCATCAATATATAAGTGATTCTATTATTATTAAAAACATTGTAAATGCATAAGCAAATATTTATATATAATTCTGATTTCTGAAAAAAAACTGTGCCAAACTTTTAGAAATATTTTTCAAACCCTATAAATTATTTCAAATGCATAACACATATTATTTCCGTATTTCTAATACCAAGACGTCTTGAAGGGTTGTCATAGAGAATGGTAGTAAGGAGTAGTTTTTCCCATTACCGCCACTAAGCGGAATAGAGGAAGGTGAGACGGCGAAACTAAGCTTTGTTGATACATTCAATGTCTAGGGTGTTGGACTTCCGGCGATCTTCTTAAGCTCTTGAGTCGCAACTCCCCTTTTGTTGAATGGTTTGGATAAGCGGATTACTACTGACCTTTATTCACTTTACTGCGACGTTATTCAGATTCGAGACCCTTTTCAACAGGCATATTATTTCTGTCTAGAAAACTCTCTTCTAATACATAATGATTTATGTTACTTTGAATCCATATTTATCTTCCAATGCTTTTATCATGGTATTAGAATAAAACGGAAGTAAAACGCAATTAATTGTACTTCTAAAACTCTTCCTGACACTCTTACAGTTCATTTTTCAAAATTGATTAATGGATAAATAAACTCAAGATTATAATTTAATTAATTTACTTTATAAATAATCCGTTTAATGATTTCATATATTACAGTTAATGCATGTTTCCGGATTTCCATTGAGTAATTATTGATGCATTGAGTAATTCAGATTAGAATATGTTGAAAATCTAAGTTTTTCATAAATTTGAAAAAGCTATAATTAAATGCATCATTTATTAGAAAACATTAGGGAATTGAAAATATTTTCACTACTAATATATTTAAGTATCTTACAAAATTTTTTAAGTAGCTTGATTATGCATAGGTAGAAGTTTTAAGAGGTTTCAGGTGTGTGTTACTTTATCTCGAAAGCTGTAAACATAAACAATTTTCAAATTGATACAATTCTTTGAAATTAAAATTAAATAATTCGAATCTTTTACACCTTATGTATGAAAGAATGATATTCCAAAAAAGTGTAAAATGTTTTAAACAATCATAATTTTAGAAATTCTAAACATAAGAAAATAAGAAACATGTCTGTAAGAAATATGAATTGCTTTTATGTTACGCATGTTTTCTTCTAAAATAGAAGCTCTAATTACTAGAAATACGTTGATTTATAAAGTTAAATGTGTTTTTATTACACTATAGATATTTTAATATAAATCGAGTAATATAAATTATATTTTTTAAAAAATAAAAAAAATTACATTTAAGGAATTATTACAATACATTACTTTTCAAATATTTTGAAATGAAAACGATAAATAATCCTCAAATTAGGGAGGGCTTAAGGAATATAATGCATTTTATAATTCTACAAAGTTTTATACATCAAAGGATACTATTTTAGAAAATAACCCACTCAACATAAACATTCCTTAATATTTATTGCAAAAATGTTTCTTTTTTGATATGCTTATAATTTTTGAATTAAAATTATATTTTAAACATTTTGTACTTTTTTGAAATCACATTTATTTATAAATATTGTGCAAGAGATTCAAAGTATTTAATTTTAATTTCAAAGACTTATACCTGTTTGAAAATTGTTTATATTTTCAACCCTCGAAGTAAAATTAACACCCCTAAGACCTCTTAAACTTATTTAATATTCATATTTCTTCTTTTTAAATCATTTTTATGTATTTACTTGAATATCGTAATTAATTATAGATATTTAAAGAACAAACTTAAGAACATATGCCATTCATAAAAACATGTAAAATGTCTAAATTAAAAATAATGCTAAATAAACTACAATGAGCTGTAGCTAAATAAAGAAAACTAGCTAGATAAATAATTTATAAAAGATACATAAATGTCACCAGACATATAACAAGGAATTAAACCAAAAAATTACTATAAATACTTTGCTGCTTTAAATATTAAAAATACTTGACTATAAAATTATAATTAAATTAAACATGTAGTTAGCCTTTCAATTTTTCCTTGTAATCAATCATCTCTAAGCTGCAACCAACGGTACTTTTATAAGTCATAATACTACTAAAAAATATTGCTCTTATTTCTCCTTAAAAATCTATATTATCTATCAAAAATAATTAATACATTAATTTTAAAACTTCCCCATACTAATTAGAAATCAATCGCCGATGATATATTTCATGTTACTATTCATTTGCATAAGCTCATAGTTAATTTTATGCCAAACTTTATCCGAGACTTCTGGTAAGGAACTTTATAATACAAAAGCTTCGGCAAGTGATGTGTGAATGGTATCTATTTGTATTAATATTTAATCGCGCGATACTTCTGCACTATAGAAAATTCTAAATCCATTTCTATTTAATAATCAGCATCGGCGTAACTCATTGTGATGTCTTTGGTGGAAACAAAGTTCTTGAAATTTCAATCATCTACACTTATTCCAATCTGTTATTCAATCAGTAAGTTAATCCAACCCATTCTTTAGAATAACAGAAATAGAGGACACTTCGAAGAGAAAAGACAAGCGGAAATATCTGTTTCGAAACTTTATGATAATAGAGAAATGTTTCCTCAGTGAACTCAATAGCAATGAGCACCTTCATGACATTCGAAATACATTTCAATCAAGAAATTAATTTAAGTGCACAAGGAGCTACTTGAATGGCTTGATGTTTTTGAACGAATTAAATTTTCACTATAATTTTTGTTAAAAATTTTAATCAGTATAATTTATTATCATTTATTATTCTATTGGTAGTATAAATCTTAAAATACCAGAAAAATTCAACTTCAAAAATTAAATGAAGTCCTGTAAGATATTAATCGTTTCGCTGATGCTTAAATATGTAATAAGTATTCAGGATTTTTACAATTTCGACAATATTTAAAGTGTTTTTTGGAGAGGGGGGAGAAAGGGAAAAATTAGCTATGTGAAACAGGAGTATAATTTGTTGGATTGGGAATTCAGATAGCTAAATGGTCATGAACGTGAATACTACTATCGGTGATGTCCACTTTGTCCTAGTTCTATACGATTTCAGCGACTAGCTGTTGACCTTAGTAGGGATGTTTATTTGAACCACCAACCTACAGGTCCACAGCTACGCCGTGAATGGCTTAGAAGAATGAGATGAAAGGAATACCTTTTCGGGCCAGTCGTTACGGGCCTTTATTCCTGTGCTTTGTTGTTTATGACTTGCAGAAGGAAGCGCCGCTACATTACCCCTTTCTAGAGAAGGAAGTTATTTTTTCTGTTAGACTTTCTAAACGATACTGTGAGAAGGTTGTTTTTCCCAGCCACACACAATTACTGCGATCTTCAGTAAGTTTGGGATGTCGTTGGAAAGTTTTTCCATTGACGTTGTGTGCAATCTCTTGTTAAAATGGCAGGTCTAGTTGACGCGTGCGCTATTGCCGTTCTGAGAATCACTAGTCATAACTTATTGAGAATGTCTTAGTTAGATTCTATATGGAATAAATGCGTAATTAACCAGTATCGTTAGGCTATGCTGCCTTCTATTAATCAATTCCTGAGACACCACTTCGATGACAAGCTGTTGACCTTGGCACGGGTGCTTATTTGATCCACCAACCTTCCATTCCTCAGCTACGCCGTGCATGCCTTAGACAATTGAAAAGGAAGGAATCCCAATTCGGACCAGTCGTTAAAGGCTTTTATTCCTATCCTTTGTTTTTTACGACTTGCAGAAGGAGGCACCGCTGCATGATTCTCTCATACTGACTTCTTAGACGCCTTCTTAAGGCAAAAACGGGATTAACGATTTAAAGAGTTAGGGATTATTTCTGTCTCTCCTATAAAGTTTATTGTCTTTGGTAATGTGTTTCCAGGATACCCTAGCGATCTTTGTCTATTTCAGACCAGCCTATTATTCCACCTTATCGTTCAATAATTTCTTTTTATTCATCATATGTTTAGATCAAAAATATAGATTTGACACAATCCTTTGCATAATGCACTTGATTAATTAAAATTAAATTGAAAATTTTTAAAGTGCTTTATTTAAATTGGTATAACGTGTGTGTGGTTCTTGATCGAAAACAACCAGTTAGAAAACCATCTTTCATTTTGTGAATAATGAGGAATATTATACGTTATTTTTAACTGAGCCTCAAAGTCTTATGGTGATGTAGATAGATTTGGCATTATTTTTGTTATCTGGTGGATGCTCTAAATCACGAGATTGGACACAACAATAATCCTCTCATATACCTACAGCGACTTTAATACAAATAAACCAATTTTCCCCGAAAGAAAATCTATAAATACTAGCTTTTTACATCGAATACTGATAAGGAATACCTCAATTTTGGAAGCTTTTTAACATTTGAAAGATTTCATGTAGTTGAATAATTTTGATGTTTTAGTTTATAATGTATCAGAACTCGCCTACCATTTAAGCTTCATAAAAATTCTTTAAAACTTAGATTTTGGAAGATAATTTTTCTTTCTTTCATGAGGTTTCCTTTATCTTTAAGCATGCTTAAATTTAGATATTCAAGATATTAAACTAAAAGAACCTCACTGAAAGTGCACAGAAGTAATTGAAGTAAATGCATTTGACAGGTACACTTTAATCGATTGTTTATTAACGGGGCAATGCCAAAGCTATTGATAACGAACTACATAATTTTGAACCATGGTCAAGTGACGAGGACGATACATGAACAGACAAACTTGAAGAATTTTGAGCTTTTATGGATTTAACCATTTACTTCGTCTCTTTATGGAGAATGTTTAGGAATCTAAATTCAAACCGACGTTTTGACAGAAACAACTCCAACCACGAGTCTGTGTTCTTGACTGCTTGGCTACTAAATTTGCTCTGAATATGTGCCAAATGTTTTTATCGGCGTTTAATACACCGATGTATAAACATCTACGTTTTAATACAGTTTTTAATGATAAATAAGCTGAAAATATAATTGAAATTATAATGTTTTACCAGTCACTTAACAATAAATATTTTTTTTTTTGATTTTGAGCATAAACGCTTTTAAATTTTGATTAAATACTTGAAAGACAATTATATGCGTGAGTAAATCTACACGAGTCAATAATTTCTGCTGCTTTGGGTTTTGACAGAATGAAATTTTATGTAATTTTTCATCCTTCACAAACACAGGGATATTTTTTAAAATTAAATATCTACTGAATAATTCAATATTTTTGTATCAAAGCATTCATAATGGAACATGTAATTTTCTATCCAAAATTCTCTCTTTTTTTTTCTTTTCTTTTCTTTTTTTTAAGATTAATTTTGTATTCCTTTTGTTGAGCATATTGATTAAAAAAGTTAACTCATTAATTGTATAATTTAGAGAGAGAGAGAGAGAGAGACAATATAAGATTAATATATATATATATATATATAAAGAGTGTTTTTTTCCAGGTATAGTTTAAGTTGGCATTACTTTCCAAGATGGCGACCGATTTAACAGCTGTCAAGTGATTTATTCTCAGTTTGGTTTGGCAATTCATCAAAACGATCATCAATTCACGTTTTGGACCTGTGAATTAGCCTCCAAGATCTTGTGATTTAACACCGCTAGACTATTTTCTGTGGGGCTATGTAAAGTCATTGGTCTATGCGGATAAGCCACAAACACTTGACCATTTGGAAGACAACATTCGCCGTGTTATTGCTGATATACGGCCACAAATGTTGGAAAAAGTCATCGAAAATTGGACGTCCAGATTGGACTACATCCGAACCAGCCGTGGTAGTCATATGCCAGAAATCATATTTAAAATGTAATGCCACAAGATTATCTTTCGAATAAAAAAAAATTTCATGTCAATCGAATAATACATCGTTGTTTTATTGCAATTTAAAGTTCTATACCTCTACAAAAACACCCTTTACATAAACTGAAGAAAACCTTTAAAAGTAACACAGAAAGCCCTTTCATGAATGAAACATAAATGATATTTTTAACTAAAAAAATATCAGTTATTTTGTTGTTAATTCTTAGTTTAACAAATATTTATCTTGGAGACTGCTTAGAAAATGTAACTGGCTATATCAATCTGTGGAGTTGATTGAATGGTTTGTTTATGAACGTCCCACTAAAAGAAACATAAGATCTACTAGTGACGGATCATGCAAGTTTGAGCTTTAAACAAATGCCGAAGATAGAAACTGAGCTCTAACAACTCATTTTACATATTTACGCCTTAACGCGATAGAGAGAGAGCTCTAAGGTCTTATAAAGATAACTTATATTAACAATGCTGTATAAAGACCTTTGAAAGTACTATAAATGCACCCAATCTCTATTGGTAAAGAGTGTGTTACTCTTCAACTGAGTTGGATTGTCTGAATGATTTATTCTTAAGGTAATGCAGACACTTTAATTGGCAAAAATCTGCCTCAAAATCAAGTAAAATATTTTCAACATAAATTATTATTTAATTTTTGTTCCATTATCTCCCAAAATTTGAGAGCTCTAAGTTAAGAAATCTAGAGCTATACGATAGCTTTTATATTTGTTTTTATTCGCATAAACTCAATAGCAGATGAAAACTTTAAGATGATTTTACCTCAGAATATAAAAATATCACTAATTTTTCCTTATTTAAAAGACTGAGGCTTTTTTTCCTATTGGGCCAAATGTTTTGATATTTTTTTCCTAACTATTGCTATTAATACATGCAACAAAAGTTGATATGCACTTTTGAATCAAGGAAGTATTTGATTAAAAAAATAGTTACAAAATTTAGAATTTATACATTTTTTTTTCAAAAATTTTTAGCATAAAAAAACCGTTGTTTTGTGAATTTTAATCATGTTACCACAAAATTCCTACCAATTGTTCTTGTCCATAGAATGATATACAGTAAAACCTGATTTTGTGCGGTAGATAGGGACCTCATGAAAGAAATCGCGCACAAAAGTATTCGAAAAGTCGCACTTAAAAAATGTCTATTATTTAAGAAATTTATTAGAAAGTACTTAAAAACAAAATAAATAATTAAATTTAACATGGAAACATTTTAAAAACATTTAATTTCTCATTGTATTGTAACGGGTCTATCCGCGAGCCTTCACTAATTCTCTTGGGGAAAACTGCTTACTTTTAAATGTTATTCTATTGAAAACTTTCTCCCAAAGAAGAAGACATGGTTTATGTAAATGAAGGGTTATATTTAAGCATTAACTTTTAGGTACGTGAATTTAGTGGTTAGTGGAACGTAGCTGAGAGTTACTCGACGACTAATTACTGAATTATCCAAAATTGTTAACTGATGATTTAGTCAATAAAGTTAGAGCTGAATAATAATGACTGGAGGTCGAGCAAATGGGAACGGAATTACGGTGGTTTAGACCGTAGAAAACCAAAGCGTTTAAGGAGTAAGTTAATATTGAATTATAATTAAATATTAAGTATCCTTTCAGCCGTGCAATTGCTCCTATACTTAGAAGTGTGCATTTTCTACCCTGGGTTGTTAAATTAAGTGAAAGACCTATAAACTAGAATTATATTGACTACGGCTGATCTTTCTTCTAACCCCCAAACACCTATAAACGCAACAGCTCGTTTATCACAGTATACATGGGGAAATTTTCAAAATGTGCTTACATAATTCACTGCTACTCCACGTAATCCAAAGCTCGCACCTTACTGTGATGAATTAGTTCAAAATCGCTCTCGTCACTTGAGGATACAATTTCAATTGATTTATTTTTTGGCACAGTAAAGTAAGAGATAAGTTTTTGGGACGACAGTCAATTGATCAGTTGCTTGTGAATATCATGATAAACATATATGCATAATCGAAGCTCTGTTTGGAATTTCAAAATCCTTTCGGAATAGGTATTTATTTTAAGAAAACACTTTTCTGATTTGTTGGAAAGCTTAATCCTAGTATATATTGTATCCTCTCTCAAAGAATCGGGTGCTTCCTGTCCGTCTTCATAATCTATCAAATTTTTGACAATGCCACTGGCTTTGAAAGTTTCGCCTTTAATCAAGTGCGTACTGCTGGCACGTTGACGGAAAGCTATTGAACGTGCATTGTCGAGAGATTGTTTATAAGAAATGAACAGATCGTCTTGAAGTGTATATATGTGCATTGATAGAAAACATTACAGTAACACCAAAACCGTTGAAATTCATATACCACATAAAAAAAGATCACACAGAAAATATCGTACAAAACAAATCGCACAAAAAGGACCGCACAAAAACATGTTCTACTGTATTTGTAAATCAGATTTCCTGGGTATGCGTCAATTGTTTCAAGATGAGTAGAAATTTAAAATTATTACAAAAATTTTAAAATTTCTTTAAAAAATTAGATGGTTTGTTTTTTGGTGGTATTTTAAGCACATATCCTGTATTTTACATGCAAAAAATCTTGAGATCCACTATAAATCAAAGATTTTATTTAATATCATATCATTGTCCCTTAACTTCTCAATGCGAAGCAACACATGGGCTATCGACAATGTTCCTTGTAATTTTAAATTTTGGTCACACAGGTGAAAAAAACTATGCCTGAGGAGGCAACTCAATCTCCACAAACTTCTATACCACTCCAATGTGAAGAATTTGATCCTGAACACATTTAAGGTACATCGATAACTCACTGCATGCGAGGGAAATTTAGTGGCATCAGGCCCCTTAAAATTCCGGTAGGGAAACCTTAATCATATCTGTTTTGAAGGGAGCTAAAATAGTAGTATCAACTGACCTACATTACGGAAAATAAGATTTAGTAATCATGCTATACTATTGTCCAAGTTTTGCAAAATATTCCAGCTTAAAGAAAAATTATAGTGTCTTATGTTCCCTTAGTATTTAATTACTTATTTAAATTCGTCATAAAAGAACTGCTTAAACATAAGCTAAAACTTCTTTATATTTAAGAAAATTTATTTTATTTTGAAGAAAAAATATGTATACACATTCACTTTAAATGTGTTACATTGTGTCGTACCAGGGAAAGAACTCATCTTAAAATCTTAGTATAAGTAACGTAATTCTTGTGAAATGCAACAAAAATTAAGAAATATTTTTTTTCACAAAGGGCAATGAAAAGAGGTTAGGAGGAAAGTTAAAGCTGGTTTTTTTAAACAAAAATTGCAGACCCTTGCAAGTCCATTATGCTTGCTAAAAATGACATTAATATATGTTCATTATTCATGTTTTAAGGCACACATTTTTTTAAAGCTTTATCTCTTTCGAATGAAGATGATAAAGCCAAAGCCTCAACTTATAAAATATGATATTAAAGTAACAAATGTTGCTAATTACCACTTTAAATATTAAATTTCTTAGAAATAGTTACCATCGCTTACAAATTAAATAACAGGAAGCCAAAATAATAAAAGCTTCAGAAAGTACGCACGAAAAAAAATGTTAAAAGCGTTTCTACTCAAGCTGTTTAATAGCCGAAACTCTTTTACTAGCTATTAAAAAGAATATAATGATTATAAAAGGACGCAACACTTTTTTTTTTTAAATTCGGAAGTATTCATCCTTATTCTAGGCAGTGTTTAGATAATTTCGTACATCACAGTGTAAATTAACTTTAAAATAACGCTATTATTTTTACGAGCCAAGCATTTCGCTACTCAGTTACTACTTAAGCACTGTTACGCAGCGTAACAGCTCTTTTTACTAACAAATCAAAACAAAGTAAAAAACCAAAAGAAGACCAGCTCTGGGAAATGTGATTTTCGTAAAAGAACACACAAAACAAAATTTAAAGCAGATTAAACAGCGCAATGATTTTCCTAAAAAAGAACATGAGAGAGTTTGAGTAAGTCCACTGGGACCTATTCAAACCATCCCGTAATCGTATTTTAGGCGCAATTTTTCATCTAAAAATCGCTCTAGCTCATTCTCCCTATTCTTACAATCATTAAGAAAATCATTAATGACCAATAAATGCGAGTTGAGAGCCCTTTTCTCGATAATTATCCAAAGAAAGAAACAGAGAGCCTTAAGTATCGCTATCTTTATGAGAAGCGAATAAGGGAAAGAGAAGGGCAATAAAAAGATCCCTGCAAGGTACAACACGCTAGAAAACAAAACCCTTTTCGATCGTATGGTATAAGCAAGGATTAAAAGCTAAGTAACACGATGGAAAAGAACTAATCCAAGCTCTCGTTGTTTGTATTGGCTAATCCCGAATGTGCATTTCTAAACCCTAGAGTATTCATGAATGATAATCCCCTATCCCCTTCAGCAATTCTGAAAAATACTACCCAAGATTACCTTCTATAAATTTTCCTGACATAAAAACGGAGCGGAAAGTAAAGTAAAGATTAAGTAAGTAAATGTGTAAATAAAAATGCATCATTTGTTTTTTAATTCAACCTAGCGTTACCTTAAGATAAATAAAGGGATAAAAATATTGTTTGTTCGAAAGCAATTTTTTAAAATATTGAATTTTATCTAGTATATTTCCATACATTGATGTTAGTTACTGAAAAAAAAATATTCTCATCTGACCTGGAGTAAATATTCTATGCATTTAATCTTATGCTAGAGTTCGGCGTATACTTTTGAATAATGATTACTAATACTGTTTTAAAAATACATTCAATACATTTGAGAGTTTAGCTGATTTTTTTTTATTTATTCTTATTGAAGCACAAATGTTTCTTAGATGCAGTAATACATAAAAAAGGGAGTTGATAAATGTGGAATCAACAATATTTGAAAAAAAAATGTTGGTCTGAAAACCAAATTCTTATATGAAATATAAATTTGGTGGGTTTTTTTATTCTAACAGTTAAATTTAATCTCTCAAGTAAATTCAACATCATTTTCCCTTTTGAGAATACAAGTATTTCCTTTTTCATCTCGCTTTCTCTGTTAAAAGAAATCATACTTATAAACCTGCATAAAATAATATATTATACTCGAAGTACCAGTATAATACATATATTATAGTGAAAATTTTCTTTTCTTTTTCAGCCGCTATACTCTGAAAAGTTGTCTTTTGCCTTTCCCCTAGCTAATAAAAGTGACGAAAAATAATAATAAAATTATTTTGAGCTCGAGCAACGCACTTTCAAGTTTATCAAAATGGAGAAATTTCACAATACCGTCAATTTCTTGTAATTATTTAAATTGCTAATGTCTCAGCACTATTATTTTAAATATGAAGTTCAGAATACACGGAGCCCAAAAAAACTTAAAATGCAAACCCAAAATATATATTAATCGGTCAAAAAGCTCTCAAAAATCAAACTTCTTTTTCGTAAAACTAGCAATAATTGGTAATTTTATTTGTATGTACTTTTGCCACCAATTAAATGGTGAATACATTTTTCATTGTAAAAATTTTTAATACATGTATGTATTATGAGCCTTTTGACATCCGAATCAAACGGAATTTGATTCAGACTTTCACTTTCCCCGTGAATGTGAATGCGATAAAGTTGAAAAATTGGAAGTATCTTGAGCATCCGGGAAGGTAAACAGAATCAACGCATGATACTTAAAATTCGTTGGAGATGGTCATTAACGTCTCGCAAAAGTCAAAGTCTACAATGGTACATGAATTGAATAACATCTCCCAAACATCATTATATGCTAAGAGGTTTAGCATATATAGTCTATATATAAAAATGTCCAATACTTCCCTTTATTCCCCTTAATTATTATAAAGACAGCTTTGAGAAATTAGGATGTTATTAATCTTAAAAGATGATGGTATATCTTGCTTTAGTGCACTTTTCAAATTACTTCATTCACAAGTTTGACAAAACATTCCACAGTTTTAGAGTGATAGGAGAAGCTTTAGAAATTTGTATTCGATTCATTTATTGCACCATAATTTTGATGGACAAATGACATGATAGTAACTAGTAGCTGATCAGAAACTCCATTAGCTCAAATTGGCATTAAACAATGGTGTTGTTTTTAGATTGATTTCCATTTTTCACGAGTTTTCTTATCGCTGCCATACCGGAGGGTTAAGTTGGTTCTTATCATTATATGAAATTTAACAGCCTCCATGCATTTGTATTTGTTTGGTTTCAATACGTTAAGGTTCGTAGGTCTCCAGAATTTCAATCGAAGTACTTTGATTAATCTGGGTCTCTTCTCCCTTTGTCTTTCTTTTAAAACTCGAGTTCGTTTATGTATATACTTCCTGTATATCCAACGATTCAAACTTTACAAACCTACTTTTTCTGCCTTTTAACATAAAATCTAACTCATCTGAAAGAAATCGAATAAGCTTGTGGGCTAAAAAGGATGTCCATTCAATTTAGGCTACTCAAGTTCATCTTGCGTCATGAAGATGGCATTATCATGTTGAAACAGTACGATGCGGATGGTTTGTACAAATGATCGAGAACCACAGGAAAAGCAACACTTGTGTAGAGTACTAATCTAAAATATCATAAATGTGCTCAAGGGACGTTTGCTAACGACACTACCCCAAACTGTGAATCCTGATGTTGGACTTATGTAACGCTAGACGATATGAGTTGGCAGGTGACGTTCCTTGGGAAGCCCATCATTGGCCCATTAATGAAATTAGGATTCATTTGAAAACAATATTCCATGTCAATGACTGGTCCAGTGGTGACAACCTTGATACCAAGTCAGGTGTGTAGCTCAGTGCTGAGTGGTTCAAGAATCTCCAGCGGTTGGCTGCCATGATCACAACTGTCTCTTGTGCAACCTGTAGCATGTGGTTTGCTATTTTCAGATGCACCTTTTAATGCTGGCAAGTGGCATTAGTGGTCCGTGTCGTGGCAAACAGATACTATCGAACCATCCAGTGTCCAGCCTGTCAGTGCAATTGGTACACATCTGTGCGATCTTTTACTTTCCGGCGTGATGATTCTGCATTTATCTTGCCACATATCACTGAAATGTACTCCCATTATGTCCAAAGTGAATGGCAATTGAGAGAATTGATAAACCAAGGTCATACAGCTCTGAACTTACATCTCACAGAAACGTATACGCTCCTTCACTAGTTCGGATGGTGTATTCCGTCACTGATAGCATATACGAAGTAAGCCAGCTGTTAGCTTCTAGAATTGCAAACTGGGTATCATGTGACTTCAAGCGCAAGCCAATTTTATCATTAGCATATACTTTTTATCTGTATCCATTCCATAGTTTGCACTTAGCAGATCGAACTTCTTCCTGATGTTATAATTTCCCTCATAAATATGTGAACCGAGTGCTATAAATTTTCCATCTCTACTTTAATTAGCATGCTATGAAACTGATAAACTATCTAACTATAGATTATTTCACTTTTTAAGTATTTCTTTAAAAAAAAGTATAATCAAATCAATAATTCTTTCGCCCTAAAATCAAATCGATATCTATAGCAAAACATAATAACAACTAAATTAAGTTTTTGGTGAATACTTCTTTTTGAAACATATTTTAGTGAGTTGTACACAAAACTTAAAGCTATGTACATTACTTGTAAAATGGAAATTTATTTCATATGAAGAAACCTAGCTTTCAGAATAAAATACTGTTTACAAATCACGAAATACGAGTAAATTACATATCGATCATGATTTAATACATTTATGCTTAGTTTAGGGGATTAAAAAATTATGATTAATTTAAAAGCCACATTAAAATATAACCAAACTTAGATCAAAATTACTTAATTTATAATTTCTCCTTTCACTTATTACAACTATTCACCAAATCACTACTTGGAAAATTACTGAAAAGTTTAACCATAACGAATCTCTTTTTTTCTGTGTGCCTCATGATTTAAATACTTTTCAAATGTAAGCAATAAAGGCATACATTGCACGAGTTAGTACAGATAATCTCTTTCTTTGAAAATTAAATCATAAGCAACTTCCACTCCCCCTGCATAATATTGCAGAAAACTTTTCACAATGCAATCCAATCTTCGATTTAAAGATCTGCGACAAACAGTTACATTATAATTTTAAAAAAGAATAAAATCAAATACTATTTAAGTATTTTCTTAAAATTTTGAAACAAAATAAATAAATACCGGCAGCTGGTTTTTTATGCGTGTTACACTTTCCTCTGGAGTAACTTTGTTCTTTAAGAATCAATAATTGATGTCAGATAAATCTTGAATACACAGATATCTGATAAATTGGTTGAGTTTTATTTGATTTCTTTATTATAACACACTCTAAAACAACACGAGGGCTATTCGCGACGGGAATCAAAATTTGAACTGTGGTCAAGTGACGAGGACGACGCCTACTTAGTCAGAAATCTAACGTACATCAGCCCTTTCCATGACGGGTCTTCAGTGGCATCAAGACTCGAACTCATGATTCTTTGGTCATTAGTTCGTAACTGTGACCAATCGGCTACGGCTGTCACAAATCACATGGCTTGATTCATTTGTGATGGATCTATTCGTGACCCTTCCACTAATCTTCTTGAGAAATCTTTGGGCTATCAATTCGCGTTATTCACGACCAACCCTTTGGAAGAAGAAAATCTTGATATGTAAATTAAGTTACAATATGTAGTCGAGATTTTCTAGCTAGAATAAAGAGTAGGATAGGAGATAAACCAGTAATCAGGTGAAATCGTTACTGACAGGCATCATTAATGAATTATTATGAATAATGCTTATTAGGAGAAGGCTTTAAAGTGACGATTGTTCACTGAGATTAAATTGATATTAGATTAAGTCGAATGATAGCTTACATCCTATATAAAGTAAAGATCAGGTTTTATAGTCTCCTGATCTTTCGTGTATTATCGTCGTTGTTCTACTTTCGCGGTTAGCACTGAAACATTCTCTTATTGTTATTAATTGAGTTTGAGTCGTTGTATTGTGTGAACAATAAATAGATTGATAGGATCATGGTGAGTGTTTCTTCCCTACCTCCCACATATCTAGGGGCTCAAGAAGGAGGTGCAAGCCATTCACACTGGCGCGCAACGCGGGGCACCATTGTGAGCGTAGGGCTCCCAAGAGCATTAGTCGAAGGATCACGAATAATTCCGTCTCAGATTGATTGATTGATATAATTTACATCTCGAGCTCTGAACCAAAAAGAGTATTATTGGTGACGGACCTCGTAATTTCAAGTGACGCCTGGTACCCCGCTCTGCTAACATCCATACCACGCCAAACGAAGGATTTACAGACTCGGCAGCTTGGAAGTGCATCAGTCCCAATAACACAGCGGGTCTTCAGTGGTACTCGGCTAACACAACCACACAAATTGGCTAGAAGAAGAAAACTTGATACCTCACAGTCTTCAAATAAAATGTATGGATAAACATATGTGATTATATTTTATGTACAAGTCTACCGAAGAATTTTTTTTTGCTTAAGCACAATTTATATTTTTCTTTCAATTCAATTTCTTTTTTTACACGTAACTGTTTCTGTAAAAAAGACCTGTGAATTCCTTTTATCAAAGAATTTCTGCAGTGAATACAGCAACGAATTTGTTTTTCTCAAAATCAAATACTATAATCGGAAGTTATTGAATTGGAACCTTGATATTAAGAGGATGAAAGCTATCATAATATAATCACAGAGACCGTGAATCTGAAAAACTCTATTGTGAATACAGTGCACACACAAGACAGTTAAATTATCTCATCAAATACCTAGAATAAATATCGTATAATTTTATGTATGTATATACTTTTCTTTTTAAATTGAATTTAAGCGGTAAAATTCCTTTTTGTTCTTTTTTGAAAGGCATACCATCATTATGAGTAACTGCGATAATAGTTTATTTCAACGAAAAAACATTTGGTAACAAATACGTGACTGAATGCTGAAAGTCGACCTTTCAATTTATTTGAGAACGAAAGGATGAGTTTTTTATATGCAAAAAGTAACTTCAATCTTCGGAAGCCTAATGGATTCTTTTGTTACTTTCCTCTAAGTCTTCGGCCTTGTTATTACGAAACAACTGATAGTTTCTTTTTCCAAATAATGGAGTGGAATAAAGAGAAAATATTGTATTCAATAAACCAATTTTGTCACGAAAATTGAAAACAGTTTATTTCCTTTCTTTATTGGAAATATTTAGCGCTTATATTGAAAATGTATTGAATTTCCAGTATAAATTGTAGCGCTCCGATTTCTCTTTGGATTTTAGAAGCGTTGAAAAATTATTATACTCTGCGGATAATTTGATTAACAGTTAAGTATTACTCTCTTCCGTTAGGAAATAGCTCTTTTTGTTAAACTTTGTATAAAAACTAGGTAAACCCTGCTCACCACAAAAATAATTTTAAAAAAGATACTTTATTTATGGATATGAGAATACTTATTAATTGGTGAAGTAATTTTTTAAACTTTCATTTTTTTAATTAAAATGTATTTAATTTTGTTAATGTCAATAATTCTGAACTAGGAAAAAAACTATTAAAATTCCAGCGACATTTAATGGTTTGAATTTATTATTTACCAAAAATTAAAAAAAGAGCAAAATTGTGGGTGCAATAACAAAATAACATAATGGCATGTTGAATTATTTATGTTACATTAGGCAGTAGTTTAAAAACAATACTGGTAGATGTTGTTTTTAAGCAACGTAAACAGTAAAAAAGGAAGGAAAGAATTACAATATTATTGCGGCGTGACTTTAACCTAGCTTTTAAACGCTATTTTTATTTTCAGATATTTAATTTCCTTAAATATATCTGAATAAAAATAACTTTTTATTTAAAATGATAAACTGCAGAATAAATTAAATGAATTTAATGAGGCGTTTTTTCATATGTACTATGTGTGATTAACGAAACATTTTATTAAAATTGTGACTTCATTCACACATTAAAAGCATGGGGGGAGACTATTTAATACCTCATTATATTTCCGCAATTAAAATATACTTTATAACCGTAATCATATTAAATTTTTATTTTACAATTTTTGAAAAGAATATAAAAACAGGAATTAAAATCAAAAAGAGTGCAAAATGAATGTTAAGTAATAAAGAGGCCCTATAATGATAGTTCTTATAAAGTATGTGTATTTATAATTTTTTTCACCTAAAATATAGATTGCTTTGATGGGGAGATATTTACTATTGCCCTTTCAGTTTTGAAAAAAAAAGACTACAGTTTATTATCTCCAAATTATATATTTTTTTGAAAGCGTGTTTCAGTTTCGAGAAGTTGGTCTGTGTAACAAATTAAGTACTCTGAAAAACGTAATAAAATGTCGATGTATGTTTTGTAGTGTAAATACTTGGAAATATTGAATATTTTACCACAGAAGCATTTTTTTTTTGACATATCGAGCCTCACTCACTCAATGAATTGAATAATTTTCAGCAAAGAAAATTCTTGCACACGTAACAACACAATTTGGTGTATTGATATTTTTTTAAAAAAATATTTTTTAATCGTTCTATAAATAGTTCTGTTTTAATCTATCCCCAAACAATTTGTGATAACATATTTCTTATATAGGTTTAATAATCAGTCGATTCTTTAAATTGCTACATTTTAAATATGAAGTTTTATTTAGAAGAAACTGAAACACACAGGGAACGAAAGAAGCTTAAATATTAGAATATATGCAATGTAGATATTCTTCTAATATTTAGGCTGTAATGATGTAAATTCTACAACAATACTAGAGGATTGATTTTTTTACTATTGCTGAGCTTATTTAACCGACCCTTTTATTATGAGTGATTTTGAAATGAATTGTACTTCTTCGCATGGATTTCTACTGTAAAATATATTTAAGCAATTTAAACTTCATTTTTTACTGATTCCTCATATAAGCTTCAATTTAAAAAAAAGATTACAAAGTATTAAACGCAACTGAGAAAGATTCAAAATTTTAAGATGGGCAAATAACATTACATCAATAAAATTATCATTTCGAAGACAGTAATCCTAAGAGCGGCTCTCGAATCGAAGATATTTCGATTTGAGCGGAAAGAACAATACCGGTTCGGAAAGGGAGAACACAGCTTTGTTCATGTACGATGGAGGGAAAGAATACTCTTGAGAAACTAGTTATTTCTCTCAGAATTTTAAAAGTTCTATTTAAGAGAAAAGGGAACTTAAAAGGAAAATGAATTCCTTGGTGAATAATAAAGATTCATATTACAAAATGGGACTTTGAAGAAACTATCTTCGAAGATCTTTTAACAATTATGGAAATACCTGAACAATAGATTCCTTACAATTTTAAATTCCTTCATAAGTGAATCGATAAAATGCCTAAAATTTGGAAGAAAAATTATTCAGTGGAAACCAAAATATATAATTACGAAAAAATAAGAAACATTTGCTTCCGAATTTTAAAGCAGATTTATGTATGATATATATTCATTCATTTATTCAAACTCTTGAATATAATCTGTCATACAAAATGCTGTAATCACAAAATTACATCCCTACTTAAAGATTTTTCCTTACTTTAAAATTGTATACAAAAATCATCGAAGTGCCATGAACCTTCATTGATCAGTTGGTGATTTACGTCCCTCTAACCCAGTAACTGCCACCGGCGTGTAAATCCGTCTCACTCAACCAGTGCTTTGAGTGCCCGATTCGTATATATACGTCCTACCGAAATACGATTCTTTTCTTTGCGCTGTTATCAGTAAAACTATTCCGAAGTGTTTGGAATGCAATAAAATGATCTTGACAATGTTTGGGAAGAAGTTAAGCACATCAGAGAAAAATTTGCTTATTTTTGTACTCCCCGCATACGTGTGCCTATGTGAAAAACGGTAGCACTGGGGAAAAATCGCATAACTTTTAATCGGAAGTTAGGGAGTTAAGAAGTAATACGAGAACTACTGACGACATACCTCGGGATCCTGAACAACGATCAAACGACGAGGACAATACCTGAGATGGTATCTTCCCCCTCTAAATTCCCACACCACACCAATATAAAAAGTTCAAGTTTCGTTAGATTTAGCAATCTTTAGTACCTCAAGTGGTAATACTAAAGTGGCATGAAGGCTCGTGAACATGATTTGATTGAAACCACGTCGGCCACAAACTCATGACCATAACCACACATCTATGGTAACCGCATAGTAAAACACGGATGTATTTGCAACTCAAAGCGAAGTTCATGATGTTTCATTACTTGTATGCATCTTACATGGAATATACTTTTCAGCTTTTTCTGGTATATCTGCCATATTTCGTTCAGGTACTCATTATGCCATTTTGTGTCGTGAAGCAACCGCCGTGGGGACACACGTTCTACACTATCTATGTGACCTGTTTCTGTGGGGAAGAACGAAAATCCACTCAAATTATTCATACTAAAATCTGTTTATTAAGATCTTAGTTTAAACACAATACACAACAATAATAATCTAAGGAGGATGATTCAGAATGAGAAGAGGCAACACGTATTACCAAATAATCGCGAAAATTGACCACTGAATCTAACTTTATAGATTAATTCCTATCTCACTAATATACGCATTTTCCGTATAGCCTATATAAATTCGCTTACCACTATATCCTAGGTAAACAGTTACAGTCTTTATCACTTCTGTTGTGGCTTTAATTTGACTATATTTCTTTTGGTCTCAGACCCACTTTTGGTTCGTCTGTACCGGCACGGCTAATAATTCCCGGACTTAGGATTCTTCTAAACCAGTGTTTCTCAAACTGTGGGGCGCGCCCCCCTGGGGGCGCGATAAACGTACAAGGGGGGCGCGAGCATATCGAAAATAAAAGATTAAAAAAATTATTTACTGGAATGAAGTAAAACAAAATACTCTCCGACATAATAAAAAAATGCACATTTACACTGATATAATTTATATATCTGCGATATTACGTCATAAAAAATTAAAGCTTCTACTTCTATTACGGTTTCTTTTCAAACCAAAATGAGAAAAAACAAAACTCAGACTCATAATCGAAAAAAAATTTTAGGAAGATAAAAAATTCATCACTGTAATATTATTGTCATCAGCTGTAGGCAGCAGAATGTAGTTGCTGCGGTTTGACCTTCGAACTTACTTGTACGGTTAGTTAGTCCTGGCTCTTATGTGTGTGTATTTGTTTTTTCATTTTGGGAAGTTGCAAATAAAGTATTTCTGCTGCGATTTTTTCCTTGTAAAATATTTTATGATTTTTGGAAAAGCACAGAGAGCTTTTTGAAGGATTACTTGGCCAAGATTTATTTCTATGAGTTATTCCCAAACATATAAAAAAGCATAATGAAAAACGTTTTACATAATTTTTTTTGAACATCCATATTGTAATAAATACACTTTTATTCTGGAGCTGTCACGCCGAGCACAGAGTCCACGAAATCGGTAATTCTGGCCAAACTGTTTAATTGTTACCAATGGCTCTGACACACTATCCTCCTGTTTGACAGTCTTAACGTGTGAACTAAAATATATTTGTCACATATCTCCCTCTTTTTTGGGAGTGACAAACGTTTTTTTACAATCTTTAGGTACTTGTTTTGACTGAGTTCCCGGTGTGATAACATTTTTTCCGAAATATTTTCTGTGTTCTTGAAAGTAGGTGAGTAAATTTTCTCTTAATTAAATTATTCACTGGAATTACGATTTTTATTGTGTACTAAAAATAATTATTAAAAAAAGATTGGGGTGGCACAATAACCCCACTCGACCATTAGTATCAAGTGCGTGCCTGCTCCAGGTTTAAAACATGTTAAGAGACTTTAAATATTGAAAATAATACAATTATTTCGCATCGGAATTTTATATTATTGTTCATTATTCAGCATCAACTCTAAATGCTAATTCTGTGAGGCTTAAAATTACAGTTCGCTTAAAACTAATTATAATTTGAGCAATGATTTAAAAAAAATCATTTTACATTTTTGTAAACATTGTTGCGCACTTGGCTTTTACTCTCCTTAAAATTCAGCGATTATATCAATATTGTTTTATTTTCTTATAAATGAACTCGTGCAAATAGCCTGTACTTCAGCCTGTATTTTCAATGTATCAGTGCTGCACAGAGTATTTTATAACTAATTAATTAATGCTAAATTAAGAACAAGTTTAATAAGTATTATCGACTTCCATGGGCTTGTCTTACAGAGCAAATTTTTCAAAGGAATGCTTATGATTAGAAATTGACCCACTGAGTTCTTTCTAAAAAAAGCTGATATCTATATTTTGTCTTCTAAGCAGCCACTGTATTTTGCAATATGTTCCAATTTAAAAATTAGAGAAAGGAAAAATAACATAATAATTATCCTATTACTTAATATTTTTTTTGCTTAAAAGCAACTTATACAAAATTTAATACTTATGTCATGAATTTGTACGGTGTATAATTAAGATTATTGCTTTAGCGTAAAAAAATGCATTATTATTGCATTCAGTACATTATTAATGTATAACGGGGGCGCGATAAAAATTGTGATTGATAAGGGGGGCGCCAATATTGAAAGTTTGAGAAGCACTGTTCTAAACTTTATCTCAAATCATTTTACAGCTAGCTCTCTACTTAGCGACTTCACTTCCCACTTAGTAATCACTTCTACACAAAGACATATAGACCTCAACATTTTTTCGAATGCTAACTTCCAATATATATATATATATGATTCCTAATTTGCGTAACCACGTATTTCTTCTTGAGTTGGTTGGAAAGAATTGCCATTCTGACCTCAGATAATCCAAGAGGACAGTTAGATGAAATCACGATGAAATCCCTGTCACAGTATAACTATTTATGCCTGAAATCTAAGACCATTATACCAGAAAGCAAGGTTTTTCTAGAACTGTTTTAGAGCGAACTCTACTGCTGGCAGCTGTTCAGTTCTACTTTAGAATGTTAGGTAATTATATCGATTTTACTGAACACAAATGAGGCAATTCTGATCTGGGAAACATCTTGGCATGACTCTTTTAAGGTTTAATTAATTTCTATAAATATGTTTCCTAATTAATTAAAGAAATATTTTACAAGCATTTATATTCTTCTAACATTGTATAAATTCCATAATAAGAATTAATATTGTTAAGGAAATAATCTAACATGGTTCATACACTCGTTTTATATTAATGTTGCATTGATGAAGATCGATGAACAAGAATGTATAGATAAATTGTAAATTAAGGAAATCTCTAAAACATAAGAAAAGGGTTTTATATTATTTAATTATTTTATGTTTATTACGTTTTCTTAAAAATGAAAACTAAGTAAATAGATCAATGGTAAGCACCAGTGAATTTATTTATTATTTAATTATGAATTCAGTACGAGTCTTGTAAATAAACCATTCTGCAATTTGTAATCTCCCATAAATTAAATAATATCATTACTTCTAAGCATTTTACTATTAATTTGGCTTAAGATATTTTTTTTAGAATTGTATATTGTATATACTTTTAAAAATGTCATCCTTTTGTCAGCAATTACTTTCCAAGAAAATTTTTTGTTCACTGCTAATTTCCAATATTTTCACATTATTAACAAAAATTTATTGGATCTCTTTTTTTCTTCAAATCATCTCATCAGCTAACTTTTTTTTGAATGTACAGCACTTAAAAAAGTAGTGGTGGAAAACTATTACATACGATATTACAATGCATATATCTCAAAACAGTGAATGCCATGCATTAAACAATCTAATGCCATAAAATGAAATTATGACGCATTCAACAAACAGATACAAGTACATCTTTTATAATAATGATAATTTTAAATTTAATACATAGAATAAGTTAAATAAGTTATATATAAAAATGATTATTAATAAAACAGTCTCATTTTCCTGTTTGTTAAGGATGACAAAAAATTCATGCTTATTTTAATTAATTTCAGCAACAATTAATACTTGTTTTATTTGAGCTGGCCTCCCTATCTCTAAACTTTCTCACTACGCTAACGTGGCTTAACTATGTTATAACGTGGTACATTATATCTGGCAATCGCGTCAGATATAACGTGTATCAAAACCCTCTATACATGGCACCAAGTATCAAACCCGAAGACTCAACAAAATCAACACTGTGTGTCGTGACCACGAGTTTTCAATCATGACAGTAACCACGGCCACAGTAACTTTTTAAAAACCTAAAAAATTAGATACATTTGACTTATAAGTAAAGATACAAACACACAAAAATGTTTGATTAAATTATGAAATAGTAAAAATCACAAAAATTGATTCTTTCCCCTTATCTTTATTTTATTCTAAGTAAATGTTTCAATGTCAGCACTTATCTCTTATGCACGGAATTACATAAGTGCATAATTAAAATAGCCCTATTTCAATTATAAAACTAGAGAAACAATACACATTGTCGAAACATTCAAATAAACAATGCAAATTAAAACTATAAATAAGCGTTCCAAGTTAGAAAAGAAGATATAAGAATATATTATACATATGTTGACAGTAGGATACAATTAATTTTGATAATTTAACTCTTTCGAGAATTGTTTTACAGTATAAAGGCGTTAAACTAAGCATTTACTTCATCGAGAGAACCGTTTCCTTTTTTTCGTTTTATTAATTTTAAGCTATCCAATAATTCTTAGCTTAGTCTTTCATTTATTCCAAACATTCCCTTTCCACCCCCACACACATATCTCCGAATTCTTTTCCACCCATCTACACATCCCCACGACAGGATTACTTTTCAAATGTTCAGATTGATTAATTAATTTCCACCATCAATAAAACACCTTTTCCACATCATAATCAAATAAATGATTTCTCTTTTAATGAGATTCGGAGCTGCGTTTGAAGACAAAGAGTCGTCACCTCTTTACCCTAAGTAAATAAATGAACCGATATGAATCTAATTAAGTTGCCGAAAAAAATAATGTTTGATTAGGGAGATGGTATGCATCAAGAGAGAAAAGTGGCGAAAAGTAGAATAATCGCGTGCTATCCAGTGGCGAATCAGTGTCGAAAATTACTGAAGAAAGTCCCATTATTGCTTATGCTCTGGAACAGGAGAGGTTAAAACAAATGATACGCAGATAGAATGCTAATTGTGCATTTTTCAGTTATTGAGTGAGGTTTGTTGGATAAAGACAAATAGAGCCTATAAGCTTTTGGGTGGATAACTGTATTTGTAAAAGAGCGAGAATTGAGTTCTTTGCAGGATAATAATAAATGTTTAGAAGGATTCAAGAAAAGCATTTTGCTTAGTATTTGCTACAATGCTTACTTATTGAATGTTTTGTTTACATACGAATGTATCCCAGTTGAATGTTATTTAAGACCATTTATTTTAAAAATGTATACATTCTTAATTTTAAGAGTATGGTGTATTTAATTTTGTTAACTTGTAAATCCATTTAAATTGAGAACTCGTTTGCATTTCTATTTAAGTTTTTAATGGGATAGTAGAAAGTATATTATCAGTAAATTCCCCTAGCAACATGTTACCCTTCACGTACAGTCCACATAAAACTAAATTTTGTCCAAGATGTAATAGACACTACCATTGATTCATTAATTGCTTATTAACGTCACAATGAAGCATACCCAAAACTATTGTGTGGTGAAGGACCTAGTAATTCTGAACCACGGTCACGTGACTATAATGATATCTGTGCTGGCACACCACTCTTCAAATTACTACACCACGTCAGCGCGAGGAGTTTGAGCCTCGACAAATGTAATGTGCATTAGCCCTTCTAAACAACGAATTTTTAGTGGCACTATGACTCAAACTCAACGTAATTAATACCGGTCATGAGATTATGACCATGATCACTAGGCCAGTGGTCTTCAAACTGCTTAGACCAGTGCCTCTCAAAGTTTCAATATTCGCGACCCAATATTCAATCATAATTTTCATTGCGTCCCCCCCTTATGCAATAAAAATGTATATAATTCAATAATACTATACTTTGACGTTAAAACTACGATATGACTTTAACCTCTTAAGTGCCACCGGCGTACATAAACGTCTCGTTCAGCCAAAGCGTTAATTTAGCAGGACGTATATGCACGTCTTTCCGAAGTACGATCTTTTATATGCACTGCTATCCATAAAATTATTCCAAAGACTTTGGAATGCAATAAAAAGACATTGACAATGTTTGCGAAGGATTTACTTATTTCAGATTATTTTTTTAAATTTATTCCTCCCTCCCACAATGCATCACATACGCGCGCCCATGTGGAAAACGGGTGGCGAATCGTGACACTTTTAATCGGTAGTTAAGAGATTAATTATAAACCATACAAATTATCAAGATAAGTGTTAGTTTTTGCGTATAAGTTTATATATGACAATCCCATGTTCTTAACTTAGTATTGTTAAATTAATTATAAAATACATTGTGTAGCTCTGATACATTTCAAAGTAATATATCAGTGTAAATGTGTATTTTGTTTTTTATTACGTCAGAATGTATTTGTTTACACACACTTTCTGTAAATTAATAATCTTTTGCTTTCGACTTCTTCATATGCTTGCGCCCCCCTCATAGAGTTGTCAAGCCCCCCATAGGGGGCGTGCCCCACAGTTTGAGAAACCCTGATTTAGACTCATGAAACCCTCAAAATTATATATTATCTGAAGGGGAATACTATTCCACACATACACACACTTAGAAGAATATATCTTAAAATAATATTTAAAGTAGATCAACACATGTTATAGATATTTCATGTAAAGACTGTTAAAAGGAAAGTTTTGTATTTGTTACTAATTTTTTTTATATAACGTTAATATAACTTAACCATAATAATATATGTTCCAAATGTCACCTACACATACACATAAAAATTAGTAACTGGGATATGTGCTTGTATTTTTTTACACAAAGCATCGAAGTCTAGGTTTATTGAAAGCCTTTAAAGAAATCTGAAGATATCCTGGGGAATTTTAACTAATTTTCAAGAGCTTGTTCATATCTTCATTTTAACATAGAATCTGTTGATAGTTCCATGACTCGTTTCTGTTCTATCTGCAATAAATTCTAATTTTTATTCAGATGGACATTTAATCGAGTCTTAGAAAACGTGAATCCATTTTGCATGTACAATTACGATTTTCCTTATTATTTTTTTTTTTATTTTGACTCGTGGAAACCCAGGGTATGCCTCGTAGAGCCCCAGGGTTCCGTTGATCCCAGTTTGAAGATCACTGCACTAGGCTAGCACAACTGAAATGGGCATCAATAAGTATATATAAGTATTAAAATCACTATTTTTTCCTAATAAACAGAGAAATTAAGAATCTTGTATAATAAAATAACATTATACAATAGTATGTATCATATTTAACATAGATATATACAAAAAAAATTTGTTTAAAAAATCAAGACACACAGTCAGTTTAATTTTTTTTTAATGGGATATCACAGAAAGATAAATTGAAGTGCCGCAAGACTTTAAAGCACTTTTAACTCAATGAATCTTTCGGAAAGTGAATTAACATATTTTTTATCTCCTGACAATTGGTAATAAAGCTTTTAGTCAGCTATTTTTTGTCAAATAAAGTCGATATATGACACCCTGAAATCACAGCCTCAAAATAGAAATTATAAAATATAAATTCTAATAATTCAAATTTAAGAAAATAAAAATTATTTTATTTGAAATCTTCAAACTGAAATAGCAAACTGTTACATTTTTCCTTTAGATTTCTCTTAACTCTATTTAATTTGTATTCTCTCGCAGAAGAGAAATTTCTTAAGCAAAATGAAAAAAAAAATTCTTTAAAAATTAATGTTTTATAAATAAGGTATATTAAAAATCCTTATTTTTCTGAAATGAAATAAAAACTCTTTCCTTTTAGTTTAATGATAGCTCTCGTATCTGTACCTTAGATTTATTTCCTATTTTTTCAAGATTTATGTATTTTAAACAAATTTTAATAGAAAGCATAGAACTTCGGAAGCATAAAGATGTAAAAAAATCAGCATAACACTTACACTCTTAAAGACTTAGTGAAACCCTTTTCCATTTATTTCTTTCAGTAATATAATAATTTATTCACCTTTTGGAAACTCTTAAGAGCATGGGGGGGAATATCCGATGACGAAAAATGCGAAATGAAATCCTAGCAAATGCATTATTTTATAAATTTTAACATCCGGTGAAAGAAACTAAAAATGCATTAGTGCCATATATGCATTCTAAAATGTATTACAATAATATAACTGACACCAGTAAGTCACCTTACGTAATTAATCCGATAACACAATACCAGGAAGTCTATTTCACCCTCCCCCTTTTAAGCTTTTGTCGTTCTTATTTCCACTCCACAATGTATTTTTTTTATGAGTGAAAATTTCCTTTATTTAAATTTACCCATTACTTTGCAGGGAAGCAACTTTAAACAAGATGAAAGACCAAGTAATAGCGTAGTAATCTTCTCTTTCATTTTCCTTGAATTCCAAATATTCATGAAGAAGGCATCTCAACAGAGAAATACCAAATATTTTGAATGAGTACTTTTGCGGGACGGAAGTGCAGTACGGAAACGAAAGAGGAGGGGAAGAAAATGCATAAAAATTCAATTCTTGGCTCCCCCCTTCTCTACCTTAATACTCCCGGGAATGACTTCTTACATCAAAGTTTTGAAATAAGTTGAGAGGGGAAAAAAAGAAACTTATAAATAAAAATATGCGGAAAAGTATTTGGACTTTTATCCAGCGTGAGTATATTTTTTACTTTATTTTCAAATCTCCTGAGAATATGGATTTATTTGCATTCGCTTTTTTTGTCCTCTTATTTTCAAAACATAGGGAAAAAATAATATTTCTCTTATTCTCGTATAAATGTTCCAATGCACATTGAGAGCACATATTATATATAAATATAATACTTTAAAACTTTTTATGTATCTTGATACTCCGTATAAATATAGGTGTCGGTTCCCTCTAAGGGCACTTTGTTTCTTTACATGTCATATTGCCTTTATCGCCTCGTTTTTTCAAAGTTTCCTACAGACATCTATTTTTAGAGAAATCTCATCTTAGAAATGAAAAAGGAAACTGAGTTAAAATTTTTAAGCTGATAATCGGAACAGCAGCATATTGTAATGGAAATTTACTTTTGAAATATAGCAAAAAGGGTTTTTATTACATAAATCCAGTTGTTTTTTATATTCTTTGTGAGAGAGAAAAACTTATCTTAAAAACCCCTTTGATTTCTATTCTTCAGCTCTTATACCATCTGTCTATAGTGGTTAATGATTTCTCAGACCGAAATTATGTTAGTTACATTAAATGTAAAAAGCATAGTTAACCCTTTATCTACCGCATTATGATTTACTGCTGTTTTTTTTTATGCAATATATTTTTTGGATCACTACATTGAAAATTAAGGGATATACACAAACAAAATACTGAACATTGGGAAAATAATCCGTTAGAGCTAATTAATTAAAGATATTCAACTGTAAAATTAATTACATACACTGCTCACTTAAAATAAATAGTCAAATCATTTTCTAAGGTCTTTATTAACATATAAAAAATAGGGCATTTAAATTTTCACATTAACTCTTCTTTCGGGAAAAAAATGACAATTTTTGCAATCCGCTGAAAACGCAATTTATGCTATAAAACTATTCGCTTTCCCCGCTAAAATACTCATCATTGAACCCGTACTACCATATATACCGTGGTACTACCATACCACGAGAAGAACGTGAGAATGCAAATTAGGAATCTTACACTGGTGTGCAAAAATTAAGGACGAGACGGTTTTTTCAATATAACTTTGTACAAAAGCTTTCCAAATCAACACATTTAATACCGTAAGATCCCCAATACGTAAGGACATGTGTAATGTAAGCAACACTTACTAAAAGAGAAATCAGAGGGATAAAAAGAAGCTTGATTGAAAAAAAGTAGCATGGAGCGCAATGCGACTGAAGGCCGAAACATCGCTGTGATGGGTGTCCAGCAAGAAACATCCGGTCTTTAGTAGGGGATATGATCTCCCCTGACTGCTAGGCAGGTTTCACAGCGTCTGCCCATGCTGAGAATGAGGGTGTCAATGAGTTGTTGAGGTATTGTTACCCATCCGTCTTGCAGCGCCAATCGAAGCTCCCCAATCGTTACTGGTGGTAAGGTACGAGCTGCCAAGCGTCTGCTTAGAAAATCCCATACATGCTCGATGGGATTGAGATCCGGAGATCGTGCCGGTCAATCCATACGTTCAATATCCTCACTCTCTAAGAGCTGTTCGGCAGCTACTGTGCGATGACATGGTGCATTGTCGTCCATGAAAAGGAACTGCAGACCCATAGCGCCTCTAAAAAGACGCACATATGGAAGAAGAATCTCGTTACAATAACGGGTCCTGTTGACTGAACCTGCGTCGAAGATGTGAAGGTCTGTACGACTACCAAGCATGATGCCTCCCCAAACGAGAACACCGCGACCTCCATACCTGTCCCTTTCAATGATGTTCGAAGGGTGATTGCGGCTTCCCCGCTCTCTCCAGATGAGTATGCGATGAGAATCGCTACTCAAACTGAATCTGCTCTCATCTGTAAAGAGTACTCGTCCCCATTCATTGTCTCTCCAATTCCGGTGTTCCCGACACCACAGAGAACGCCTTCTCCGATGGGCAGGCGTTAAAGGTACACACCGTACAGGGCGTCGTGCAAACAGACCACCACCGTGCAGTCTTCTGGCCACGGTAAAACGCGATATCGGTCGTCCAGTCGCCTGTGTCGTGTGTCTAGCGATTTCTCCCGCTGTCTGCCGCCTGTTTCTTCTGGCCTGTAAGACAATGTACCGGTCATCTGCGGGTGTGGTTCCTCGTGAACGACCACTACTGAACCTCCGGATAGCTGTTCCTGTAGTTTGAAATTGTCTCCAAAGTCATGAAACGATGCTGTGAGCAATTCCGAACTCTGCAGCCACACTTGTCACACTGCGGCCTTCCTCCAACTTCCCAATTATTCGACCTCGGGTAAAAGCATCCAGATGTCGTCTAACAGATTGATTATTCACCATTTCTCGCTGAGGCAGCAACTCGGTGTGATTTTAACTGATATACGACGTGCAATCTCTTTGCCAGAAATACTGATCTTACACCGACAACATGCTTTATACTACTCAGACACTCCCCCATTACGTCTAACTGCATATCTGCGCATGTGCTACCGTACATCACCTTACTTAATCTCTTGATTGGTCTTTCTGTCCGCTCTGCCTCTTCGTTCAGGTGATATGTTAATTTTTCGATTTCGTCCTTAATTTTTGCACACCAGTGTATATATAGTAGAAGTTCAGCATTCGCTGTGTGCCTATGTGAAGTTGTTATATGTGGTCTATGTTTATGATTAGAAGCGATTAAGTTAAAGTTAGAGGAAATTCCAAGTTCAAGAATTAACCTACCCGTACCTATGTATTCAAGCTAAAGGTGAATACCATTCCACAAGGAGTAAAGCCACGTCAGTTAGGACCAAGTGAATAGCTGTTACCTAGGATATAACTGTAAGCTTCTTAAATTAAGATATAAGTTAACTGCGTGTATTAATGAGAATAGAGGTAATCTGTAAAGTTAGATATAGTGGTCAATTACGCGATTATTTGGTAATACGAATTGTGTCTTTTCACTCCAGATTTGCTTAATTTGATTATTATTATATTGTTTATAGTGTTTAAGTTAAGATCTTAATAAACTAATATTAAAATGACAGATTTGCGTAATTCTTCGTTTTTTCCTACAGTACAGGTCGCGTAGATAATGCAGAAATGGTGCAGCCAAGGGTTGGTGCCTCACAAGGTTACATATACTTCATCTACAGAAATCCTCTTCAGTATTTTTTAAATGCTGAGGCGAGGATTATGAAAATTTTTCTCAATACAATCAAGAGTTTTGATAACAATGTAACTTACAAACATATAGTATTACAATGTCATGAAATACCCAGAGAAAAGGGCGGATAATGGTTAGTAGAATTTTATATGAAAGTGCAGAACAATTTATAAGGCAAAATAAATTACGTTTTTTTAAACGTATAAAATTTGCAATATAACGGTACATAAATATACATTTAATTGAATTCATTAACTTATTTTGAATGAGAATGCATATGTGTGTGTGTGTGTTACCTGTATTCATATTTGCAATGGAATAAATAGCGTAAACACGTCTAAAAAAAGAAAACTACGCACTATGAAATCAGGAAGACATACAAGTTTCCTGATATCTCCCCTCATATTACTAAGATATATTCAAGAGATAATCAAACGCTTCATGGAATTTGTCATGACATATGACTGTAGTGGAAAGGAAGCTCGTCTATCCTTGTCACTCTTCGAAATTTATATGCCTCTGAATGTAACTGAATCTAAAGATATCTATGATAAGAAAATCGATAAAAGTATGAAACTAGACTATATATCAGAATAACACCGTTTTTTAAAAAAATCTGTATAAGATTTGAATTGCAACGTAAACAACTATTAACATGCTAGCAGAAAATAAAATTTCAATGGGTTTCGCAGATCCTTAAAACCTTGGCTATTTTCGTAGGATGGCTCCTCATCAGAATACTATACGCACCAAGGATTAAAAGAAGTATCGAAAAGTAAAAATATGTGACAATATTTCTTTTAATGATTTTTTACTGAAATAGGATATAAATCTGGGTAAACATCGTATGATAAAGTGTGAATTTCTAACAACAAAAAAGAAAAACATTTTAGTCTGTCAGACAGTCTCTAAAAATATTTCATTGATTCGCATATATGAGCAATACCATTTCATATTTTTAGCCAAAATTATCTTTTTCATCTTGATACTAAGGGTTATGAAGTCTTAGTGCTATAAAGTATTGTTTTTAAATCATTCCTAAATGGATTCCACAACTTGCTCCACTAGCCTAGTGGTTAGAGCATCGGACTCCAGGCCGGAAGGCCTGTGTCCGATGCCCGATGGCACTAAATACCCTCAGAGTACACACGGAGTACGTGCTCGTTAAATCAGTTGATCCGAAAGTCTTGTGGGCGGTCGCAGCTGAAACCACGAGTGCAGGGAACTGGAGAATATTTCCCTCCCCTCCAGTTCCATGCCTTAATTGTGGAGGTGAAGGTCGGTGGTGTCGCCATCTATCGTAAGGAAGTCCAACCTGTCTCACAGACTCTGGCAACATTCATTCCTTCCCTTCGGGAATTTCACCGAGCTAAATCGTACCGTCACTTATATGGTGCTCAAGGCTAAGGCCAACGACAGGCGTACATCTAGCCCCTTGCTGCGATGAATTTCGCGGGCCTCAATCTGACACTGTCGATCAGGTGGCATTAGCAAGAATAACAACAATATCAATTTTTCTAATAGGTGATGCTGAAGTCTAATGCTCTTTTTATGTGTTTCACTTGAGTGATTATTTGAGCAGTTATATTTATACACATACGCAACTGATATAAATAACAATTTTTACAAAAATTACTTCGACCATTATTGTTAGGATATTATAATGATTATAGTAAATATGAATTTTGTAGTATTTTATCACTTATGTTATTCATTATTATTTGCGGTTGACAAGAAATTATGTCCAGCATTTATTTTTAAGTTTAATCAAAAATGATAAAAGTATAAAATGATCGACTAATGAAAAAATAATTGCATTTAAATTACTTTTAAAACCAGCGGGATAGTGGAATAATGTATCTGCTAATGATGGTGTAAAATTTAGGATTTCCGCATTCTATCTCAATTATTTACGTATTCGAACAGAAATATTGTAATTGTTGCATTTGGACTGTTGAATAAGAAAGTTTTATTAAACAAGATTTATAAAATGTTAATTGAATATTATGAAATAATTATAAGATTATCTTGCTTTAAACTATTTTGTATTATTTTACTTTTCATTTATAAAATTCTATATTTGATGCTCTACAATACTTTGAACTATTTCAGTTGTTCCAAATATTTAAGAAATTCTATGAATCAGTCTGATTAACTAAGCAATATTTTACGATTTTATGGTAAATCCTTAATAGCTAATTTTTATACGATTTGAATATATTCAAAAACTGATGATATGTTTCAATTTGGTTCCCATTTCCCGTTATGATAGACTCATTCGTGTTATAAAATTAAAATTATTTTGAATACAGCTTTGATAAATCACACAAATGTATAGTCTGCATTAAAAAAGGTAAAATGTATTTTATCATGTCATAGTCTAAAGAATAAGGAAAACACTAACACAATTTGCAAGGATCGTGATCGGTGATAAATTTCCTTCTGTGTATCATTTGAAAATGTTGCCAAAACAATATTTCGCAGGTATGATTAAAAGGCTTGCATTTCAAAAAAAAAAATTAATGACACTTTGACTCTGAAAGAGTTTATTTGTGATTGCAACAGTTTGTTTTAGTCATTTACATAATTCGGTCACCTTAAGTGAGATTAATTTTATTTTAATTAAGATTGATCTCTATGTTAGATATCATTTTACTGACGACGAAGCTTAAAACATTGAAGTAAAATAAAATAAAAAGCACTTCGCTAAAAAGTTAAAACAACATTTTAAAACCTCCCAAACCTTGTTCTCATTATTTCATTCTATGGTCTTCTGTACAATGGAAACTGAAAGCAATATCTGCGTGTGTGGCCTATCGATAATTAATATACCGCATTTGTAGTCAGCTTTTTACCACGGTCCTTAATATGTGAAAAATAAATTTTTATAGCCAATAATGTCCAATGTTTTGGTAACAAAATACATGATTTTGAAATCATGAGGAATATTTATTGCAAATTTAATATGCAAGAGAACTTTATGCATTAAAAATATATATTTTTCATATCAACTCTTTTTTCAAGCAGCATAAAGAGAAAGCTTTTGGACAGAAGTAAATCAAACGAGCTGAAAATGTTAATGCAACATCAGTAACTGTTGAGATTTCTACTATGTAAGCCGCATAACGTCAACAGTATTAATAAGGTTGTTTATATATATATGTGTTTCAGAAAATATTCCTATCTCCTAAAATCAGATATTTTAGGCTAGAGGAGACCATTTTATCGTAATAATTCTTATTAAATCATTTTTCTCTCTTAACATACTGCGTACATAGACTACTACTTTTAATAAAAATTGGTAGTCAATATCATATTTTTCATTTTCTGACAATAACAATTTTGTTAATAATACTGGCAGCTATTTCCAGTTTCTGTATGCAAAATGTGCTTATTATTCTAATTTTAAACACGACTAATTACATTGAAGAAAGGGCGTTATGCCTTTTGTACATTTGATAATTCAAAAATTATCTTGTGGGAAAATTAAAAACATAGCCTTAAATTTTCCTACATACTTCTTTAAACGGAAACCATCAAAAAGTATATTTACAAAAACATAAATAATACACAGAAACTTTAACACAACCATAATTACTATGATGCCTAATGATATAATCATATTCAATCGAGAATATTAAGAATTGGTAGTATAAAATTAAAGGTAAATAGTAATCCTTTTAAGAGTTTCATTTTAATTTACACTAAAGACAAGACAAATTTATTTATTGTGTGTCGGAAATGAATGGAATATATTAGTGTTTTAACTAGAATGGTAAAATCTGGATATCTAATTTACAAAGCATAAGGAAATGCATACTTTACAAATTAAGTTTCTATCTCTTTTTAAGGTTGTATATTTATCAGGAACACAGTTCATCTTTTAAAATTCGAGGTAAAATAGAATAAACGAGTTGTATTATTGAAATCAAAAATGAACATTGAAAAGATCGAGTTACTTATATAATTGTAAGTCATCCTTTTTAGATTTATTATAGAAAATTGGAATTATAAAGATGAATGAAAATGCTTTATTTACTTGCAACTACACACTTCTGGTTTATTTTGAAATTAATAAATTACCTGGTGGAAAGCTAAAGTAGTCCGGTATATAATTTCATGGTAGAATAAGATACATTCATAAGCGAGCCATTATTCATTCAATTCAGCAACTCAAATATAAAACAAGAGTTTCTAATTTATGCCTCTGTTCAACATAGAAGGCATTATTAACGAGCATCCTAAATGTTACTATTTGCTTAAATAACAGTTGCATTGTAATACTTCATTTCTCATTTGTGTATTAACTTCTGAATTTCAATGAAACTATTTCCGCATATATTTTTTTTAATTTACGGCAGCCAGTTTTATTCAGAAGTAACATTCATTATAACCAACTTATTGTGCTTTCTATTGTTAAATTGAAGGTCCCTTACATCTCTTGTAACAAAATAATTAAGGAGAGGTCATTAATAAACCTGAATATGCATAAGACAGATACTTTAAAAATTGATTGCTTTAATTAATGCATTCAGTTATAATTTTTCTATAAATTGTTTAAAAGTTAACATGTTTCGACATTGTAGTTCGTGTGTTGTAGGCATATACTTGTGTGTGCACAATTTTCTACAAGATCAATAAATAAAACGATAAATTATTATTGGCTCACAAACTAAAAATGTGCTTTCAACACAATTAATAATGTTTCAAACAAAAATATTGAGTTATTGTTTTAAATCTGGTGAACAATTTAAAACTGTAGGAAAAGCTTAATTTTACATTTAATATATTAATATTTTTACAAAAATTCTACCATAAATTATAATGGGATAAGTAGATACTCAGGTTTATATTATTTTCTATATAAATCGAGTATATTTTACTTTAAATTTTATTCTGAAAAAAGTTTCTTTTTAATTTTATTTCTAATGGGGCTGTGGGTTAGTGTTTTAACATTGCACAGATCCAGAGCTGGTATTAGTGTAGCACCATACAGGCAGTTACCATTCACCGTAAGTAATTTGACGCCCAGTTTACTCCCCAGAGGGTGGCACCTGAGCTCTGGCGATGCGAAACCATACTTAGGATTTTAACTTTGCCGAAAGCACCCAAGCCAAACAGGCACTCAAGGGATCTTTTACATGCTGCATGATCATACGACATGGCCACTGTCAATTTTCTGAATCATGAAAATCCACCGATTTGGGCCGGGATCGAACCCGCAACCTTAAGCGTACAATATCAGCGACTGTCTAACTACGCCACCCAGGCTGCTGCTGAAAAAAATAGACAACTACATTCGGATAGATGGAAATATGACATTATCCCATGTTTTTTTTATAAGACATAGAAGGGCAATTCAGAAAACCAATAATTAAACCTGTATTAAATCTGTAAACCTGTCATGGAAATATGACAATACACCACTTCTTTTTATAAAACATAGAAATGTAATTCAGAAAATCAATAATTATTCATGGATTGTTTTACAACTGAGTATAATTATTATGCTATTTTTCAGAAAAACTAGATATTTCTCCTCTTCAATAACACACTTTGAATGTATAGTTTAACTTCAGTCAAACATCTTGAGGCCCTAAAAAATATTTAATCTTTTTCTCATTTTTAAAAATCTTTACAGGAAAATTAGTTTTGTTTCTCCACAAACTAATTATTCAAATCTGAGTGTACATAATTATACTGTAGATAAAATTATATCACATTTTCTTTGCTAAGCAAAAAATGGTGTAGTTGATTTATTTTTTATCCCACCACAGAATAAATTAGGCCTTTAAAAAGATGTTAGAAATTTGTTATAATACATAGGCGAAAAAAATTTCAGTCTAAACTTTCGAGCAATAGGCATTATGTCAACATTAATTTAGAGTACTAAGTTATAAAGTAGTGGAAAAACTCAAGAGGGACTATAATGAGAGTACAAATTAAATCCTGAAATAAACTTCAAATAGTGAATTCTAGATTCTGAAGTCAATATCCGGACAGCCCTTAAAGCTAAAGATATATAATGTTTGATTTCCATTTAGTTTCGGTGCTTTTTTTACCTGTTAAGGCTGTTTTCGATTAGTTTAAAAAACTCGATTTAAACTTGAAACACATTTCCAGAAAGAAAATTATTAAAATTTTCATATAAATTTGAGTGACGTTGTAATGTATTTCATTACCAAGTGCTATTTATTATGCCTATTTATTATTCAGTGCTTTTAAAATTCAGAAATATTCGAAAACCAAAGTTTAGCGTATGCCATCTGTAGTTTACAACCCATTTAGTATTAAAGTATAAGAGATGGAATACAGAACACATTTTACACCAGAAAAAAATAGATTGACTTATATGTAAATGTGTAGTATTATAAGATACACTATTTCCTAAAAGACAGCGAAGTTAGAATTTAATATTAATGTCCGGGTGGAGTTTTCTTTTTGTGAAAAAAAAATGTTTCGTTTATGAGTCATATTCATTAACATTAGTCAAAGACAGCCCTAAGTGTTATTTTAGTATGAAAATAACACTTATTTACTTCTTATTTTAAAATTAAAATAACTCTTAATTTTAACATTTAAGTCTTTCCATGTCTGCTAAGGCAAGGTTTTACCAACTAAGCCGCAATGGATGCGTTATAAAAAAATTCTAGAGGAGTTGCGAGACAAATAGTTAATTAGTCGTTAATGAATAGAGCTTTTTAGAAACTCTTTGGAAAACATGGTGATCGTATCACTTTAAATGTTGTAAACATTAGAATTTTTACGATAAACATGTTCGTTCAATTTAATATATACGATTCTTGAATAGCATTAATTCAATTTTTCTAATAATCTTTTAAGAACTCCATGCAAGTTTTCAAGTTGAACTTTTGTTTGTCGGTGTCAAACATATATCTAGGATATCTTCTTTAATTTATTATAGTTGCACAGGCTAAAATATTACTTATCAAAGCCTCATGTATTTTGCGTTTTTTAAATAAATCTTTTTCTATATATTTTGTAAGTCTCATGATACAAAGAAAAACATTATGTCAATGCTTTTTCTACATTATAAAAAGATTTACTGAATTTTAAGGAATGAGTCAATTAACTAACGATTTACAATGATTTTTCCTAATTAGTTTCTTGAAACCCTTGCCTAAGCATTGTCTAATAAAATAATGCAAAAAATTTGCATCTTACGATAAGCTATTGCAAAACACAAGTTTTAACTCCCAAAACACAATTTCGAATTTAAGTCAATAAAAGAATAGATACACTGTAAGTTATTCGATAGCAATTAGAGGATAGAGTTCTCTATCTCTCTCCCCTATATATATGTGTGTGTGTGTGTGTGTGTGTGTGTGTGTGTGTGTGTGTGTGTGTGTGTGTGTGTGTGTGTGTGTGTGTGTGTGTGTGTGTGTGTGTGTGTGTGTGTGTGTGTGTGTGTGTGTGTGTGTGTGTGTGTGTGTGTGTGTGTGTGTGTATATATAAAGTAAGGGCTTACTAAAATTAATTCGATGTCCAAAGCTGTTAGTTACGTTGCTTCCAGATTAAAACGTGGAAATTTAAAAACAGGAAATGTTTTTAATCTATCAATTTTCCTCTTCAGAAAAAAGAAATTTTTATATTGCTTTTCGGGGGAAAAGATAGAGAACGATTATACTGTGTTGTTCGTAGAGTCTGAAAACTGCTGATAAACTTACGGAGTTTTAATCCCTAATTTATTTTGAAGCTTTAACGCTAAAATAAAAATCCGATTCTCTGGCATTTACGATTAATCCTTTTCTACGCAATCAGCTTCATTTAAAATTTGGAAGTTAAGCTTCAAGGATAAAGACAGCGCATTTCATCACAGATGAAAAAAGTTCATGTTCTAGGAGCCCAAAAATTGGTCTTAAAGCTTTGTAGTATTTTTACCTTTGATTTTTGTACAGAACAAGAGGCTTATTACGTGATTTAGTGCCGTCCTCTGGATAACGGAGAAAATAAATCATGCTTTGAACCTAATTGCAAGCATTTAGATTGCAGGGAATTATTTTTCGCTTTAATCAATGACTTTTTTGTGTCTTTATTTTTTCAGTGGTTGGAATTTAAATATTCTAACCGAAGGCAATTAATGTAAATCTTTCACCTAAACTTCTTCAGAACTCGATAAACTGAAAAAATAGAAGCTTTATTGCACAAAAAAATAAATGCTTAGAATTTTAAACAACATGGGTTTAGCAAAAATGTACCGCAAAATTATTATTACTGAAAAATGTTCTTATTTGAACCATTCGGCAATTGTATCAATAAATAGGATCTATCTGGAGTGAGTTTTATTAATGTCACGAGGGCTAATGGTGATGAACCTCGTAGTTTTGAACTTCGGTCAGTGACAAGGACGACACTTAAACTACCCCCTCCTAACTACCACACTAGGTCATTTGGAAAATATTGAGCTGAAATAGATTAAACGTGAGTATTGAAACCCTCTACGTGGTGGCTCATTAGAAGCACCAGGACTCGAACCCCAGACACTTCAGCTACGAGTTTGGGGCCATAACCAATAGGCTAACATGGCCACACACACAATTGATATCTGAAAAATTCCAATTAAATACGCTACACAAAAATATAAATGATGGCCCTATCAATGTGAAGCTTATTAATGTAAAATAGCATGTGTATTGTTTAAGTGTATTAAAATGTAATTTTCAGTTTCATCGCTTGCTGTCTTGTATATTAATCTATAAAAACAAAAGAAAAATAAAAGAATGGTTTTTTTAAGAAATTAAAATTACGCAAAAAATTCACCAAAATATTTGCAATTGTCTTGAGAAACGGAAAAGAAAATTTCTAAATCTAAATATATTGTTTAGAAAAAAAAAGTTTTAAAAAATATAAGTATATTTGGAGTACGTAACTAAATTTTGAAATTATCTACAATGATTAATTAATAAAACTAACACAAAACTATTTTATAAATATAATTTGCTTAACGATCGGACACTTTTGAACCAAAAAAGAAAATTAACATTTTTAGGAAATCATTGAAGTACAACATTTCATTTGCTATAAATATTTGATGCTTTAATTATTGCCTTGCACGCAAAAATGTTGATTTTTAAGCTTAATTTACAACGGCTTTTCAGAATAGAGTATCAAAAAGGAAATAAAAAAGAAGTATCAAAAAGATAAAGGGAAAAATGTTTCTAACCAAAATAACATTTTAATTAAAAACAGGATGTTGTTCTTGAATCATAAATTTTAAAATAATAATAATAATAATGAATATCTTATTTTGTAAAATTATGCATTAATCACATGCATTTTTATCATTAAATTTATCAATTTATTTTATAAACTAAAATTATTTTCATTCCGAATTTTTAAAAAAGCAACAAAGAATGTGTCAATGTTCAAATTAACGATAATTTATTTGTTCAATCAACTTTTCACTTAAAAAAGTTATATTTCCTGAAGATTTGACATTATTTTGTTTTATATATTTCATTATTACATATATATGTACTAAACTGCTATAAATCTGAGGAAGCAAAGCAAAAATAGAAGAATAACCTTAAATTATTACATTAAAGGTAAAAAAATAAGTTAGCCACACAGTGGTACAAATATATGTATACATATAAAGGTGTTTAAATTAACTCAATATGAATAGCAAAGTAAATAAAACCCATTTCGTTCATATGATTAGCCTTTGAAAAAGCTGTTATTTGGGATAAGAGTTAAAAGGAAGAAATTTTGTAATGCAAGTCATGAATAAGTCAAGAATGGGTGTTCAACATGTTTAGTATAAAAGAAATTCACCCACAAATCGTAATCGACAGCACTTTTTTTATTCAATTGAGTTATTCTTAAGTTCAATAACATTTGAATACTCCTTTTCACAAATTACGAAGTAACGCTCACAACATTCCTGAAAGCGGATTTCTGTTGTAAATTGGAAAGCGAGATGGGTTCTTATCCTTTGAATCGGTGAATTCCATAAGGATTACGCTTACAAACATTCAAATCCTTAAGGGAGACGTTTACGGAAGCTCGATCTTTTTCTATGTTCTTTTCTTTTGTAACGAAAAAACTAGCTGAGAAAGTAATGCTGCGAATTTTCTCAAAAAAAAACGAATTGTGTTCAACTCAAAACCATCCGTCTCGGAACTTTCAGTACAAAAGAATGCTCAGGAGGGGACAAAGAAGCCTGTATCGTTTGGCTAACCAAATCGTTTCGTGTAGCTTATTTTTTCCTCAAGCAAAACGTTCTGTAAAAATTCAAAATATTTCTACCAGAAAACTGTTCTCTGCTAGTATCTGAATATAGTTCTTGGAAATTCTTTCAACACACTAAAACTGATTATTTTTCTCCGTGAGTAAGTAAATTTAAGTAAAAAATTGTTGAATAATAGGAAATAGTTGAATGTCTGCTTTACTATAGACGTTAAAATAAAATGTTTATTTTGCTAAACTATATATATATATATATATATATATATATATATATATATATATATATATATATATATATATATATATATATATATATGTATATATATATATATAAACAGGCTGTCTCACGGGATTTCCCTCTCAGAACTAACCCGGGATTTTTTTTTCTTTAAAATTTTTCTGAACTGCCAGATTCTTATAGAGTAAATGTATTATGCAAAGGAGTTGTATTACATAAAGCGATATAAATGGTAAAAAGAAATAGATGACATTTATACTGTCAGAGTGAGATAAGTTTATTCTGTCGGATAGATAGTAATTCTTTGTCTAAATCAAGATATTTATTTACTATTAAAGTAAACCAAATATGTTTCAATTTAAGTTGTATACAATTCGTATTGTTGTGATAATCTTTATAAGCTTATTAAATTATCGGTATTGGAGAGTCGAATTTCGTTTGGTTCATTGAGATAAGTAATATTTTGATTATTTAGTATAGAATAGTAAATAAATAAATTGTTGAATAAATAATTAGTTGAAACAGTAGAATAAATAGTTAAGTATTTTTACTTGGGAATATTTTTGGTGTTTTCTATCATGTCGACAGCTCTTAATTTCATGTTGGGTTCTAGTCATAATCCTTCTTGTTGATTGATTGATTGAATATTAACGTCGCACTGTTCAGCTACACGAGGTCTAAATCATTCTTGTACGGAATTCTTAGAGTTAGCTAGTCAGAATTTGGCGTTGGAGAATAGTTATATATTACAATACATGATAATTTACACATAGTTTAACAGCAATTTATTACCTTAAATTAATTACATTTACATTTAGTTAGTTAATAAGTCGAAATATATTAACATATCCATTCATTTACATGGCATTACAAGGAATTTTGCTTGAGTATATCATAAATTTCTTTGTGTGGTATAGTATTACCGCACTTTTATGGTTTATAAATGAAAGTTTCAAATATATTTATTTACTTCAGCGTACTATGTTTGTCAAAAAACACATGTTAATTCATGAAATAATCATTTTTCGTGATGCCTATTACCACGCAGAAAAAATTCTGTTTATCGTTTTGCTAAGGATAAAAAAATATATTTCGGCTGAAATTCATATTATTAGATGTTTATAGTACTATAAATCAATATTTTCTTACTATAGTATCAATGAGTGCACAAATGTATATTATATATTTTTATAAGAATAAAAAAATATATGAATCATAGAAGGATAAATAATGCATATATTTCCTAACCGACCATCTCTGACCAGTCTGAATCTATCTGAACTTGTATTGAGTTACAGTATAAACTTAACAAGCAGTAGGTAAATAAAAATTTTCCGGATATTATGCATGAGTTTGATCTAAGGTGAAAATATTTGACCCAGGATATAGAAAGGATTTTGTAATATTATGATATTACCATTTCATTTCCTGACCAAGCCGTTTTGTTTCTACCTAATGTATTCTGCCAGCAATAAATTGTGGCAATAAAACTGTACTATTTATATCTATTTTCTTTTTTTAAAAAAAGATTACTTCTTTCATCTTTTCGAGATGAAAAGTCAAGATATAATTAAAATGTATTGAATGCATACATTTCTTAGGACGTTAAGAAGTCTTTTGATAATATGTAAATTAAGTTTGCTGATTTTAAATGCCATTGATTTTTTCCGCAACTGTATGTTTTCAATAACTACCACTATTATATGGGGTGCAGGTTTTATATGTAACACAAGATTTCTTTTTGGCTACAATTTATCAAAAAAGGGCTGTACAAAAGACCATTATTAGTGAGTAAAAATCTTCATCTATAAGAAAAATGCCACTTTTTAGATATGCGCACAGAATGGATGAAATATTCGCGAGAACTTATGTAAATCAATGTTAGCGAAACTGTTCAAGAGTCTATATAATGTTAAAAGATATATGCCCACACAAGACAGCTATTTAAATAATTAATTTCGCCAATTTCAGATGTCATTATAAATATAAGTAAAGAATACTTCTGAAAATTTGACGCATTTATGATGAGTAGGAAATAATATTTTAGAAATCAAGCAATGATTTTCGTAATAAATAAATAAACGAAAAAAATAGTTTAAATGCAAATAATTTAAACTAGAAAAAACAAAACAAAAAATTTGTTAAGTCATACAGAATTGATTAAAAATTGTCTTTTTAATACAGATTAGAAGTTAGGTATCCAAAATGTTGAATAACTTACAAAAATTTTAATTTGAATATTCTTAAATTTCAGATATTTTAAATGTCAGACATATTTACCATTAAAAATATTTGCTTATTACTTTAATAAAAATAGTGTTATTTATTATTACTATTATTATCAACAAAAAATATGGAGCCAAAGAGAATAAATTTGCTTTTAAAAAGGTCAAAATTATCTAATAATTTTAATAAGAAATGAATTCTTACAGCATTATAGTACTTCCTAGCTTTATAAATAATTATTAAATACTACTTTATTAAACAGTATAACAAAGCAATTTTTTTCCAGATACAACCAATTAAACTTTAAAGGTTAGATCTTTTGTTTACTGCCATAAATTCACTTTTCTTCAGATTGCATGAATATAAAATGCTTCAAACTTTCTAATTTTTAATAAAGTTCATTTATGTAACCTTTTTTCATTTAAATGTTTTAGATGAATAACTTCTATGTCAAAATATCATTTAATACACATTAACGAGATAGGAAACTGATTTGTGAGGCTTCCGCGTCGTCTTCACCACCTAAATGGATATTTCCCTTCGCTTCCTAATATACATGCAAAATTTCTTTCTTCGGTTACTTCATTCATTTAAGCAAATTAACTCACTTTGATAAAGAACTTTGTGGACGGGGCATATCTTAGCAACTTAATGCAAGGGGAACATTTCGCCGTGAATCGAGCAATTCCTTAATGGGTATGAAAAGGCTGTCAGAGGAGTAAACAGTGGTGGCCAACTCGCTAGCGTAAGCTTATTAAATATAATGGCACCACGTCTTAACAACTTATCTTGGCATGAGAAGAGAGGGGAACTATCAAGAGATACATAAGGAAAAGAATGCATCGCGCAAATTACCCTGAGAATGATTTATTGTATCCAGAAAGCCACAAGTAACAAAACTCCGAAACAGAGAACGTAGTTTTGTATAGTGTTGTCATTTATCAATGACACCAGGCTGTGTTAGGGTGGCCGAAGCCTAAACTCCATTTCGAGTTTTTAGGCGCACGAATGGTGAAGATTTTTAGGAAATTCCAGACTCCTCTGAAAGAGAATGTTATTGGAATTGTTGGGAAAACAGCTTGGGTATTGATTTATCGAAGAAGGAAAAGATTACAAGAGCTCTGTTGAAAATGGAATACTCGATTTGAATAAATTCAATTCCGTCAGAGTGAGAATTAATGATACTGGAGTTTTTTCTCCCCATAAAAGAAAATTTTGACTATTAACACTTAAAAGTATTCAATTTTTTATGGTTGCTCAAAAAAAATTCCTTGAAAAACAATGCTATTGTACAATTGAACCGTTAAAATGTTTTGATTAATTATTTAAAAGTTGCTCTTAAAGTATAATAAATTATCAATAATTAATCAGTTGTTATTATGCAAAAAAAATTATTTCTATAAAACAAAGCAAAATTTCTTAATCGAATTAGAAGAATAATTCCCATTCTTATCAACCTTTCAAGTAAGAAAAAGATATTCATATAATCAAAGAAACATACATGCAGTAATAATTCAATATTAAATTGTGAATGCAAAGTTTAAAATATTAAGAATAAAACAAAGGAAGTTCAAACAAGAAAGTATTGTGAGTAATAATGAATTTAAAGAAATAAACATTTCGTTATTTTATAGAATATGGAATAACTAGACATAATTCTGAACAACATTTAGCACATTTTGAATTAGTAACGCAAAAGAGGCTCAAATAAATTACACCACATGCTTCTACCAGTATTTGACACCGGAAAAAGGTAACTACGTTACATACATTTCTGCAAATAGAAAAAGAATGTCAACAAAGTTTGAATTACAAAACGAAACACTTATTTGTTGCATTATATGAAGAGAACAAAATAAAATAATAACTTTCAACAAAAGGTCTATGCTAATTTTATTCTCTATTGTTAACAAAACAGTGTATTAGCTAAATAAATAAAACTATTTAAACACCTCGAGGGCAAATAGAACTGTAATAAAAACTATAACAACATCGTCTACTCTAATATTTTTAGCGAGGCCACCTCTGATTTTGACGGCTGCCGCAAAACGTTTGGCAATTGATAAAATTAAATTTGGGATACATTGAAAGAGTATTTTTAAAATATCAAACTTGTATAAACCTTTTCCTTAACTTCGCCAGTGATTCAGGTTTCCTTTTCAACACCTTTCGACGCCTCTCAAGATTTCAATCAGGTTTAAATTGTAAGTTAGGGATGTTACGATCCTGCAGCCTTATTTTCTATCTGAATGTGGGTAATAGACTTGAAACAAAGAATAGTATACAAAATATGTATGTAAAATAATGTAACATATATGCCTTTTCTATGCGTGTGATACTTTTCAGCTTGGCTCTATTGTATGGTGCTAAATCATTGAATCATTCTTGAAAATATAGATTCATAGTGGTTTTTTATAGTAAACAAAAAAATCCTTTGAAAAATGTATTTGTGCTTACTTGGGCTTTCACAGTACCTTAGATGAATTCGTGTCTACCCATCCCTTGGTATGAAAAATATTCCCAGATTATCTGAGAAACTTTGACTATGTTTCAATATAAACACAACACACTTCGAGCTAAATTTTTCATTAGGTCTACGGTAGATTAACAGTTGCCATTCGGCCATTGAAGTGCATTTTCATTCATCTGAGAAAATAACTTTTTTCCACTGCTCAGAAGTCCATTTCAAATATAAACAATATTACCTTAAGTAACCAACCTTAAGTGATTGGTTTCCTTTTTATGCAATAAGTAGAGGTTTATTTCATGAGCACGTCCCATGAGTCCCTCTGAAATTAAACGTCTGTGAACAGTAGAACTATTTACATTCACTCCAGATTCCAATTTCCCATGCAACTCTCAGATCCATTGATGTTGCTTTTCTGTTTCTAAGTGATAAACAAACAAGATACAGCTATTGTGCAGAAGTAAATTTATTTCCTCATTCACTCCCGAAGATTGTCAGCAAACGTGATACATTGGATTGGTTACAACTGGTTCTTAGGGATATCTTGGATCACGTCTAGAAATCCTTCAGCACAGCATTTTTAATATGCAGAGTTAGCTGTGCAAATGGTATCACTGAAAATGGCAAAATGACAATCATACCATTTTGTGGCGCTTTTATAACAACAGTCGGCTGACACAATCATAGGTAATAAGCAGGATCTTTTGCAAGCCAATGAAAATTTTTATATAATTGCATACATTTTCAGTTATTTTAAATCGTTTTTGCGAATTTGTATATCTTAAGTAAGGATGGTGCAATTTGTTTGCACACCTTTGTAAATATAAAGAAATAGTTAAATTGTTGAAATTTTTTTTTTGTTTAAATGACAAAAAGCTAAAAATTATATGGACCCAAAATAAAAGTATACAGAGAAGCACATTTAAAAAAAATGAAAAATCTATTGGTGGTTTGAGTTTTCTTGGCACAAAGGCAGTGTTTGATCAAAATGTACAAACCATTCATAAATATATTAATAACTAAGAGTATTTTGCAAATAGTTAATACAAATGTATATTCAATTTAGATGTAAGACTGAAAAACGAAAAGAAATGTTATTATTTGTTGATACGGAAGAGGATCGAAAATAGGAAAAGATCATTGAAATTTTTCAGCAGTATTCAAGTGACATGGGTGAATTATTAGTAGATATTTCACACTTTCCCATAAGTTCCATATTAAGCGAGAATTTTGAGACCTTGTCAAAATTAATGTATTTTTCTTCACACTGAAGTCACTGGGAAGTCAAATCTAGAACCAGATACCTATAGATACTACATTATCTCAATACTACTCTCCTTTTTAATATATTTTTCAGATATTTTTTTCAAAGTATTAGACAGTCAACAGGAGCATTACAATTTGGCAAATACAGTAGCTTTATTTTGGAATCAATTTTCAAGCATCAATAAAATTAGACATCAAATGATTTTTCGGATGAATTTTAATTTTTCTAGGATGCCCTTGATCACGAACTAAACAATAATAGGAAAATGGAAGACGTTTTCTGAATATAAAAGTAATATAGACTTAAGTATCTTTTTAAAAATGTCAATAGTTTCCTTTTCAATCCAATCCAATGAACAAAACTTAATAGATTAAAAAAACGTCCAATTTTTGTGTTTAAATGATGTCATTGTGGAGATGCTACAATTACTGGTAACAAGTCGATACAATGTATTAGATATAACTTCATTCTTGAAACTCCCATCCACCTTCTTTAAGCACTTTTGAAACAAAATCTAATTTAAAGAGTTCCCTACTTTAAATAAAAACCAAGTTCCAGACCACCAAGGTGACATAAAATTCTTAATGCTACAATAAATCGTTAATTTTTTTAAAAAAATATTAGTTTTTTTAAAAGAACTTACTACAAATAATGATTAAAAAGGAAGGATCAAAAGTGCATAAGGAACCAAAAGCATTCTGACATATTTTAAAGAAATAATTTATGGAATCCAGCAAATAATTGCTTAACATTTTCGTGAAAGGAAATTCTAATAAAAACGCATTATGTATTTACTCAATCCCAATCGCATCCTTCTACATTATGTTATTAAACTAAACCATGGACATGAATATCGCATTGAAAAAATACTTTAAAATTCTGTACCCTACGAAAGATTAAATGGATAGTATTCAACATTTTAAAATTCCATTTAATGCTTTTTCAAACAGCTTATGAAATATTTATGGAACATGCTTTTAAGGTTCCATTTGCTTTTTCACCATGTTCCATCTAAATACATTTTTTATTCTGCCGGCAGCACACAACTTTCTCACAAATTCAAAGCACGCTTAACACGTTTTTTTACCCACGCTTGTCTTTTATTTTATTGTTATTTTCCACGAAAGTTCAGAAATGCCAATGATAGTTTTAAAACCGGCGGTAAATATATCCAATGTTCACTTAAAGTATTAAGGAATTTTTTGTGGGAGTGGGTTGTGGATATAGCTCAGTTTTTCTGAGCATTTTATAAAGAATGATTAAACTATGGTGCCTTTAAAAATAATTTTTTTCATAATGTTATGGGTATTTGCTTATAAAACTGTTTTATCTTTGCGTTGATATTTAAAATATTTTTTTAGCCATACAAGTACAGATTTCTATATTTGAATGTTATTTACTGGAGACATATAAATCAGAAGCATTATTTTGAAAACCATATATTCTTATAAATTTTCCTCAGTCGTTTAAAACATGAGAGCAATATATAAGCGTTAGCAATGTTTAACAATTTAACTCCTGTTCACTTAATGTATAACATAATACGTGCATAACTCTGAGGTTTTTTTATGAGATTTTTCCAAATTATTCTGAAAACTTGAATGAATTTTGAGATGTTATAGATTTAATATAGCGTAATATATATCTATATATGCACATATATATATTACTTTATATTTCATTAATTTCTTATGGTAAGGTTTTGTTTTCCATGTTTTTACATTTATGACAAAATTTTCACTGCTCACCTTTCAAAAAGCATTTTAACTATTATTTCCCATCTAACTTTTCTACGCTTAACTACATAACTGTATAAACATAAATTATATTCTAAATAGAGAAATAATATTCTCAAAAAGTATAGTTCTCAACTCATATATTTTAATTTATTTTTATATTTGACTATCCCCCTAAAATAAAATTTAATTATTTCTAAGCAGCTATAAAAGATAACAGCCAGTGATTATTTGCTTAAAACCAAGTTTCAAAAAAGCTCATTACGTGATTCAGAAGCAAAACTAACTTTAAAAATCCGAATGAAGCGATAGTCTGCTGCGTAAGAAAATTTCCCAAATAATTAGAAAAAAATCTTTTTCACAGATAGGAAAAGCTTAAAAGCAGAAAAACCGAAAATGCAACCAAATCTCATTCTTTCTGAATGACTGAGCTGCACTAAATGCGCTTTCCGCCCCATAAAACAGAACTCTCAGGAAAATAGAAAGCTTATATTTAAAAGAATTTCATTAAAACCTAGGATTGAGATCCGTTGAAAGCATATTTCTTGAGTCAGAACGATAGTTTACGTTTGGGACTTGCTTTTAAAAAACGATGAAAAAAGAAATCTTTATTATAGAGGTTCGTGAAATCGCATGGGTTCTATGGCATTTTTCATATTGCTTTAGAAGCACATGGAATTTATTCCACCCTTTTTTCCCACACAAACTAGAAAAGCAGTAGCATATATTTTAAATTTCTTTTATTTATAGCATAGCATAACTTGAGAACTTTTAAGATTTTAGATTGAGTTTAGGTTATATTTAGTACTTTTTCACTTCATTAAAAGCAACGAAATTGCTGTGCAACTGTATAAAAATATTTTCAATCAATTTATATCAATAATTTAAAAACTTTTAAAAAATAATTTGCACTTTATTTAGCATATACTTTCAACTGTTATAGTATTTAAATAACAGCAATCTATTAAAATACAAAATGATGTACTGTTCATTTAAAATTTAAAATTCAGAAAGTACTAAATAACAAACACCTTTTCTGAAAACAAATAGACTTCTAAAGTAGAATAGCTTACAAATTTTTCAAGGTTATCATTTAAACATTAAAGCATTTATTTAAAACTTTAAGCTGTAAACTATGTTGGTGGATATAACAATACAATTTCCATCCCAGACAGTGTATATTTGATTAATTTTAAGAAAACTTGTGACTAAAATATATTTGAAAGTATTTTTTCCTGCGCTATAGTACAGTTGTCTAATTTGAAATATGTTCCAAAATAAAAACTTTGTGATCATGCTATATATGATTTTAAATGTGGCTTACTTTCTAATTTTTACAACCTGTAAAGTGCTACAAATTAATTTTCAAATAACGTCTTAAATAATTTTTCTTCGGGAGTAATAGGAGTATTTAACACTGATTTATAAGTGAATTATACCATCAAAAAATTACTAATATTTGAAATGAGTACACGCGCTTTAAAGGAGAAGCAAAAATATTCCCGGCTAGCAAAAATAATTTCCATAAAATTTTGAAGAAGAAAGCGGGAAAATCCGCAAACTAGACATTCTTATAATCAAATAATCAAATGATCTTTTCAGTCACAATACCTTTTCGGCAGAGAAGCAAAAAAAAGTCAGAAATTTGAGTAACAATATCCTACAGATATTAAAAATGAATTAAAACCACAATTTTTGAAGTGATAACTTCTTTAGGCGCGTTTTGCTGGAGAGTGAATTTGAATGATTCGTTTTAAAAAGCCAAATATTGTCACGCTCGGGTTTGTAATGCTCGTAACCATGGTAACAATACTACTAAATAGTATAACAATACTATTGAATAGTATAACAATACTACTAAATCCTTTGGGTTTAATGAGTCATGTTTCGGAGAAATGTGTGCAGCGAAATGTAGAGCAGAAAATGGACAAATAATTCTAACGGTTACTATTTATATTTCACCAAATCAAAGTGTATAGAAAATTATCGAATTCATTTACAAAAATTTAGTTGCCTACACTGAAGCTGGATCAACTCCTCCGAACAAATTGCCGATTACTTTAAGTGGGGATTTTAATGTAGATTTTTCGAAAGACAAATCAGTGCCTTTAATAGATTTTTTAAAATCAAAATTCAATTTAATTATGTCAAATGATCCAAATGAAAGCACGAAAAAGAACGGAACAACGCTTGATGGAGTTTTTTTTCAAATATTTAAATAACTTTGAATATAAAGTATTTTTATAACCTACTTCAGCTGCCATAAACCTATAGTATCCGTCTTAGAATACAATTAATTCACAAATAGTATTGTATATTTCGCAAAAAAAATATTACTTTATGAATACAGACATATGAATAAATAATTTTATATAACAATACTAATATTCCCTGGTTTTTTATTCACCTAATTAATCCCTGAAACAACATTACAAAATTTGAAGTTATCACTTCTATCGTGTGGTCATAAGCACACACTCTTTTTTTAATAAAATATTATTTAATTATGTGCATATCTGGTGTGTAAACAATGAAGCACACATTTAATTAAAATCATCCATTATAAATCACAATCTTAATATTTTTGGCTCTTTAAATTTCGTATTAAACACGAGCATTGTAATACTTTACAAAGTTAAACATTTTTTTAAAGAAATAATACATAAAACTACAACAAAATCTATCAAACTGCTGGAGCATTTACAACGGAATAGCACCCTTAAATGGATTATAGTTATCAAAACTCATCATGTACAAATAACAGTATAAATACTATTTTAGCGCATCCGATAATTGTTTTCTATTATTTATAAATTCTCTTGTAATATTTATTGGAGTTAGGCTTGAAGGAAATATTTTAGAGTTGACAATAGTCCCCGAGCCGCTTTAAATATAAATTAGTTTACACCAGACATTTTATGACGTATGACTCACAGTAATCCGATTGTTAAAGGAAACGATTAGTGATAGACAATGTTTTGTGTGTGAATGTGAGGTTCAATCCCGACGAAAACCATTATGTTGAGTAATTGGATACAGCCAGCATTTCCCACACACAGTGAGATTATATATAACCTTATTAAAACTACTGTTTTTCTGGATTTACATAATGCTCCGTGCGCCTCGTATTGAGTTCATAATTTTAAATCTCGGGATAAGGGCGATATTTGTATAGTTTCTGATCTCCTATCGAAAATTCTGTACATTAAATGGATTTACTTGTGCATTATTCTGAGAAAGGTTCAGGCTTAGAGAGATGCAATACTTAATACTTCTCTATAATTAAAAGCATTGTGATGCCTGCTACCAACATATAGTTCTAGAGTAAGATTAAATGAAACCAAATTTCTTGGATTATATTACCCAACTTAAGGTATCAGACTACCCTAAAATAATGTGTTTTTTTTAAAAAAATTGACAAATTTTTGTTATGATTTTATTTTATAGGTCATGTCATTAGCTTAGTAAAAATACCAAAGGTTTCATTTTCCATTCACTAAAACAAAAACTACAGGTGTTTTAGTAAAAGCAGATGCTATAACTTTACACAAGATGTCAAACATTAAAATGCGTTTTACTCGAAATGTGTTTTTTTTTTTCGAAAAGCTTATACGGGGACAGCGATTGCTGAAAAAGTTTTGAAAATAATTTGCTGAAACTTTTTGTGTATGTTTTGTAAAACAGTAGAAGTGTTTTGACCTTAAGATTTTTCAAACACTGTTTTATTACAAAATTTACAGTTCTTTATGTGAATGTAATCGCTGTTTTTTATAAGTAATTTCATATAATCACTAAGATCAAGTGCTCTAGTTTTTGCAAACATTAAATATCTCTTATCCTGAAGGTCATCTCAAACATGAATAACAAAGTAACACATCAAAATTGAAAAATGGTTTATAAACTTTTTGTACAGAGCGGACACTGTTATTTTTTGTACATTTTCACCAGTGTTTTTCCTATTTTAATAATAATATTTTATTTCTGTTTTCAATTTTATGATTTGTTCCTTTAAATATACTAAATAAATCTAAAAATCCCCATATATACATTTTTTCAAAAAATGTTTTTCACAAGTAGTTGGATACCTTAAATAATGCGTGCTAGTCATTTAGGTGTAGTTTTTGCATAAAAACTTTGATATGAAGCATTTTAGGAGAGATTCATGTTAGATTACGGCCAACAGTGGCCATTATAAGAGCCACTGTAGATCATATTACGCAATGCAATGTGTTTCCAATCATCAACAGTTCAATGAAGGTTCTGGAGAGCCTAGGTGAAGTATATAGATCTGTGCTTTGCAATCATCAAAAATACCGAGGCCTTTGTCTTCAAAGGCCTCGGGGAAGGGATTTTGTATAGTGCCCACGTTTAAACTTGTTGATAGCTTAGCATTAAAATCAGTAACAATTTATGACTATTTGAACGTCCATCTCAGAAACGATTCATATCAGCTTTCAATGGTTTCGTTTCTTCAGTTTCTTTAAATCCTGCGCTGTGGGAAAGTTCAAACTCCGATAATCATGATACACTCTTAGAATGCTCATGCATCAGATCCTTTAATTCCTTTTTTAATTACATCCCCTTTCCCGCAATGCTGTGACCCATCTCAAGTGTGTCGTCTGTCTAACAAATCTTATAAAAAGCCATTTAAATCATGATCATCCCCCCCTCCTCAATGTAGCTGTAAAAAAAATTAATCTGTCCTAGCTTCTTGTTTTCTTACAGTTGACCACATCGAGTTAAACTTAATGGTTATGTTCCTTTGTTATTTCCATTTACGCACTTTAACCATTTTTCTGGCTCTTTATATATGCAAATATAATAGGTGCATAAGTTGAATGGGCATCTTATGATTTAAAATAACATATCGTAAAAAGAAATGTTTTTATATTAGTTTTCAAAAGATTCCGAAAAGTCCCCAAAGAATATCTGCTACAATTGTAAATTAATATTGAAATACTATACTTTCTCTATAGGACATTATTCTGTCACTACTTGTTGGCTGACTGCAAATTTCAAGCTTATTTCAACCAAAACTAAAATCAAATAAAAAAAGATATTGAACATTACATATATTCGAGGCAGAATGATTTGGATGTTTTTGCATATTTCTATTAATAACCTACTTTAATCATTCGTAAGGCAGAGTTATTCTAAAGATATTTAAATTAAAATTCAACGTTGTGGTTTGATGTGAGCTGCACTTTACATGCAACAGAATGGGAAAACATAACAAGAAAAGGCACACTGAACACGAATATTAAATGTTTAATAGCTAGAATAATTTCTTCTACACTAATAACTCTTCCCTAACAAAAACAGATTTCTTATCTCACGCTTTTACATACGAAATCATACACACGCAAGGCTTCATTTAAAGGCAATGGAACCTAAAACCTTTCGATTTCCGAAATACCCCGTTTCTATAACTACTTTTTAATACGCTAGGGAGAGCTATATAAATTAAGATATCCATATCCCATGTGTAAATATGAAAGACTATCTCAATAACATCTCCTAAATTTGGAATTGAAAACGTATCAGTGGCTTGAAATATATTTTATGCTTCATTTAAAGAGAAGATTAAAGTATCGATTTCTAAAAATAGCCATAAATTCTAATAATTCCATAAAATACAATTTCCTCTTGTATTTTAAAACCCACATATGAACCTTTAAGAATTATTTATCATTCCTATAATTGTCTGTCTGCTTCCTTTACTTATCAGGAAATTATTGCAACGTTTAAAATTTATGCCACTGTGGATCTTTGGGTCTCGATTTTATTTTTTTAAAAATTCTAAATTTCGAGTGTTAAAAAGTAGCACGAAATATAAATTACAGGGAGAAATTATATTTCAAAGCAAACCATTTTTACAAGAATTTAAATTTACTCGTGCTTTTTTAAAATTTACATACATGTTATAAAGAATTTTTGCAGCACAATTTTGATTTAAAATCAAAATATATTTTAATTTATTTTTATTATGGTTTCTTTGTTCGTGTTAAATAGTTTTATTTATATTGCAATGAAAAAAATTGCAAAAAATTATTTTGTTATACATAATATTTTTTTTTATTTTATAAGCTTTGACAGTTGCAGAGAAGCAAAAAATAGCGTTATTGGGGATTTTTTTTGACTTTAAAGATTAACTGTGTTTTGATGTATTTTACTAAATGTGATCAACGTATTTAAGTATAAATAAATTATTAAATTGGAAATAAGTTCACTAATATTTGAAATAGTAAATATGTACTTTTGATAGTTTTGTAAGTTGAAAAGTAATGTGTGTGTAACTAACCCGGCACTCTTCTCACGCACGGTATGTCATACCCACCACCTGAGTTTTTTCAAGGCTCCATCTGAACCTTTTTTGGAAAATGAATAGTTTCTTGTGTAGCTGACTTTAAGGTATCTGTACACCTTCGAAGAAATTTTTTCTGAAAAACTGTAATATTTGCTATTAAAATCATTTTTACTGATAAAATATAACTTAAAACAATGAAAAATACATTTAATATGTTACTTGGAGTACATAAAAAATTTTTAGGGAGTAAAACATAGGGTAAATAGTAATTAAATTGATTATTATAATAACGCACATAACTCAAATGTAAACAATTATATCACTTTTCTGTCTATTTAATGTTGATCATCATAACATATTTTGGGTCTGGTACCATTTTCCTGATGATAATCAATTTATTACAATTTTTATCAAGTTTCGAGTAAAAGAACATCGAAAAATCATTCAAAAATTATTAAGAGTAATATATATACATTAGTTACTAAAAATATATCAACAATATAACAATGAAAACAGTAGGGTCTCTTTAAATCTATAAAATAAATGTACTTATAAAATTTAAACTAATTTATTTCACAACTTTTTCTGATATTTAGGTTGTCATATGCCAATACGTTAAAAAAATTCATTTTGAGATAAATCAGAAATAAACTTTCTCAACCGAAATTTTTAATATTAAACACAATAAGATAAACTTAAAATGGCCCTGATTTATAAATAACACCTTCTTTACTCTCTAAAACATTGATTTTTTTTCCTTGCAGAACTTAAAATTTTTCTACGCTGCTTTACATTTGGTGTTGAATGTAGTCCTGCACCGTTAATTCTATTGATGTCAAGATGTTTGTATGAATTTAAAGTAGAATAACCAGGAGTTGTATTAAGTTTTTTTTTAAATATCAACACAACCCTTGTATCCATCTTTAAATTGGATCACAGCCTCCAATGCACCAGATTTTACAGTTTTCAAGCGCACGAAAACTTCTTTCGGGGTATTCTCTGCCATATAATACCAGTAAAACACTCGTTAAAATTTTGTGTTTTGTCATGCAGGCATTTAGTAAAAAGTTCTTTGGTACATAATTCAAAATATGTAAGCTTAATCATATTTAGCACTTCATTTTATAAGCCTTTATAGTTTTCTTTTGGCTTTTTGCCGCAAGACAGTGCTCGCTGGTAGTAGCACCAACTATCTTTTCCGATGGGACACCGCCCATGCATCGGTTTCTCGACACTTAATGAGCAATAAAACATGGCCACAATAACATTTTGCTGAAGACCAGACAGGTTTTCAACATTGCTACGGACAGCAATCCCATAATAGTTTTGCAATCGGTCAATAAAAGAGTCGGCGAGTTAGCCTTTATCAGACAGATTTTTATTTTTCGACTTCAGTTTGCTCAGTCTGCCACCTACTCTCTTTTGAACATAACCGATGCATTCATGTTTTGTGACGCTATCTTTCCCATGAGTATCGTTGACACTAATAAAGCCCTTAGAATCACCGTCACCATAATAATGTGCACATTTAAGGCCTCATTTGACAATAGAACGTTGGAAGATTTGAGTAGCTCCAACAACTTCCATTTTTAACGCAGAGCATTGAAAATTGCTATGGCACACGTGATCTGCTGCAAAAGTTTCCGACTCAAAGCTTCTGGGCATTTTAGAAATCTTTCTGCAGATGGGACAATATGACGACATTTTTTTTTTCAATGTCCATTACCTTACCAGTGTCAACTGACAAAGCTGCGACACATCCATTCATGGAAGTGTAACCTCTACGCTTCCACGTTTCATCAACTAAAACGCCCCATTCAAGAAATTTATTTTTAGGATGATGTAGCACTAAAAGTTCAGAAGCTGCTTTTTGCATTGATAGTTCACTAACTTCTGAAATAACAGCCATGAGTTTATTCTCATGAGTAGTGTACGCAGTTTTACTGAGCCTGGGTAAATTTATCGTACCACATAATTTAAATCCAGCAGAAAAACCTCTCCCAATTTGTCTCATGCCATAAAAAAATCGTGCATTTACTTCAGAACAGTTTAAAGTTTTCTTTGAACGAGAAAACCCTGAGTAAAAGTCACAATGTCTACACCGTATACAAAATTTGAGTACAAACCATATCTGGAATCCTTAGAAAGTAGTAAACCTTCTTGAAAACATCTTGGGTAACAAAGTTGTAAAAACATATTTAAAAGGACCTCTACATAAATTATTTTGTTAACAGTAAGTGGTTCACGTTCATATTCTGCTATTTCTTCATCAAAGACAGTAGTCATTTTAATTTTTGAAGAACTGGCGTTGGTACATGTTGAGCTGCTATTTTTGGAATGTTTATTGGTAGATCCATTACCTCGAAATTGGCGTTTTCTCTTTGCACTTATTCTACGTTTAGCATTACCCATTTTAAATGCAAAAAAAATTCAGCAATAAAAAAGGATTAAACAGAAACTTATAATGAGCTACGCAGTCATAAGCAAATGTAAACAAACAGTAAAAAACTCTATTTTCCTGCCAGATTCTAGATAAAAATATAAATCAAAACCTGTTGCCAATTATATTTTTGAAGATTCTAAAAACTCAAATTCATATTTTAAAATGTATAAATTTTTGCTATTGCATATTTAAACGATACTTTGAAAAATAAAAATGTAAACAGACATTTTTTTCAACTTCCGGAATGCAGACTTGTACTTCCGGTTTCAAAGAGTAGCTTTCGAGTAAAATTTAAACCCCCATAATTTAAGTTCTAAATAAGATAGAAACAAAATTTAAACACCATTTTAAAGGAAAAAGTTCATATTTTAAAATAACATCGAAATTCAAAAATCGAAAACTTTGACAAAAGCGACGTTGAAGCTTCCTTAGCTAGTAAGTGAATTTTAAGTATATATTTTTGAATACCGCCTCTTCAAGCATGTCATACCCTGCGTGACAATCACTGGTACAGTTATAAATGCATGAGCATGCTTTAAAATCTTTCCTACGCAATTGCGTATTATTGTAGTTATGATGAAGAAATGTGATATTTAAGTAATTTAAAATAGATACAATACAACAGTATTTTTGAATGAAGAGAGTCTCTTTGCGGGGATGGTGAGGAAGAATCGAATGATGAACAGTAAAACAGCAAGAATGATTCCGCTACTGAAATCTATCCAGATAATTTAACTGAGGGATAAATTATCGTACTTGATAAAATGACCACGTCATTTTCAATGGCTAGAAAATGCAATCGATTTCCTATGACAATATATTTTGTGTTGTTGAACGTTGCGACAATAAATGCGCAAATTATTTTGTTAAGCACTCAGAAACCACCAACTAAACATTGAACCAGATGCTGATTTCTAAAGTATTTTGGATTTCGATTTTCAGAAGAATATAAAGAATGTAGAAACCAGTAAGCAATGCTTCTACGAAATTTTCTTAAAAAAAATTAAGATCTAGTGTGACCATTACACTCATTCTTGAAGACTAAAGGGTGTATAAACAATGTACTGAATGCCCTAAAAAAAGAACAAAAAAAATAAATTTACGTGTGAACAGTGTAATAAACATATTGTATTTCCTACTTTTCTCAATTTTTCACCTTCGTATGTAAATTTGCGGTAAAAACAGAATGTAAACGCCCTTGGACATGAGTTACCTTGTGCGTGAAACTGCGTTCGTTTTTTTCGTGTGGAATGCCGGGTTAAAACTAATAATTTTAACAATGTTTATAATAACGAATGGTTTAGTGAGTAAGCGTTCATTAACTTCACACATAAAGCAACAAAAGAGCTATTAGTGACGGACCTCATAATTTTGAGCGACGAGAAGAACACCTAAGCCGGCATCCCCTTCTTTGAACTTCTACACCACACCAAAGGGAGGACGATTGAGCCTTGACAGGTTTAACTTGTATCAACCCCTCTGCATGGTGGGGCTTCAAAGGTATCACTACTCAAAATCATTACAAGGCTGGTGACGAGTCCGGGAACATTTTCACTGGGCTACCACTGCCACAATCGTACTTTTTAATCCAAAGAGATAACATTTTAAAATTGAATAAAAGAACTTATGAATTAAAATGAAATTTTATATATCTTGCTTGCCATAAGGGCTAGTTTACGGAATAACATATCTATAAATTAAAGTATAATAATACTATTAATCTATCAATATTATAAGTTTTGAAATTTTTATAGAAACCTAAAACTTTAGTATAACAACATTACTCTAATAACTTACTTTTATACAAAGGATAGATTTTCAGAAAAATATTTATAAATGAAACTATAAATGAATTATGCATGAACTATAAATGAAAGAGAAAAGTATTGATTTTCAAATGGATAATGATGTTTGTTGTTTTGAAAATATATTTTCAGCCAATGAATGATACGAGTTTTATTTTAATAAATATATGAAATTAAAAGATAAAATAATATTATTCAAAGTCTATTAATGCATTATAATTACACTTAATATCCTAGTACCTCGATTTCAAAGAATAGGACTCAAAAACTAGCATATTCCTTAAAATGTTTCCTTTTCATAAGACTATTCTATGGATATAATTTTCAAAAGCACTCCTTCTCTAATTATCTATTTGAGATTACTCAAAGTTCCATTAAGTGCAAGTGAAAATAGCTCTAATATAATGCAAAAAAAAATCGCACTGAATTAGCTAGTTAGTTACTGCATTTGAAGAAGTTTAAATACATCAGGAGTAATTACAAAACTATCTATAAGTTTCTTTGGCAATATAGACATTTAAACTAATGTGAAAAAGGGAGCGCACTTCATGGAATCGATTATTATGAGAGAGAGAAGTATTTAACTTCTTTTTATTTTACTCTGATAAATCTTGATCTAACGCCTGAAGAGTTTTAAAAAGGGACCTTATGCACGACTTGGATAATTAACAGTAGACTAAACTATCAACAATCTTGTATGAAATACTTTTTAATCAATAATTCTCCGACTATCACACCTGCTGGCTCAAAATTAAGAAAAAAAATCCAGACTGTATTTCTAAGCAAATTATTCACTCTTCAAGTGCTTTATGCCATATAATTATATCTTCTCTCAAAACAGCTAAATGAGTTCATTACAAAAAATAGATTAGCATTTCGAAACAACACGATCATTACAAGATGTTTAATATTTACAAACACTTTTAAATAAATTAAATAGCTTATAAAAATTTGAGTTTCATTAGCTAAATTAGAACTGAAAAATTTTCACCTTATTTAACATCTAATTGGACTTATTCAATCGTGCGGAATGTATTTTAATATATATAAATCGTTATTCCAAAATTTAGATTTTTTCCTTTCTAAAATCTTTTTTCTTTTGGACAATGCCAAAAGCTCTTAAAATATTCAAAGATAGATACAAGCTAAGTCCAAGCATATCCTTCTTTTTATTTATCTTTCTGATCCAGTTATCTCAACATCTTATCTCGTGAACCACATTAATAGAGATCGCTTCGCAATTTTTTCGAATTTCAGTTACTTTGACTCAGACCTTCCGTTTCTACTCGTATTTTAATAAAGAAAATAATAAGATAAAGATGCTGCATGAAACAAAATCTCTGTTTCTGAATTAACATCATATTGAAAACCATAAAAGTTTGTGTGTGTGTACCAAGGGATCATAATAAATGTTCATTCTCTGTGCTGGGATGCAAATGTATAAACTAAAACCTTTCTCGCAAACAAGGTATAACAAAATGTCTAAAGATAAAAAGGCTTCCATTTAATATGCAAAAGTTAAAAAAAAATTAAAATTCTGATTATGTTTTTAGGATGTTTTTTTATATTATGATACTAGCTCTCTCTTTTGAAGATGTCTAGAGAGAGCTTTTAAAGAAATCCTTTTGAGGCCCCATAAACAGGGAACATCCAAGATGTCGTCTTTTGTGGGCCTAGTTTCTTAGATTACGTTCATCTTATTCAAATATTTCGCGCTTATGAGCTATAAAAATGTAAGCTCCAACAAATCTCGCAATTTCAGCTACCTGTACACAAACGACTGTTCTCTTTTTTTCGTAAACAACTGGTAGAAAGTACGAAGAGAAAAGAAAAGCAATTTCGTAAGAGAAAGAGAGATAGGAATTTTTTTTTGTCAGCTTAACTCAGTAAGCAATAATGTCAAAAATCCTCTATTTAAATCCTGCACGAGAGAGAGAGATAAACCAGATTTACTTACGAACACAATACAGGAAGATATTCTTTCCTGTTTTTGTTGCTTACAGGGATGTTTAGGACAAACAGACAGTAAGTCGATTAGAAAGGGAAAAAATCAGCTTTTCTTCTGCCAATAATTTTCTTGACGGTGTATTTTTATTAAAACTTGCTCATCTTTCAAAAAAATGTATTTTCCAATAGAAAAAAAAGATATTTTAGATGTATACTTCAATAAAAAATGGTGAAGATTATTCAATATCTCCTTTTTTTCCTTACACTCTCCTTATAGTTCTTTTTGTGTCTACAAGAGAAAATACGGTAGTTTATAAATATTGCTTTTGTGTTATTGTCAGGGGTATGGAGTTTAGCTGAAGTAAAATAGGAAGTGGAAAACTAAACACACCACAAAATGCGTATAAAGAAGATTTGGGAATCATAAGGAAATATCTTACTGTGATAAGAAAATTGAATTTAGCAGTTACTTTTTTCCATCTAAGTTAAACCAGCCTAAAACACAAACACATATTTGTTTTTCATATATTATAACAGTGCTTCTCAAACTTTCAATACTGGCGACCCACTTTTCGATCATAATTTTTATCGAGCACCTTTTTACAATAATAATGTATTGAATGCAATAATAATGCACTTTGACGCTAAAGCAACAAAACGATCTTAATTATAAACCGTACAAATTAATAAGATAAGTATATTAAATTTATATATGTAACTTTTAAATAATATACATATTATTTTTCTTTCTCGAATTTTTAAATTGGTACAGATTGCAAAATATGGTGGCTGCTTTCAAGACAAAATATAGATCTCAGCCAAATATAGAAAATGTACTCAGATTGTCAAGTTCTAATCGTAAGCCTTCCTTTGAAAAATTTTCCTCTGCAAGACCAGCCGATGGAAGTCGCTAATACTTATTAAACTTGCTCTGAATTTAGTATTAATAAATTAGTTATAAAACAAATTGTGCAGAACTGATACATTAAAATTATACTGTCTGATGTACCCGCTCTTCGAACGAGATCATTTTTTTTAAAAAAAGTAAAACATTCTTGATAAATAGCTGAATTATCAGGAGAGTAAACCCAAATGCGCGAAACTGTTTTCAAAAATGTAAATTATTTTAAAATAACGCTTATATTATAATTAGTTTTAAGCGAGCTGTAATTTTAAGCCGCATAGAATTAGCATTTAGAATTAATGTTAAACAATGAAAACTAATATAAAATTCAAATGAAGAATAATAGTGTTATTTTTAATATTTAAAGCGAGAAGGCTTCAAAATGTTTTATCCCTGGGGCAGACACACATTCCATACTAGCGATAATGGTCACGCCGGTGATTGAGTCACTCCAATCTTTTTTTTTATAATTATTTTATTGTACACGATACAAATCGTGATTCCAGTGAATAATTTAACTAAAAGAAAGTAAACTTACTACTTTCAAGAACTTTTCAATTTTTCTTTGGTAACAAACAGTTTTGCCAGAATTAACGATTTCGTGATCTGTGTGTCCCGCGTGACCCCTTTCGAGTTAAAAGTGTATTCATTATGATAACATGTATGTTACTGCTAAAAAATTGTGTAAAACGTTTTTCATTATGCTTTATATGTTTGAGAATATTCATAAAAATAAGTCTTGGCCAAGTAATTTTTCAAAGGGCTCTCCGTGGTTTTCAAACATCATAAAACTCTTTTGTATGAAAAAAAACGCTACAGAAAAATACATTACTTACAGCTTCCCTAAATGAGAAACAAACACATAAGAGAGGGGTCATAACTAACTGCACCAATAACTTAGAAGGTCAAACAGATTATCAACAAAAACAGATTACAGCTATAATGTGCAGTATTTCAAAAATAATCACAGTATCGAATTTTTTATGTCCGTAAATTGTTTTTGATTCTGAGTCTGGGATTTGTTTTTTCTCTGAAATAGTATTTTAGGTTTAAAAAGAAAACGTAATAAAAAAATCTCATATCATGGGATAACAGCAAATAAAATAAAAGTTTTTTCATTTGTTTATAGGATCAAAGATAGCTAATTAGATATTGAGGAAGTTTTTATTTTTGATTACTTATATCGCGCCTGTTAATTATATCAGAGTAAAAGTGCATTTTTTATTATGTCTGAAAGTATTTTGTTTTAATTCATTACAGTAAATTAATTATTTTTTAAATCTTTTATTTTCGATATGCTCGCACCCCCTCGTAAGGGTATCGCGCCCCCCAGGGGCACGTCCCACAGTTTGAGAAATACTGTATTACATACATCAACAGTTAGGATCAAAAAAAGAATAATTTGTTTCTTATTCAGTTGCATGGACTATGTATTGAGATATCGCCTTAAGGTATCCGACTACGTTCGGAACCGTGATTGTGCAAAAGTGCATAAATGAATAATTTTCATGATATTTAGTGTCAGATTAGAATATGTGAATAAAATTGTTTTATGGACATTTTGACAAAAAAAATTATTTAAATACAATATTTTGGCAAAAAATTAACTTAGAATAATCTTTTTTCCAAATGTTCTCCTTTTGTGAAAAATGGTTCTATTTGGTTGGCAACTAAGTAATTGTAGATTTCTCTCATAGATGGCTTTAGTTGAATTTTTAGGTTTGCAAACGTAGTACAAATGTAAAACACATTTTGTTATTTGATAGTTGGCAATTCAGCTGCCAATCAGTAAAAGCAGTTTTTTGATCGGTCGCGTAGTTTTCGTTTGGCATTCGTTGAAAAATGGAAAATCAAAAGGAACATGTTCGTCATATTTTGATTTTTTATTTCCGCAAAGGGAAAAACGCATCGCAAGCTCTTTAAAAGTTATGTGCTGTTTATGGTGACGAAGCCTTAAAAGAACAGCAGTATCAAAATTGGTTTGCCAAATTTCGTTCTGGTGATTTTTCACTCAAAGATGTAAAACGCTCTGGTCGTCCAGTTGAAGTTGATGACGACCTAATCAAAGCAATAATCGATTCGGATCGTCACTGTACAACACATGAGATTGCCGAGAAGCTTCATGTATCACATACATGCATTGAAAATCACTTAAAACAACTTGGCTATGTTCAAAAACTCGATACATGGGTTCCTCACGAACTGAAAGAAACGCATTTAACGCAACGCATTAATAGCTGCGATTTGCTAAAGAAACGTAATGAAAATGATCCATTTTTAAAACGACTGATAACTGGCGAAGAAAAATGGGTTGTTTACAACAATATCAAGCGGAGAAGATCATGGAGCAGGCCAGGTGAACCAACTCAAACAACATCAAGAGCCGATATTCATCAAAAGAAGGTTTTGTTATCAGTTTGGTGGGATTACAAAGGAATTGTCTACTTTGAACTCTTACCACCCAACCGAACGACCAATTCTTATGTCTACATTGAACAACTAATGAAATTAAACAATGCAGTTGAAGAAAGAAGTATATTCTAAATGAACAATTGTCATGCCACAAGGGTAAATACAGAATCACTGAAAAGCTTAATGAACAAATTAAACTCACGCATACACTTATACATTATTATTGAAAAAAAATGTAATATTACTATTTAAATATAGCAAAACATGTAAAGCTCCTCCTTCAAAATCAAAATTTATTCTGTTTATAAAACCAGCAATTACACTTATGGAAAGCAAGTGAGTGAAAAGCTTTTTTACACTCCCCATCTGAACTCCTGGAAGAAATTATTTATTAAACCTGGAAAAAAATATTTAATTGATCAAGAACTTTAAAATCAATATCAACACTTTTACACATTTATCTATTTGATTAACTTAATATAATATAATCTCCTTAATATAATGCGCTATTTTTTCTTATATTTTTACAATTCTTTGATCTCTTTTTGATCAATTTTCGAAAAAATAAAGGTATTTTGCTTAACTTATATAACTGCATTTGGGAGAGATGTTAAATTAATCCACTGGAAACTTAAATGCGTCACCAACTTGATTTAATTGTTCATCATTCTCATTTACTTTAACGAGTAGCAAATTTCCTTCTATATTTTGTAAACAAACACTAACGAACCTCAAAGCAAAGTACCAACGAAATTTGAAGAAAATAAAAGCTTTTTATATAAATACAAGGGTTAAAATGAAGCTTTCCTGTTTGATTTGCAAACCTCAATATATATATTAATATTCAAATAGAGTGAGACATGCAAACATCTTCCTTCGAAATCAAAATTCATACTGCTTAAAAAACCATTGATCACACTCATAGAAAACAAATAGAAGCACACTGGCAACACACCGTGGAGACAACAAAGAGAAAAGTTTTGCTTCATTACTACTAATATTTTATATCAAATGTACTAGCAAAGTTGTTTGATTGACATGTTTAAAATCAAACTCACACATAGCAGATACTTAAATCCTATTTTCTTCTAAAAATTGGAAATTATTTTACTTTACATTTATACTCCATAAGTTAATAATATTCTGCATGCATTTAATAGAATTGAATGCAAAAAAAAATGTGTAAAATAAAACTTTTCTAATAACAATTAGTTCCTTTATAAATTACAATAGAAATGGATACATTTTTTCCTTCTAACTTAGTTAAAATGTTGTTAGTAACTGTACTAGCTGCATGGCCTGGCGTTGCACGGGCTTTCTTTTTCCCTCATGACGCCAGCATTTCTGTGTGTGTTTGAACGCGTGCAATGTGAGTGATTTCTATAATTATGCCATAAGTTTCCCTTTTCCGAAATTTGTTCCACTTTTTTCGATTTAAGACAGTTTTTTTCCCTCTCTATAACCCGGCATTACATGGCTTTTTTAGTGTAAAATTATTGTTCCATCTTCATCCCTCCTCACAGATAAGATGCAGCTTCAAATTTCGATGAATGACTTATCAAAAACAATATTGCGCTAGTTAAGAAATTATTAATGTGAAACAGTAAAAAGAAAACGATTCTGATGCTAAGATTAAAGCTAAAAACTTTTATCATATTTTAATAATAGTCAGTTTCTAAGAATGTAAAATAAATACATTTCAGATTTTCATTAATCAATCATTCGCTACATATAGTTAGCTTAAAAATGCATCTAAAACGCGTTTTTATCCAAAATAATAGACGATGTACTTTTTATATATAATTAATAAATAATTAATTTAGTAAGGAAATAATAGAAATAATCATTTAAAAAAACATACATATTAATTAAAATTCATTTTCTATAAGTAATAAATAAAAGAAACTTTACAGATAGCTATTGAAACGATTGCTTTTTTCTGAATGTTTGATTAAGCATAAATATATATATGCAAATTATGAAAAAAAAAAAACAGTATGAGGGGGGGAGCCTTTAGATATATATATATATATATATATATATATATATATATATATTGTCATTTACTGAAAAAAACATTCAAAAAGAAAAAAAAACTATCTGATAAAAACATTTTGATATTCTATTTTAATTTTATAGTTTTTCATTCCACTGTGTTAAGTAAAGTTTTTGAACACGTATCTGACGAAACATTCATTATTTTAACAATAATTTCTGATTCTTAGGTTTTGAAATAATAAAATTGCTTAAAAATGTTCATTTAGCAATTAATTGTGACATACCGTTTGCTTAAGAAGTAGCAGTAAAAGAGAAAATCTCGTTTATTGATAAAGACTTATTAAATATTTTTAAAAAATTATAAAATAATTAAAATAGTATACAATATACGATATAATTTTTTTATTGTATTAATTAAAAAAATATTTTTTCTATAAAAAATTATAATAATGTGTTTTATGCATTATAATAGTAATTTATATAATATTTTATTTATAATATATTGTATTTCATAATATAAAACATTTTGTAACTAATTTTTATATAAAATATCATTTAATATTCATTATAATACATTTTTACAAAAAGTATTACTGATTATTAATTATATGTATAAAGAAAAATATAAATCTTTATATAATTACAGTAATTATTTTATTTTTTAAAATGCAAAATTATTTTCTAAAATATGATTTAATATTCAATGGACCTTTTTTAAATACATTTATTTCTATGCAAATATTAGTTGTTTTGTAAAAAAATAAAAAAAAAACATACAGAATTATGGCGAATTAAAAATACATAAGAATAAAAAGGTAAAAAGGCAGGAGAGATCTATTTACATTCACTGTATAAAATAATTCAAAAAAAGATTTACTATGTGATAAAAATATATTTACGGTTTTTTTATTCCACTGTTCTTCAATAAATCATTCTTTAAGAATGAAGAAGACTATCAAATAATGTCTTGCACTCTCTAAAACATTTATCTGTAATGTGTAATGAATTGAATACTGCTATACATATCAAATAAGGTAAATGATGACACAGCATAAAACAGCGATATGACAGAGCATAAAACAGCGATATTCCTTTAATCTTTGAAAAACCACAAAAAAAGTGACCTTCGCCATCGCTCATGAGCAAAACTTTCATCCGTCATATTTCTCAACGCGAAACCTCAATTAGGTAACGCGACCTTTGTGCGTCAAATGAATATTTCAGTGAAATTTTAAAAACATATATTAAGGTATCCGACTACGTTCTGAACCGTGATTTTGCAAAAGCGCATAAATGGATAATTTTCATGATATTTAGTGTCACTTAGATTAGAAATCATGTATACAATCATTTTAAGGACATTTTGGCAAAAAAAAATATTTAAATCCAAATTTTGGCAAAAAATTAACTTAGAATAATCTTTTTTCCAAATAATCTTTTGTGAAAAATGCTTCTATTAGAATAATATTTTGCCTGTATATAGCTCAGACCTCTCTATAGAGACTCAACTAGAACTTTTGAAATATATAACTTAGAAGTGGGATTATCCATAGTTTAGGACACAACAGAGAGGAGAAATTTAAAGAAAAAAGCGTCGATAATTATTTCAAATGGTTGTAACTCTGAAAATAATGTGAATTTTTCAAAAATCATAGTTGAACCTCTGTAAAGAGGTCTGAGCTATATACAGGCAAAATATTATAATAGAAACATTTATCAAAGGAGAACACTTTGAAAAAAGATTATTCTAAGTTAATTTTTTGCCAAAATATTGTATTTAAATATTTTTTTTGTCAAAATGTCTTTAAAAAATGTATGCATGTATTCTAATCTGAGTTACACTAAATATCATGAAAATTATCCATGGGTTTTTTTTAAATCACGGTTCCGAACGTAGTCGGATACCTTAAGAGCATGTTTCTTAAGTGTATGCCTTCAAACTTCACATATCGATTAAACTACAGTAATTTTTTAACAAAAAAGAAATAAAAAATACTACATCGATTAACTCTCGCAAAAAGGGTAAAAAACGTAAAACACAATTTAAAAAAAAAACCGTAATTTTTTCAATCTTCTTACAGATTACGGATAATATTGTTCTACATACGGAAAAATTTTCGTGAAATTATTTTTATAAATAACGACGTTATTAAATATTTAATTAAAATTTTGAGTATTTTTAGAAAAATCGTAAAAAAATATTTTCGACATTTTATTTTTTAAATGACTAATGCTAAAAGGGAAAAGCATGAACTTTTTTAGTGTAGAGTATCAATTCATTAACGCGAAAGAAAATTCAAAGGGAACGATTTAGAAATCATTTTCCTAAAAACATATCGATTTTGACTCATTTTAGAAAAAATCGTAAAAAATAGAAAATATCATTATTTTGTAAAAAAACATATTTATACCGTATCGTAGCTAATAGAATGATTTTTACGGTTCTGTAATTATTTTTTATTCGAGTTTGATAGCAAGAAATAGATTTGCCTTTTTAAAAACGTGGGGAAAGTCGGAACTTCGCTCCGCTGAAATGGAGATGACGCTCGGCGGAATAAACCCAAAGGAGTGAGTGAATATAAACGTCACATTGTTCAGCTACACGAGGGCTTGAGGTGTCACCCTCAGTCATTGGAGGGATACTCTGGGGTAAACCCGACCATGGATCCTGAACAATATAGCAACCCCTTAGAATATTTTTGAGAATCTGGCCTGGCAGATGATCACAATATGTTAACACACTAAGACAATGTGTGATGAGCACCACAATAAAAGGATATAGAACGAGAAATGCTTCTTTCACCGAAAGTGCCTTTGGCGACGGACCTCGTAATTTTGAACCATGGTCAAGTGACGAGGAGGACACCTGAGCTGGCATCACATCTCCTAACTTCCACATCACACCAAAGGGATGACATTTAAGCTTCGACAAATTTAACCTGCATGCGGCTCTTCAGCGGTACTAGGCTCGAAATCCTGACACGCCGGCCTCGTGAGTTTGTTTCCTTGACCACTAGGCTACCGCGGCTACATCTCTCTGTGAAAAACAAACTTTTACCTATAGTACAAGCCTTTTTATTAAGGCATCTCACGTATTAACGCCTTTTTATTAAAGTTATCAAATTTTAATTATTTTTATTCTGCGTTTTATTTACATCAAAAACTCAACTGTGCTGGTTAATATTCCTGGTATTTATTATAAATAGTTCTGATTTCGGAATAGACATAGAATATTTCTCAGGAATGACAAGTATAGATACTCGCTAACGTATTATTTTTAGAGTTGCATGTCTTTTTTAATTAAAACATGATGCTCCTATTCCCCCCGTTGCTTTTCCCCCAAAGAAATCCAAGACAAACATTCTTAACGCAATTAATCGCTCCGTTTCTTTAAACCCCTTCTTCTCCTGTTGACACCGGAGATGTCTCGGAGTTATGACTCTAGAAAACGTATTACAAAAGTTTCAAATACGAAGGGATGTTAGTTTTAGGAGGCCGTCTTTCTTCCGGGGTGACACAGAGTACGCCGAAATGCTTCTTTTCAAAAAATCATATCGAGCGTTTAGCTTATTCGAAAAGGAGGACCAAAAACATTCTTCACACTTCAGGAATTTTCAGTGAAAAATATTTTTGCATAAAGGCAACTTTTGGCAGCTGTCACTGAGATTTTGGATTCGAAAACAGCTCTGCGTCATTCGTAACCTCTCAAGGAAAAAAGGAAACCGCAAAGGAAAAAAGGAACATCTGGGGAATACTTTTGCCCAAAAGGGCTATACGTGCTCACTGAATCGAATATGGGCAATAAGAAATATATCAGACAGTATAGATATATACACATTAAAAGGAATGTATGTCAACGTTACATATCTCAGTTTTACACATTAGAGTTATGTGAGAATGTCTATCTGTAAGCCAATAAAACCATAACTAATATTTTTAAAACTTTATTTTACATTTTTATGCATTTATTTAATATTTCATGTTACAAAATAAAATACTTGTTTATCTTACGAATAATACCGTAATTTTTATTTCAAAAGAAATCTTCTAATAATGTTTCAATAACGAATTATTAATTGATTTACTCAGTGTGTCTTTTATTAACGTCGCAGTATAAAAGAACATGATGGCTATTATTGATGGACCTCGTAATTTTCAAACTCGATCAAGCGACGAGGACAAAACCTGAGCTGACACTTTCCTCTCTTTACTACCACACCAACGGGAAAGCATTGAACGTCGACATATTTAAGGTGCATTCGACAACTCTACACGGCGGGTCTTCCGTAGCACCAGGATTTGAATTTGTGACACTCCGGCCACGAGTTCGGGACCATAACCACACATTGATTCACAAATAATTTTACAGGAAATGATTTAAATATGGCAAAATAAATTGTTAATAAAAAAGACATTAATATTTTCGCTCCTTTTTAGGATTATGTACTTTCTAATAATCAAATATTTTAAGTAGCTGAGATTTTGGCACTAAGTATTTTCTTTTCATTTTGCAAAATGTGCTGTTATGAGTTAGTTATTGTTAAGCAAAACTGAGAAAGTTTACAATATGTAGTTTTTATTAAGGAATTTACAAGGGAAAAATTTCAGTTGCAAGTACTCGAAGGAGGATAGGAAAGGCTTTCAATTTAATATTTCCTTGCACTCAATTACGAGTTATTTCTGGTCACACTCAACAACTAATTCGGGAGAAAATATCACTTTTTGATACGATTCGACAAAAAGTTTTTAATTTCTAATGAAAAATCTCTGCATTGTTTTAGAACAACTAAGATAATGAATTTCTTCAGAAATTAAGAGCAATTACAAATGCTAAATTTTTAGACTTGCTACGTATTATTTCATGATTGGAAAAATAAAAACTAAGCACTTTTTTATGTATTTATATTTTCATATTGACATATAAGATAAGAAATATAAATGCCAATGATTCTACATTCATTGACTTGCTCCCCATTGTTGTACGTAAAAACTTCAATGGTATTAAAGCAAATGAATCTGATTGTAGTACCTTAATAAACTTGCACCAGTCACTGGAAGCTGCTATTTCAAAATGTGAAGAGTTTTTCATTCTACGCTAAAAAATTTGCATTAAGCAGAGAGAAAAATCCTTCAAATTGAAATATCTTCTGGTTAAAAGATATATCTGCGGTAATCCAATTTATAGTTACTACTTCAATTCTTCCCTTTTTATCACTTGATTTCTTTAAGTTAAACATTTCAATATATATATATATATATATTTCAATAACTAAAAAAATATTGCCAAGACTAAGAAAAACTTTTGCCATTACACATTTCAAATATTCGGGCTTCTAAATTCAATTGCAAGTATTTTTCTGAAACTCTAAAAACCATTTGTACAGAAATCCAATTTCGATTTTAAAAAGTGAGAAATGGAAAGAAATAATAATAGCGAAAATAATTGGTATGTGCTTTGCCCTAAAAATACTTCAGTTCTCAGAAACCATTAAAATGAATGCACTTGTTAGATAAAAATACACAAAAATAATATAAACCCAGTTTTCAATTCAATTTCAGCTGTTCCCTATGGTTTACGAGAAATGTTATTTGTTCCGGTCTTCAATTTGTTTACCGTCTCCCTGTTTAAATTATTCTCAACATAGTCGCTCCCACTACAAAAGCTTAGTTAAGGCAATTAGAACTAACATATTCATATTAACGTTTTATTATTATTTGTATTAAATATTTAAATAGTGAGAGGCACATATACTACGGTAATAAACTGATAATTGGTCATGCGAAGCACAATATTATCATTTCTGACACGTAAATATGTTATTGAATATGCGCGTAAAGATAAAAATCTTTAATGCAATGTGGTGATTATTAATATACACTCAGGAACATTGAAAATAGCGACCCAAGAAGGAAGCTAAGTACAATCGCGAAACTTTGCAAATAAGTACAGCGTAAAGTGATATGCAAATGATCCAAGTTTTGTGCCAATACGCATGCTCATACACGCCGAGGTGGCGCTACAATCAGGAAGAGGATGCTATATAAGCCAGCGCAAATTCGAAGATTCATAAACGTGACGATTACCCGCCGATTGTAGGAAGACTTTGGTAAGCGAAACATGCCAGATAAACGTGATAGAAGACATTTCTCACAGATAAGCGAGTTTGAGAGAGGCTTGATCATCGGGATGAAAACTGCAGGCTGGTCGACGCGCCGTGTTGCTGGCCTGGTGGATCGTTCGGAGTGTGCCGTTAGAAATTGATGGGAACAGTGGACAAGAGAAGGTACCCACGTGCGGAAAACCGGGCCAGGAGTGACCAGGAAGACCACGAGGAGAGAGGATCGAAGGATCGTGCGGCAAGCACTTAAAGACCCCACAGTGACTCGTTCAACGATACGAGCAGACGTAGGCGCAGCAATTGTTCCACAAACAATTTCCAGGCACCTTGCAGAAACAAATCTTAAATCCAAGCGCCCTTTTCGTGCACTCCCTTTAACACCGGAACATCGGCAACTGCGTCTACAGTGGTGCCAAGCCAGATCAATGTGGAATGTCACAGATTGGCAAAAGGTTGTGTTTAGTGATGAATCCCGGTTTGTTTTGGAGACAGATGATAACCGTGTACGGGTGTGTAGGCACCCTGGTGAGCGGTACAATTCCCCCCACACTGTTCTACGTCACACTGCCCGCACAGCTGGTGTAATGGTCTGGGGGCCAAAGCGTATGATAGCCGGTCCACTTTAATTGTGATGCGTGGAACCTTAACGGGCCAACGTTACGTTGATGATATTCTTCGACCCCATTTAGGACCTTTCCTAAATGGTCTCCAAGGGGCAATTTTCCAGCAAGACAATGCTCGTCCGCATACAGCAAGAGTTGCTCAATACTTCCTACGTCATTTTCAGACTCTTCCATGGCCGACCCGCTCCCCCGATTTGTCCCCGGTAGTGCACGTGTGGGATCAGCTAAAATGGCAGATCCCATCGTGTCACTCTGTGCATGATTTAGAGTTGGCTGTTCAAGATTTGTGGGCCCATCTGCCTCAGGACAACATAAGGTGTCTAATTAACTCAATGCCGGATTGTGTGGCGGCATGTATTGCAGCTGGAGGTGGTCCAGCACGCTATTGAAATTGCCCAGTATTTGTGTCATTGCACACCCTGTATTCGTTTAATTGTCTTGTTTTTGAGATCAAGTGAGTCTCTAATCTGCGTCATTATGTGTATTAAATTTTATTTCAATCCGATGCTTTCTTCTTGGGTCGCTATTTTCAATGTTCCTGTTTGTATTTTTCTGAAGTACTTTTAAAAACTAACAGATGATCTGATATAAAAGTAACGTAGATAGTTTTATAGCTACTACTAGTATAATTTTTTTTTTTTTAAATTTAGAATGTTATATATAAATTGTGTCCGCATTCAGTAAAATAATGAAAATATAAAAATATACAGATGAACCTCCATGTTACGAACCTCTATATTGCGAATTTTTCTATTTAGCGAACTTTTTCTTGTTACCAAAAACATTTCTCAACTTTCTTCGTAAAATAACCTCCCAATAGCGAAGTACATTTTCTATACAACGAACTTTCTCCTCTTGTGATTCAATTTTTTCTCCCTTTTTTTAAAAGTATTTCTGGACAATTCAAGTTATTCTTTCTTTTAACTCCTCTTATGGTGATCATAAATCTTGAAATGGATTTATTAGGTGCCTAGCTCACCAATAATATTAGAATTCTGAGCGTTTCATCCAAGAAGGGCAAACTATTAACCCCGTCATTCAGTTGACTAGAAACATCTTCGATATCCCCTTTCACCCTCAGTGGAGTTGTCTTGTGTCCTTGAATTAGTCTCCGTTCATTTGTAGTGTTGATCAGTCATGCTGCTAACTTCATTTCTTATAACTCTAAAATGTCAACACGTAAGTGCTTGAGCATCAAAGAAAAAAATTCTGTCTTCAGAAAGGGGATAAATACGTCAAGAAGCTTTCCTTGTAGTTTTTCTTTCTTTCTTTTTGATAGGTAAGATACATAAAATAAATATTATTAATTTTCAAAAAGGTGTGATTGATTGATTGAATATTAACGTAGCACTGTTCAGCTACACGAGGGCTTTTGGCGACGGACCACGTAATTGCGTTTTCAACCTTTTAACCAGTTCATGCCGGATAGTGAAAGTTGGCCGCAACCGGTTTGCCTGTACGCTGTACAATCGCTGATATTTTCTTTCTTTCTTTCTTTGATTTGTGCATATTTTTTTTTTATTCTTATATCAATATTATTTATTGCTAGAGTTTTGAAAATGTAATGCAGTTTGACTATGGTACTGAAAAAGCTTGTCATCCGGTATGTTCTTTGAGGTGAATGAATGAGTGAAGATTAACGTCGCACTGTTCAGCTACACGAGGGCTTTTGGCGACGGACCACGTAATTTTGAACCATGGTCAGTGACGTGGACGACACCTGAGCTGGCACCCCCTCTCCTAACTACCACACCACACCAATGGGAGGACGTTTCAGCTCTCGACAGATTTAACGTGCATCGCTGACCTACACGGCGGGTCTTTAGTGGTACTGGGCTCGAACCCGTGACAAAGCAAGCCACGGTCCGATACCTATACCACTCGGCTACCGCGGCCACTCAAAAAGGTGTGAGAGAGTAATTACTTTTTTTCTAATATAGAGTGTTTATGAATTAAATTTTTTTGTTTATGTGGTTTATAAGGAACTTTGAAAAATTAACCTCTATATATAGAATTTTCCATATAACGAACTTTTTTTCGGGATTTAGAGACTTCGTTATACAAAGGTCTGACTGTATTTGCAACTTTAGATAATTGGCATAAAAATGGGGGTTTTACATGAATCTGCTGTTCTGTTCTCCATTTATAAAATAAAAATAAGTAATTAAAATAATTTAATTCTAAGTAAATTTTTTTCCCTAAAAGAAACTCTTAGTAATATTCTCTATAACTTTTAATATCTCTTTCAATCCTGAGAAAATAAATGAGAAAAGCAACTCCCTCGCTCATCACGATATCACCAGAAATTTAGCTGGCATATTTCGTTTGACGAGTCGACACCTGCGAAGGACGCATTTTGAGAAAATTGAATCCCTAGAGGAGTTTCGAGGATATTCTGGACAAATTTCCCGTTTTTGAACAATTACACCCCTACAGATTTGAAATTTAGAAAACCTGTTTCTTTTTTTTAGTAGAGATCTCCTAAGTACGGGTTTTGAGGAATTCGACTTCCGGGGGGGGAAAGGGTTAGATAATTACGAGGTATTAAGAGGAAATTTCCATTTTTGAACTATTAAGCGTACAGATCTGAAATTTGGAAAACATGTTTCTTTTATTGAGTAAGGGTCTGATAAGAACGATTTTTGTGGAAAACGATTCCCAAGGGAAGTTTCGGGAATGTTATAAAAAAATCCCGTTTTTGAGGTATTAGGCATACAGACCAAGCATGTTTCTTTTGTTGAGTAGGGATCTGCTACAAATGAGGTTTGTGAAAATAGACTGAAAGGGAGGGGTTACTGAGGCCGAAATATATACTTCCATTTCAGAAATTCAAATCATGTCCTTTTTAAATCAAGAGGCGATATCTATAAAAACGTTTTTCAAAACCAAAAAACTCAACGATAGGACTAAGATGAAAAATAAATTAGAAACACTATTCAGCCTTGTAATATGATAAACCCGGTGAAATAGGTGGTAACGGCTAGTAAATAAAATGAATCTTTCAAACACACAGTCTTCAACGTTTTTATTTCAATAAATTTAAATCCAAATTTGTACAATAGATTGGCCTATTAAAATTCAATCTTGTACTTTTTATGTATAACTCAAGTTTTGACAAGTAAAATAAATTTTAAATTATATTCTTACTGAAATGAAAGGCTGTCATTTCTCTCACAATGCATTTTAACTGACACTATATTTTATTTTTTGCAAGCTAATTATACTACATTCTATTCTCTGGCTACATTTTATGAAAAATACTTTGTGAGCTAGTTAATACTTCATTTACACAGTTTATAAAATATCAAACCATCTTGATAAAACGAGATTACTTAAAATCTACATATGTGCATCGATATCACATAATATAATGCTTTATTTGACTTTATTTTTAAACAGCTTCATAGCATTTGTATTTTCGAGCAAAACTTTCTCTCTACATCTTCATTCCTTATTGTACGTGTAGTCATTTTTTTTCAATAATCCTTGCTACCCCATGCTACGGATCTTTCACGCATGTGAAGGACATCTATTTGAAAAATATGTTTAATTAGGAATGAGTGAGTGCATATAAGAACACAAGCAACTTGAAGGCTATTGGTGACGAGCCTCATAATTTTGAAACATGGTCAAGTAACGAGGAGGACACCTGAGCTGATATTCTCTCCGAACTCACACACCACGCCAACGGGAGGACATTGATTCTCCATAGATTTAACACCTTCACTATCGGCGTCACGCGTTATACATTTGACCTTTTTGTGCCCGTATTTTTGGCGTCCCTTGGCGTGCGACGCAAAGAAAATTTTTCAACTTGAAACTGAATTTATGTAAATACTTACACGTCTGTTTGATTCTCATGATATTTTTGTATTTTTGAATATTTCTACGAGATGGTGCAACTAGTATTACTTTCTTCAGAATTGTCGCATTGAGATTTCCCGCCTATAATGTCATTAATAATATCTAATGAATCTCGTGATATGCGTTAAAATTTCAAATAAAAAATCATTCAAGATATTTGATATTTACTATCCAAATTTTGTTTGACAAAGTAAAAAAAAATATGTAATACATGATTGCGGTTTCGTGATAAATGTGATTTTTACGCTCTGATGTCCAAGGAAGATTATAATGGCGTTTTAATGACGGCATTATTTGCCAAAATGTTTTTAAAATAAATTATTCCAAATATTTTTTAAATAAATTATTCCAAATATTTTTTAAGTAAATATTTTATTATTTTAATGTAGATATTTATTTTAAACAGCACAAAGAAGTAGAATTAATACTAATATTATCACAGTGTAATTTTTAAAGTTTAAAACTAAAGTGCATTGCAGGGAAAATTGGAGATCAGCAAACGGAAAATCACATTTCCCTTCTACACTGCTGGACAATTGCTAAGGACACGGATAACATTATCATCCATAGCAACCACAAAATGAAAGGAAGCAAAATGTGGAAAATTAGAATAAGTGCGGGATATTAGTAAGAAGAAGTATGAGTATGCAAATTTATTTTCCACGTCTGTTCATCACGTGATAGCGTTCAAAAGAGCTTTAAAGGTTTTGACGCGTGTGGACGGTTGTTGTTTCAAGTCAAAGTTTTACAGGAAAGATTTAATAGACGAATTTAAAAATTTTGGCATGTCTTCCCGACATCACATAGATGATTTTATGCGTAGCCTAATTATTGGAAAGATCCAAGAAGGGCGAAAAATAACAGATGTTGCCAGGGCGTTCGACATCGCTCACAGCGTTGTTTCACGGCTGTGGAAGTCATTTAAAACTACTGGAATGTGTAGTAGACGGAACGGGGGAGGTCGTGTTAGAAGTACGACGCCTGCAGAAAACAGATATATCGTCCTATCAGCAAAAAGGAACAAGCGCACCACAGCTCAGCAGGTGGCAAATCAATTTCTTGCTGCCTCAGGAATTGATTGATTGAATATTAACGTCGCACTGTTCACCTACACGAGGGCTTTTGGCGACGGACCACGTAATTTTGAACCATGGTCAAGTGACGTGGACGACACCTGAGCTGGCACCCCCCTCTCCTAACTACCACACCACACCAACGGGAGGACGTTTCAGCTCTCGACAGATTTAACGTGCATCGCTGCCCTACACGGCGGGTCTTTAGTGGTACTGGGCTCGAACCCGTGACAAAGCAAGCCACGGTCCGATACCTATACCACTCGGCTACCGCGGCCACGCTGCCTCAGGAAAGCAGATCTCCCGAAAAACTGTTGCCAGACGTTTGAGGGGAGGAGGACTATACGCACGCAGACCTGTTCCGTGTGTCCCATTGACCAGACAGCACTGTACTGCCCGTTTGCAATGGTGTCGTGAGCATCACAATTGGACTGAACAGGACTGGGCATGCGTACTATTCTCAGATGAGTGTAGGTTAAGTCTGTCATCGGATTGTAGACTCCAACTGATCTGGCGCAAGAGTGGTACTGCTTATCGTCCAGAAAATATTCAGGAAAAGGATCGATATCCGAAATGCAGTATCATGGTGTGGGCCGGCATCATGATCAATGGCTGCACGCGCCTACATGTGGAGGCGAATGGGACTATGACGGGCCAACGATACATTGATGAAGTTCTACTTCCTCATGTTCGTATTTTCCGTGGTGCTGTCGGTGATAAATTTGTTTTTATGGACGACAACGCAACATGTCATCGAACACTCGCTGTTCAGGATTGTCTAGACAGCGAGGGTATTCAACGTCTCATATGGCCAGTGCGTTCTCCAGATCTAAACCCCATTGGAAATGTGTGGGATGCTTTGGGGAGGCAAGTTGCTGGTCGAAACTATCCTCCGACAAACAAGAACACCCTCATCCGTGCACTCACAGAGGAATGGGATAAATTGCCTCAACAACTGCTGGATAATGTTGTGCAAAGTATGGTACGACGTGTGGAATGTTGCATCACACTCCTCGGTGGACATATCCCGTACTGATACCTTTCTTTAAGGTGCCTGCTGACTTTTAGATGCATTGTTCCATTTCTCCGTACGCAGATCAAATGAACATTTTTTTTCTTTCAGATGTTTCACAGCTTTTGTACTTTCCAGAACAATAAATATTCTTTATTCTAATCTCTGAACAGTGTGGCAACTATATTTTATCCTACTAGGCCTCATGTCTCGCTTAATGTTATGCTACATAGCAATTTGTGATCCGTCCTTAGCAATTGTCCAGCAGTGTATTAAGCAAGTAAAAACTGCTTGCTGATCAATAAATAAAAATGTATTTTTTGCTTAAGGGTAGAATATATATTAATTTTATATATTAAAAAATGAGTTTTTTGGGTCAAAAATTCGAGAAAAATACCGACAGAGAAGAGGTTAACGTGCATCAGCCCATCTACTCGGTGGCTTTTCAGTGGCACTAGGTTCGAACTCATGACACTCTGGTCACAAGTCTGTGACCACAACCACTAAGCTACCACAGCCATTGTTTAATTAGGAATGCCACCTGAATGATTTTAGAGGAACAAAGACCTATGTGGTCAAACTGCTCATAATAGTCGTAAATTTAAAGGTCATCCAATTTATCATGCAAACATTTGTTCAAAGTACTTCTAACCTAGACGAAAAAGAAAATACAAGTATTGGTTGACAAAGAAAGAGGAAAAGAGAAACAAGTCACTAGAGAGAAGTTTGGGGACATATCACCCATGATCGCTACAGACAGCAAACCCGATTGGTAAATCCTGCTCTTATATAATCAAGGCATACCATTGAGGAGTAATAAGGCTGAAATATATAACAATATGTACACTGGTGTGCAAAAATTAAGGAAGAGACGGTTTTTTCAATATAACTTTGTACAAAAGCTTTCCAAATCAACACATTTAATACCGTAAGATCCCCAATACGTAAGGACATGTGTAATGTAAGCAACACTTACTAAAAGAGAAATCAGAGGAATAAAAAGAAGCTTGATTGAAAAAGTAGCATGGAGTGCAATGCGACTGAAGGCCGAAACATCCCTGTGATGGGTGTCCAGCAAGAAACATTCGGTCTTTAGTAGGGGATATGATCTCCACTGACTGCTAGGCAGGTTTCACAGCGTCTGCCCATGCTGAGAATGAGGGTGTCAATGAGTTGTTGAGGCATTGCTGCCCATTCGTCTTGCAGCGCCAATCGAAGCTCCCGAATCGTTACTGGTGGTAAGGAACGAGCTGCCAAACGTCTACCTAGAAAATCCCATACATGCTCGATGGGATTGAGATCCGGAGATCGTGCCGGCCAATCCATACGTTCAATATCCTCACTCTCTAAGAGCTGTTCGGCAGCTACTGTGCGATGACATGGTGCATTGTCGTCCATGAAAAGGAACTGCAGACCCATAGCGCCTCTAAAAAGACGCACATATGGAAGAAGAATCTCGTTACAATAACGGGTCCCGTTGACTGAACCTGCGTCGAAGATGTGAAGGTCTGTACGACTACCAAGCATGATGCCTGCCCAAACGAGAACACCACGACCTCCATACCTGTCCCTTTTAATGATGTTCGAGGGATGATTGCGGCTTCCCCGCTCTCTCCAAATGAGTATGCGAGGAGAATCGCTACTCAAACTGAATCTGCTCTCATCTGTAAAGAGTACTCGTCCCATTCATTTTCTCTCCAATTCCAGTGTTCCCGGCACCACAGAGAACGCCTTCTCCGAGGGGCAGGAATTAAAGGTACACACCGTACAGGGCGTCGTGCAAACAGACCACCACCGTGCAGTCTTCTGGCCACGGTAAAACGCGATATCGGTCGTCCAGTCACCTGTGTCGTGTGTCTAGCGATTTCTCCCTCTGTCTGCCGCCTGTTTCTTCTGGCCTGTAAGACAATGTACCGGTCATATGCGGGTGTGGTTCCTCGTGCACTACCACTACTGAACCCCCGGATAGCTGTTCCTGTCGTTTGAAATTGTCTCCAAAGTCGTGAAACGATGCTGTGAGCAATTCCGAACTCTGCAGCCACACTTGTCACACTGCGACCTTCCTCCAACTTCCCAATGATTCGACCTCGGGTAAAAGCATCCAGATGTCGTCTAACAGATTGATTATTCGCCATTTCTCGCTGACGCAGCAACTCGGTGTGATTTTAACTGCTATACGGCGTGCAATCTCTTTGCCAGAAATACTTATCTTACACCGACAACATGTTTTAGTACTACTCAGACACTCCCCCATTGCGTCTACCTGCATATATGCGCATGTGCTACCGTACATCATCTCCTGATTGGTCTTTCTGTCCGCTCTGCCTCTTCGTTCAGCTGATATGCTAATTTTTCGACTTCGTCCTTAATTTTTGCACACCAGTGTATATGATCTATCCTCATTTTGCTTAGTTCTTATTTTATTTTTGAAGAGCTTCAGAATTAGGCGTGCTTAACCTCAAAGTACAGCTCTTCATGCAATTTTATAAATAAATATATATATATGTATATATATATATAAATATATATATATATATCAGCACGATAAACAATATAAATTACATTCAAGAAATCATTTGTAATGTTAAACTTGTCATTAAATGGATGGTTTGAGTTTTTTTTAACATAGCATAGGGGAAACAGGAGATTTAATAGCAAGGATTTTGAAAATTTGAATGGAGAAGTGTAAAGGGCGGCATCCCAGCTGATGACTAACATTTTTCTAATTTCGGCATTACAGGAATCTTCGTCGATTGCTTATTTTGTACTATATTATTACATTTGAGTCCTTGTGCTTTTTAACACGAAGCAGACAATATTATAAAGCAATGTACCTTTGCAAAATCCGGCCTCGAACCCGAAGTTAAATTTTAAAGTCGTCGGACATGAAGCTCGTGATCATAACCACTCAGCTCATACATTTAACAAATGCTCGTATTTAGTAACTTTGATGGTATAATCTAGTAAAAACAAAAGAGCATTTTTCTGTTAAAGCTGTATTAAAATTTTATATGTAATGTTACTGTTCTTGTTTCTTATTTATAATTTGAAAAGCAAACTATATACATATTTATAGTCCTCAGTTATATTATTATAATGTATAACACGTAATATATTCATTTATTTTTTATAATAAATTGCATTACTATTTGTTTCAAAAATATTTATCATCTTATATTTTAAAATATTAAACATCAGAAACGATTTTAATTAAACTAAAATTATTTTTTGAAAAATTAGTTTCCTCGGACCTTTCTATATAATTAAATTTAAAAAATGTTTAGAAAAAATTAGTCTAACACCTCATTTCTAAATATTTGAAGGAAATGAATTTTAAACATCGTGATGAATGCATTAAAATAAAAGCATACATTATATTGTAAGAAGTTAGTTAAAAATTGAAATTATTCTTTTTACTTTTGAAAACAGTAAATTTAGTTGTAATCTTACTATTGTTTATTAGCAGTTATAAATAGTTTTAAGGATGTTATTAGATGTATTTTTGTTTGAGACACAGTAAAATCAAAAGGATAAATCCAGGAATCATCCACTTAAGCATTTAAAATTAAAATTATACTGAATTTGTGTATTTTGAAATTTGAAAACCTGAATATTTAATGTGATTCATTCTTACAATCCTTATATATTTTAGGGAAATGATAATTTAAAAGTACGTGACACATGCATAAACAATGATGGCCTTAATCAACATTTTGTTGTAAAAAGACTTACATTTTATTTTATTAATTTAATTCTTTTTCTTTGTCTAAGGAAAAGTCTAAGAAATTTTTAACATTTATTTACTTATTGACAGTCTATATTTTATTGAAAATTTTTATAAAACAAACATTTTTTTTGGATCTGACAAGTTAAAATTTTTATTAAATGAAGGTTGCAAAATAACACGAATATCAAGCAAAAAATCAATCCCATGGGATTCGGGGTAAAAATCAAACATGTCAAGCTTTCGCTTGACACTAAATTGTAAGCTGTCATACAGTAAATAAAGTTTAGGAACAATATGGAAATAATAATTATTAATTATAAGAAACAGTTTCAGGAATTTAATAAGAGCAGTGAATGTCATTTAACACAAAACTAAGGGAACTGAAATATTTTTTTTTTCATGTTAAAAGAACTTAGTGTTAAAGGATATTGCAAAAAAACACAAGTCAACACAAAATTAAGTTTATTATAATACATTTAATTTATTTAGATATGTATATGTGCATGCATTTAATAAAAATCAATGAAACGAAAATATTCCCAAGAACTTAATGAAATTTAATACAAAATTTAGTAACACCAAAATCTTCACAGATTTCCATTTTTTTTTCTGTTTTTGATCAGCAGCCTTGAGAAGCTCCATCTTTATTTTAAGTGAAATAGAAGTTTGCTTCCGCTGAGCTCTTTGCCATAGTGCTTGTAAAAAAATTCTTTTAAAATGAAAAAAAAACGCAAACCAAATTCACTGATTTTTATTCACACTGCGATGTACTTGTCACTGAATTTCAAAGCCAACTGATGAGATATGAGATGTTTTATGTAGCGTTTGTAGAGATGGAGGGTGAAAATAATTTAGATAAACAAAAATAGCTCGTGTTACAGACTATTCCAAGGGTATTTCAAGGCCATGTAAGCCTCCTTTCTACGAAACATATGAAACCACCTCTCTTAAGTCTCGCCTGTGTGGCCGGTGTTTTCCGTATAGTGTTTATTTCCAGAAGAAAAATCTTTTCATGTTAAGCAATTTTCATTTCATGTTAAGAGAGAAAAATGCATGAAAATATATATTTCCCGTTGTAATATTTCTTGTAAACCAATATTTCGTCTTAAGTGTTTTTCGTTAAACGTATTTCACTGTAAGCGAGAGAAACTTTTATACTAAGAAAAACATACTGCAAAATTATTTAATGTTATAAGTGTGCTTCAAGTAATTGTTACGAAAGTACTCTTATTTTTCTCTCGTTATAAGTGTAATCTAGAACATTTGTATGTCATAGCAAAACTGTGTTTAAGGGGACACATTACGACTCAATTAGCAAAAATCGGTAAAAAAATATTTTTTTTACCCTATATAAATTATTCTTTATATACTATTTTAAAATATCACAAACTTTGAAAGATCTATGTTTAAGAAACGCGGAGTTGTGATACCTTTTACGTTTGTTTTTATTCAACTCACAATGGTAAATCAAAACTTTAAACTCATTTATCTCAGAAAGATTAAATAACTAGTTTACCTTCATTTAAAATGTTCAGGGGTTTTTTTTGTAGAGCCAAATGCTTTAATATTTGTGTAACTAGTGCTAATAATACATGTAACACAAGTTGGTATGCTTTTTTGAATCAAAGCAATACTTATTTTTTTAAAAATAATTTAATTTAGAACTTGTGCATTTTTTTAAAGAAATTTTCAGTAAGTATTCATAGAAAGAAGTATTTTACGAATATCCACAGGTTATCACAAAACCCATACCAATTTCTGTTCTACATATTTTGGCGCACTTGTGAATCAAATTTCATATATGTGTACAACTTCATACATTTTTGTAGGAGTAGCAGCATTTTAAAATAAATTCATAAATTTTGTTTTTTCCTTAAAATGTTAAATGGCTAGCCTTTTATGGTATTTTGAGGACAAAATCTGCTTTACATAATACGTACATCTAGGGGGCTAATCAAATTTTTTTTGAAAATAATTAAATTAAAACGAATTGTGTAAATTGTACCATGTCTCCTTAACTGTTGAGTGAGTGATTGAATGAGAATATTAACGTCGCTCTGTAAATCAATACGAGGGCTACTGGCAAAGGATCTCTTAATTTTGAACCTCGGTCAAGTGGCGAGTACTCCATCTGAGATGATACTCCCTCAAAACTGCCACACTGTACCAACGAGAGGACATCAAGCCTCGATATATTTAGCGTGCATCGGCTGCTCTACCCTACAAGTCTTCAGTGGGCCCAGAGCTTGAACCCTCGACACTCAAGCCACGAGTTTGCGATCATAACCACTATGTGCTACCGTGGCCACATGATTAGTTCTTAAAGTTTAAATTTTGAAAATTTTTATACGTCCCATGTCTTAGACATCTATTTATTGATAAAATATGAACGTGGAAAGTATGCTGTGTGAAAACAGAAAACTTCAGTAATTTTTACATAGCAGTAAACCAGCGTTTTTCAAATTGTGGGGAGCGCCCTCCCCTAAGGAGGCGTGACAACTCTATCAGGGGGGGTGCGAGCATACTGAAAGATCGACAATAAAAGATTTTTTAAAAAAAAATTGGATTTTTTACTGAAAGTAATCAAACAAAATACATACCGACATAAAAAAATAAAATTGATAATTGCACTGATATAATAGTTATAAATGTATCAGTATTGCACAATGTATTTTATAATTAATTTAACAGTACTAAGTTATGAACACATGTAGTAATTACCAGTGTCCCCATTGGCTTGTCATATATAAAATTTTACACAAAATTAACCCTTATCTTAATAATTGTACTGTTTATAATTAGTTCCCTAACTGCCGATTAAAAGTTACGTGGTTCGCTCCTTAATGCGACCATTTTACACGTCGGTGAGCATATGTGATGTCTGGGGGAAGGAAAGGTATTAATAAGCATGGTCAATGTCTTTTTACTGCATTCCAAAGTCTTCGAAGTAATTTTATAGATAGCAGGCCACAGAAAAGATTGCACTTCGGAAAGACGTATATATATGTCCGGGGCAATTAACGCATTGGCCGAGCAAGACGTTTATATGCACTGGTAGAACATAAGAAAAAAAATCGTATTGTAGCTTTAGTGTCAAAGTATAGTATTATCTAATTCAACACAATGAAAATTATGGTTGAATATTGGGTCGTATATATTGAAAGTTTGAGAAGCACTGCAGTAAACCAAAAGTAATTTTGCATAAAAATAAAAAAAACAACTGAAAAAAAAGTACTGTTTTCGATTCGTTTTATAGTTCCAGTTTTTAATTTAATTTTCAAACTTATCAAATTAAATATTCTTTAAATTTGGTCGCTATCAATAATCCATAGACGATAAAAAGAACTCATATTTCTTTTGCTTTTAATCCATTTTGAAAACTCTTCAACCTATTTACCAGCAGAAACTAAATTTAAATATTTATGTGAAAATGTAAAGCTTTCAATTAAGACGAGGTATTTATAAAAAAACTAATTTAACGAAAATCATTTAAATAATTATGAAAACGAAAATTACTTTTGTTCTACTTAATAACGCAATTGTTATTTTTGTGTTTTAAATCTTTTAGTGCTATTAACAGTTAGAATTGCTTTTAAGCAGGACTAATTGCTTTTGCTGAATTTTTTTGATATTTCAAAGAATTAAATGCATTAAATAAAAACTAAGAGTTTAATAAAAACCCATTTCGTAAGCGAATGTAGCTCCGAGCATTTTGATAAATTCTCCAAATGGATGGGGTTTTTAAAAATAACTATTAATCAGTATTTATTTACAAAAACAGAGGTTTTAAAAATTAAATATACCGTAATTTACGTCAGCATAAGCTTTTAATGAGTTGTGAATAATGTATTTCCTTTTTCAAATAAATGAGGCGTTTTAATATTTTTTAACTTTATTTATTGTTAACATTAAATTGTTGACAGCAGGACAAAATAAGTTACTCAAGTAAAACTATTGTTTCAAGCACTCTATATGTGCTATATTGTAGAAAATTCCTTTGAAAAATTTGAAATTATGAGCGAAACTTGTTGCACATTTTCAAAACACTTTAATGTCAATTTTGTAAAACAGGAAGAAGAAAAATCGTATCTATTAAAAGGGTTTAAAAAATCATCGATCGTCAGACGAGTAATTTTAGAATAATATAGGCTCATTTTAAAGTTTAAGAACTATTATTTCCATATTAGATAACAAGAAAATTCAATGCGGAATAATGGAAAATTATAACAAGATGACAAGGTAGGACATTTTCTTCGCATTTAATAAAATTATTTTTTCTACTTTAGATATGGCTCTTCAAAAGGACCACAAATCACCTCCAATAAAACAGTTTAGCTTTAGTGTACGATAAAAATCAAACGTATATCACAAACTATTCTACTAAGTTGCTGTATGTTATAAAAATTGATTTATATACATAAAAGTCATTTTCTAATACGATTCTCTTATATATTAAAAAGTTACTGTCTACTCTCTTCCAGACTTATCTCTGCAATGTGTTTCTTTTCTTTTGAAGGATTTTGGGATATGTTGGACACAAAATTTCATTTCGTTTTGTTCTTGTTTTGGCTTATTACCAAGTTTAGATATGTCTGATCTCGAATAGGGTAAAAGTATTTTTGTTCAGTGGAAACGTATCCTGGGTGCAAAATGTCAAGTCAAAAAATGGTCAAACTTAATGCAAATGCTTATAATCTGGTTTCCGTGCTATTCGAGGACTATCTCATTAAAAAACTTTCAAGAGTTTTTTTTTATTCCCTGTAAAGTTAAAACTTATATAATGAAACAAATTTATAAAACCAAAATGCTGAATTACTGACGGAACTATAATAAGATAAGCCTTTAACGTACATGAGTCATTTTTTCACAAAAGTAGACATGAGAACAATTTTTTTAGTAGATATATTGCATATATTAACTAACCGCTTAAACTTTATTTTTTATAATGCATGGTGTAACGTCGTGAGAAGGTAGCGTGCGAAAATAACAGCACAGCAAGGTTGTGGGAGTAAGAAAAATACTTTTAATTTTTTCGCCTACAGAGTAATTAGATTTAGAATTTAATTGTCTCTGTGCCTAGCCAGTATGGTAGCCCTTTTTTTGAAGTCGCTCTCTCCACAGCTTGTCTCGGTACAGTCCGCAAGGTGTTTTTTCTTATTCACGTCCAGGAGTCCTCGTCAGCATCACGGTCCAAAAACTCCGAGATCCTCCTTTTCCGCTTTTCGAAAACGACCAGCTCTCGTCTTTTCGAACCTCAACTCTTTTTTTTTCTTTTTTCAGCCCTTTTAAAACATCAGGAGCAGTCCATTTCTCCCCCCTCACGCTTTCTCATTGGTAGACCCATATGAGTCGATCCTTGAACCTCAACTCATTATAGCCCATTGGTGCATAATCCGCCAATCGTCCTCTCCCCTGGTTTCTTCGCAAACCAGCAGGTGTCCGACACATGCTCCGACGGCCAAACCCCTTCGGCCCACTGTCGTCGTTTTACCGCCTTTGAGGACAAGTCGCCATTGTGTATGTAAGGCGACAATCAGCTGCCTTGGAAGCGATCTCGTCCACAGTAGTATGGCCAGATTATTGTTTGTCCAGTCACACTGGCGCAAAAGTCAAAACTCTAAATAAACGATAATGAGCTCCAGCTGCAGGTACACCAAAGCTCGGTCTAGTATTGTCCCGAAATAGATTAGTAATAGTATAGTATTATAGAGTATATAGTAATAGTATAGTATTACAGAGTATATAGTAATAGTATAGTATTATAGAGTATATAGTAATAGTATAGTATAATAGAAATAGAATTGTCCTGAAAGAGTGAAACTCGTTTCGAGAGGGGGACGTCACAATGGTAAATTTAAATTATTACAATACTTTATTGTTAGAAAATAATTTATACGCTTGCTTTAAGGACCGTAAGACTAAAGTTTGAATCTAAAAACTTACATAATAATATATTGAATTGCTTAAAACAGGGTGAGCAATTTTTTCGGCTTGTGGGTCACGTTGTGGAAGTGGAGGATACCAGAGGGTTGCACTTTTTTAACCCTTTAACTACCGCATTATGATTGACTGCATTTTTTTTTCATACAGTGTTTTTTTTGGGATCACTGCATTGAAAATTAAGGGATATACATAAACAAAATACTCAACTTTGGAAAATTTAATCCACTAGAACTAATTAATCAATTAAAGATATTCCACTGTAAAATTAATTATACACTGTTCACTTAAAATAAATAGTCAAATCGTTTTCTAAGGTCCTCATTAAGATAAAAAAAATAAGACACTTAAATTTTGACATTAACTAATTTTTCGGGACAAAAATGATAATCTTCGCAATCTGCTGAAAACACCGTCAGCTGAAAACGCAATTTCTTGTATAAAACTGTTCGCCTTCCCCGCTAAAATACTCATCACAGACCCCGTGTTGCCATAGATCTTGGAAGAATGGATTTCAAAGAATATTGCTGCTTATTGCCCGAATATTCGTAAAATTGGTTATTCTATATTATTTTAAAGTGAGTGGTACTTATAAGTACAGTTGGTAGATAAAGGGTTAAAGTGATTGCATTCATTAGTTAAATTTGCTTCACAGAAAAGGTATAAATCGTGTCATAAAACTCAATAAATATGTAAGTTAAATAAAATAGTGCCAGTGTCATTCAATTTATTTACTGTGTTAATTTCATATCAGCTGTACCGGTAAGCAGATTTTAGAATCAGTTAAATGAGATAAATGTACCCTATCATACTTTTCTACAATTTTTTGGAAATCAGGAATAATATTGCTTGTCGAAGTTTTTATCACAGCCAACAAAATAATGTCACAGCCCTATTGCATCCAGATTTACTCTTATTGATCTTCATGCAAGTAAAACTGCTCACAAATTTATGTCCCGAAAATATAGAAAGCATTATCTGTATGTTTAATTTTCTGTCTGTGTTGGAGGGCAGAAAAAAAAACTCTTTGAGGAACGCATTTGGTCCGCGGGCCACTATTTGCCTACCACTGACATAGAACATTTAATTTCACAATTATTGAATTTTTTTCAACTTGATTTTAATATTGAGTATTCAAATTTTTGGAGATTAGATTAATTAACAGAAATTTTGTAAATCTGAATATATAGTTACAGAAATGTAACGAGAATTTTCCCTTGTGAGAATTATTTATTTAAATTTTGTGAATCTGAGTATAAAACCATTGTAATATTTTGATATCTTTAGGTATTTTTGAAATTATACCCTGAAATGCCTTCAATATAGTTTTGTGAGAATTGCGCTTATTTATCTCATTAAAAAGAAAATAATACTTTTATCTAACTGAGTTAGGCACGAAATTTGGCCGAGTGGAGAAGATAGTGACATAGTCAGTGTTTTTCCTATTTGCTTCGGATGAATTAAACAGCTCATATAGCTCTCAAAAATGAACTTGGAATGGGCGTAACCTTTTCCATGTCGTAAAAATTAACTCAAAAGTTATCTGGAATATTGCATGAGCTTCTCCGTTCCATTACGTATTTTTTTTTTAATTTTTGCATCCACTCGTTCAATTATAATCGAAAAGAAGAGAGACTTTAAAAAAGGGGATGCTGCTTTAAATCATTCTAGTTGCACTGCATAATTGCAAAACATGCTTAGTAATTTGAGAAAATAAACCTATAAAATATGTAAGTAATGATTGAATCGCATGTTATTAGCATTTTTAGTTTGAATCATTCATCATTTTGAAATGCCTTCTAGAGCTTTTTAAAGATGATTTTATTTTTTGCATGTACACATTTTCACTAAAATTTTTATTTAACAAAATGTACAATCATAAAAATGTTAAAAATTTAAACGTTTTTCACAGATATTTGAAAAAAATACAAGTAATAATGCTGAAAAAATAAAGTAACACTGATTCAAAGCTTAACTAATGTACTCAAGAATTAGTAGCCAACGTTTTTCAATGAGCTAGGACGGGGGAGGGTTTGTTATTTTAGAGAGAAATTTCAAGACGGTCAAGACCATTAAGACGGTGGATATCTTGAAGATATCCCCTGAATAAACAATGTTCCAAATGTATGTATATTAATTACTTTAAATATACATTTTTTTAAAAAAAATCAATTTTAAAATGAAAAGTCCTCGCTAGATGTATTGCTAATGCTATATTATATGTATGATAAGTTTTTTTTTATAACAAAATTAAAAACTAAATTTCAAAAGTGAGGTGAATAGCTATTAATTTGGTGATTAAATAAGAATTTTTATAATATTCATTAAATTACATCACTGTGTAACAATTATGTATAAATTAAATATGCAAAAGGCTTTAAATTACTTTCAAAAGAAAGAAATATTTTTAAAGATATTTTAAAATTATTTACATAGGAAAAAGTTTAAAATAATCTTAAATAAGAGTGTGAAGTCGCTGAAAGCAGAAAATTGACAAGTTGAATTTTAAATTTAATATTGAAAAATAAACGTAATTCAAGAGCTTTAAAAGCATTTAAAATCCGTTCTCCATTTCAACTGACACTACTACTGCTGCTACTGCTAGATATTTATGTGTAAATAACATCAAATACTCCTACACTGATGGAAATCAATTGATTGAATAATGAAAAAGTATACATAATTTTTAATCTAATAAATTACGACGGTTACAAAATGAAATAAAATATCAAATTAAAGAGAATCAATCGCTTGTAAAGAGCTTAAATAAAAAGAGACTTAAGTGAGACAGGATCTTTTCAAGAAAAGACCCACTAAAATTTCTAACCCAGCTATCGACTTGATTAGTAAATGTTATTTCTACAGAACAGCCGAAGCGTGATAGACCAAACAACAAGCAAAGAAGACGGTTGGTTGGACGATTTACTAACAACGAAAAAGGGGGAAGTGGAAACGGTAAGAACTAGTAAATGAATCAAAGATCCGAAAAAGTTACGACTCTTAGAAACTTGGAATCAAAACATTTCCCCTCAAAGAAAAGAATGTGAAACAATGGCAGATAGCCGAATCCAAAGGGTGAAAAATTACTCAGTGAGAAACACTAAAAAATAACAAAGGATGGCATTCCAGCGGTGCCATAGTTTAAAGAACTGCAATAGGACTCTGATACTTAAAAGCGTAGTTGCAACGGCTGTCGGGGGGAAAAAAAGGCAAAATGTATAAGTTCGATTTAATGTTAAAAAATTCTTAAGGACGAGTTTGTATATTTCTTAGAATAAGAAGACTACTCAAATATTATTTCAATTACCAACAAATGAACAAAGTTACAAATACATTGAAGATGGGAAAGCTTAAATTTATGATAAGGCAGTGTTTCTTGAACCTTCAATATTTGCGACCTTATTTTCAGTCTTAATTTCTTTCGCCCCCCCCCCACCCATCCAAACAAAAACAATGTATTGAATTCAATAATAATGTACTTTGAGACATATAAAAAGCTACAATACAAATTTAATTATAAGCCATGCAAATTATCAAGATAAGTATTATTTTTTTATATAATTTCATATATGACAAGCTCATGAGGTCACAGGTAATTGTTAAACTTTGTACTGTTAAATTAATTATAAAATACAGTGTGCAGTACTGATGCATTTATGGATATATTATATCATTGTAAATGCATATTTTATTTTTTTATTATTTCGGAATGTATTTGTTTTGCTTACTTTCAGTAAATTTATTATATTTTTATGTAATGTTTTATTTTCGACTTTTCGATATGCTCGCGCCTCCATCGTTGGGTCATGGATAGCGAATCTTTATAGATCAACGAGCCATTTTTTCTGTTGAAATGTTGAATGTGCCGTCAAATAATTCTGACTTATGATTATTGGGAAAATAATAAAGCTAAATACTAGCAACTCAAAACTCTTCATTTACTTCGTAAGAATACATTTTGCTCTGTACTGTTGTAAAAGTTATGGGAATAATTCAAATTAAAGTAACATTAGTGCGACTTCTGTTGTTGTTGACTAGACGACAAATAAATTATGTTAGGATCGTAAGACAATAACAAACGAGTCTGCCCCCGCCTCCTCGCACATCACGCCCTATCAGTCGTGTTTGTTCGTAATACTTCATAGTGAGGTTTGTTATTTTGAATTAAAATGCAAATCTTTTTCATCGGTGGTGTGCCCAAAATATTGCATCACGTGCCATTGGTTCGCCATCCCTGATCTAGGGGGCACGCCCCACAATTTGAGAAACGATTTGATAAGGATATAATAAAAATTGTCTGAAAGAAAGTATACTGTTCCTTAACAAATCATAAAATATATGTATCATTATATCAGAAACTTAATCTTAGAAAAATACATATTTAGATCAAATAAAAATGAATCTTTCAAAATAGGAAAAAAGAAAGCAATTCATCATCGGATGTAAATCTGGATGTGACAGTAGATGGAATTAGTTTAGTAATAGAAACATTTAGAATGTACACATAAACAGCCTCACAACTAAAACAATTACAGAAAGAAAAAAGTGAACTATTTGAATTAATCTTTCTCTAAATCAGATATAGGTAAATAGCTGTTCGCTGGCTACAGTCAATTTATGAGCTTAATGTACCTTATAATAAAAAATGTATGCATGTGTATGAGAATTGAAACATATTTACATTGAAATAAACAAAAATTATGTGAAATTCCATTCATAAAATTTTTAAGTGTATTTATTGACATTTATGTTCATGCATGGTAAAAAGGAAAATAGATTCAGAAAAAAAAATTTCTGATCAATCTCCTAAAGCAATAAACTACTAACAGGAGTTTCGTTAAATGCAAATTGAATTGCCAAATTAATGATATCCTAAATTAGAATTGTGATTCAAATTAAAATTTACCAGTGACAAACTAAATATACAGGAATTTTGAAATAAATGTAATCTCAGTGTTCCTGTTGACGAAAATTAATAACTTAAAGATTGCTTCGTAATTTAATAGTTTATATTTAGAGATAGATAGACATAGTTTTATTGATATCTATTAGAGAGACAAATGATTTGAACACCAAAGGTAGAGGAAACAGATATTGAAACTTAAAAATATGGATGCTGCAGTATTATAAATATTATTGTGTGTGTGACTTAAGACAGCTCTTAATATATAAAAAAATAACCTATACACAAAAATAAAAAATATAAAAGTGGGGTTTAACCAGTTTTATATACGGCTTCCCCCTTTCTGTTTATAATACTGAGTGAATTCCTATTGAAAATAATGGATAGAGAAGTTCTAAGCCCATTACAAGAAAAATGTAACTTCAAGTTACATTCAAAAATGCTTAGACCACGAGGAATCTGTGTACATTAAACAAGTTATTGCCAGATTCTGGATCCATGTACAAATTTGAAGCAAAATATTACCTACCGAATTGTAGTACTGCCATAAGTATAAAAATATTCGTATTAAGTTAAATACTACAATGTGTGTATTACTGCCACATAAGCGGCTAGGGGCAGATCGAGGCCCACGAAATTCATCATGATAAAGGACAAAGTGATGCCTGTAGTTAGCCGTAGCTTCTGAGCACCATACTAGTGACATTTTAACCAGCCCCCCTCACCAATTTTGAGGTAAATACCCTGGGTCTGGTCAGGGGGTCTCCCACCTCTCTTCTCTTTCCATCAATTTCACGCGAGGACTTGTACTATTTAAAGTATCCCCATGTCGCAAAGGCACTATACATTTACAAACATCCATGCCTTCTTCCAGATTGAAACGCAGGCCCAACGGCACACCAGTCAGCGTCGCTAACCACTATACCGGATGGCAGCAAATAATAAATAGATGTAATATTGAAATAAACATCACACACATTATATATAATACGAAGTATCCACAAACCTCCTTTTAACATAATATTGCGTTCATTATTTATAATTGTTTGTAGATGTAATTGTTTGTATAATTGTTCAACAAATACTACAATAAGTGAATTAAGTAAAATACTACAGCTATATGAGTAACTCTAGGAATGTTATCGTATTTTTGTTTACAATATAATTCTCTGATTAAAAATAAAAATATGGAAATATATTATCTTTAAGAACTATTGTTATACATTAATAATCTTGTTAATAATGCATATATAGATTAGAAATTAGCCGTATAGAAACATATATACAGTTTCAAATTATAGTCGTACCTCTATATAACGAAGTCGCTAGATCCCGGAAAAAAGTTCATTATATGGAGAATTCGTTATATAGATGTTCATCTTTTAATATACTTTATAAATCACATTAAACTAATTCAAATTTTAAATTCATAAGCACTATATATTAAAAAAGTAATTATTTACACCTTTTCTAAATTAATATATATATGTTTATTTTATATATATTACCCATCAAAAAAGAATGAAAGAAAAACTGCAAGGAAAACAAGAAAAAAGAATGCCGAAGAATTCACTGTATTTTCAATATTAAGAAAATAACTTTGTATTAAAATTAATGAATTTTAAGAACAATTTATAGTTTGAAGCTTACAAGTAATATTAAACATACATTATTTTCTAATTAGAACACGGAGACACGGGAAATAAAACCATTTGAAGATTTATAACCACCATAAAATGTGTTAAAGATAGAATAACCTACGTTTTTTTCAGAAATATACTTTAAAAAAAGTTCGTTATATAGAAAATTGCACTTCGTTATAGAGAGGTTATTTTACGAAGAAAATAGTGAAATGTGCAAGGTTCCTGTAAAAAGTTCGCTAGATAGAAAAATTCGCAATATAGAGGTTTGACTGTGTTTTGTAAATTGTTTAGAGGTGCAAAATTATTATTCTTATGTTACAACAGTTCAAGTCTTACAATGGAGCTATACAAAGATTATACAGTGGGTGATCGGTTAACGAACACTGTGTGTTCGGATAACGAACAGATCGGTTAACGAACACTTTCACGAAATATTTTTGTGTTCGGATAATGAACACTTTCAAGAAAGATTTTTTGTGTTTGGACAACGAACACATATTCGGAGATGATCAGGGAGACACTCCTGAAATTATGGATGGAATTTTGACAACTGCTAGATATCTGGAATTGGAGGTGAACGAGGATGGCATAGAAGAGCTCATAATGGGACATGAAGATGAACTGGCGATAGAAGAACTCCAAGAAATTTTGAATGAAGAACACCAAGAAACACAGCGAAATGTATCTCCTTCTGAACAAGAGGAAGGCGAAAGAGGACCAATGCCGACATCTTCCATTAAAGATCTTTTGAAAAAGTGGGAGGCTGTCAGAGCAATGGTTTTAGAATGGCACCCAAACCAAGCTGATATCAGTAGGGTTGGGGATCTTTACAACAACAATGCTATTAATACTTCCGGAAAATCCTGAAAATGAGAGAAAAGCAATCGACATTGGACATGTTGTTCAACGCCCCATAAGCACAAAAATGAAAAGGATTGATTAATATGCAAGACTATATATGTATGTGTATTATTTTTTAAAAAACTTACTAAGCAATTATACATTTTTTGAAATTTAATTTTTAGCGTCTCCAGAACGAATTAATCGATTTCACATAGAAGTCTTTGGTCAATCGATGATCAGTTAATGAACAATTTTGATAGCGAACATAGTCTTGGAACGGATTATGTTCGTTAACTGATCACCCACTGTATATTGATGAAGATAACAGCTGAATTTATACACCACTCTCTTGAATTTTATATTGAGAGAACCATGAAGCGCTGATGGAATTTAGATGGAAGACGACAGCTGAATTCATACAGCACTCTTTTGAATTTTATATCGAGAAGCTGATGGAATTTAGCGTATACAACTTTCTTTATTCTATACCATGTATTTAGTGAAAAAGTAACTAGAAAATTATGTAACATATTTGCTTTTTTATCATGAACCTAACTACTGAGCTATCTCATATGTTTCCTATTAAACAAAAATAACTTATAAAGGTATCGATGAAACAAAAAGGGATTCAAAAAAGCATTTTATTTGGATGAAATTTTTCTCGGCACTGTTGTAATAAAATTTATAAAAATAAAATTTTTCAATTTTACATGCACAGAAAGATAAAAAGATGCCCTAAGAGGGATAGTATGGTTCTTTTCATCTTAAAACTTTGCAGGCCTTATTTTATAAGCTTCCAGGATATTTTCCAAACAAGAAATCAAATATATATCTTTATTTCATGACAGATATTTTCGTTACGCTCGAAACCCTCCTGGAATTCTTCAATAAACATGATGAATAAAAATTCTGATGAATAGACAGGTAAAAAATTGAAACTGTGTTACGGGGGTACTCTGAGGAAACTAACGGTTCGCTGTAGGGCAAATCAGATTGAAAAATGATTCCTTACTGAATTCAATAGTGTTAACACGGGAGGAATAGCAGGGGGGAGAGATCTTCGTAGAAGAAAAAAAGGAAGCAATGGCGAGCGTTGGGAGAAAAAGAGAGGAACGCATGATTTACTGCAAAAAGAATTCTTCCGGAGAATGGAATTTTGTACAGTGATATTATTAATTAATTAGCAATGAATCAATAAATGTTAGTTTTATTGAATTTTTGAGAGATACGAAGAGTATTTTTCCCGTAAGCTAATTCTAACTGTCAAAAACTCGTTAGAAAGTAGTTAATTTATATCTGCGTAAATAATACCATGCTTAAGTAATACTAAAACTTTATGAAAATTCCCTCTGCTTTCTCTTCATATACTACTTAAAATCAAATACACTCAACTCTTTTTTTTTACATGGTAGATCCGTTCCTTGGAAAACCGTGCAAAAAAGTTCGCATAAAAATACATGCGACGTATGGTTAATTTTAGGATACGTCCCATAATTTTAAAAAATCGTATGCGATGAGAAATCTCCAAATATTGTCCCAAAAAACCTAGCAAAGAAGAATATTAATAAAATCCACACACATGCTACATATTTATGTGTGTGAAACAAACAATTTATTTTTATTACAAAAAATTTTAATTAGTGCACAGTGAAAATTCAGTCTATAAGTAATACAACATAAAAATTGAAATTGGGAATAAAAAACTAATATTAACTAACAACTATTCCTTGCTATCTGATATAAAATCCGCACGTTTTTTACGAGCTGAATCAAAAATGCTATCATTAATACATGTGTCATGTCCAGCACAACTGTCGGCTTTGATTCAAATGAAGAATTTCGTTCATTATAAATGCCCCCCTTTTTTTTTTTTTTTTTTTGTTCCTACTGAATCTGTTTTTAAAAGCTGTTTTTTTTTCGTTTCTGAAGTTGTTTATAAAGGGTGTTTTTTTTTAGAGAAACATTAAATTGCAATAAAACAACGATGTATTATTCGATTGACATGATTTTTTTTATTCGAAAGATAATCTTGTGGCATTACATTTTAAATATGATTTCTCGCATATGACTGCCACGGCTGGCTTGGATGTAGTCCAATCTGGACGTCCAATTTTCGATGACTTTTTCCAACATTTGTGGCCGTATATCGGCAACACGGCGAATGTTGTCTTCCAAATGGTCAAGCGTTTGTGGCTTATCTGCATAGACCAATGACTTTACATAGCCCCACAGAAAATAGTCTCGTGGTGTTAAATCACAAGATCTTGGGTGAGTGAGTTAATATTAACGTCGCACTGTTCAGCTACACGAGGGCTTTTGGCGACGGACCACGTAATTTTGAACCATGGTCAAGTGACGTGGACGACACCTGAGCTGGCACCCCCCTCTCCTAACTACCACACCACACCAATGGGAGGACGTTTCAGCTCTCGACAGATTTAACGTGCATCGCTGCCCTACACGGCGGGTCTTTAGTGGTACTGGGATCGAACTCATGACATGCCTGCCATGTGGTTGGATACCTTAACCACTGGGCTACCGCAGCCCCACAAGATCTTGGAGGCCAATTCACAGGTCCAAAACGTAAAATTAGGCGGTCACCAAACGTGTCTTTCAATAAATCGATTGTGGCACGAGCTGTGTGACATGTTGCGCCATCTTGTTGGAACCACAGCTCCTGGACATCATGATTGTTCAATTCAGGAATGAAAAAGTTAGTAATCATGGCTCTATACCGATAACCATTGACTGTAACGTTGTGGCCTTCATCGTTTCTGAAGAAGGATTCCACCAGCCCATAAAGCGCAACAAACAGTCAGTTTTTCTGGATGTAATGGTGTTTCGACATACACTTGTGGATTAGCTTCACTCCAAATGCGGCAGTTTTGTTTGTTGACGTAGCCATTCAACCAGAAGTGAGCTTCATCGCTAAACAAAATTCGCTTATGAAAATCGGGAACAACGGCAATCTCGTTTTGGCCCCATTCGACGAATCTACGCCTTGCTTGATCATATTTAAAATGTAATGCCACAAGATTATCTTTCGAATAAAAAAAATTCATGTCAATCGAATAAGAGATCGTTGTTTTATTGCAATTTAAAGTTCTATACCTCTAAAAAAACACCCTTTATAATGTACGTTCTTTGTCAGGATTATGAGTAAGAAAATATTTTTCCACACTTGTAGCAAATTTCTAGCCCATGATCATAAAAATTATCCATTTATGCGCTTCTTTAAAATCACGGCTCCGAACGTAGTCGAATACCTTAAGGTCTATCTGACTACGTTCTCGAAATTGTTATTTTGCAAAAGCGTATAAATGGATAATTTTTATGATATTTAGTGTCAATTAGATATATGTATAAAATTGTTCTAAGAATATTATTACAGTAAAGTATTATTTAGATTCAATATTTTGGCAAAAAATGAACAAATAATTACCTATTTTTAAAACACTCTCCTTTAATGGAAAATGCTTCTATAATAATAATATTTTGCCTATATATAGCTCAGACCTCTGTACAGAGCCTCAACTAGGAATTTTGAAATATATAGCTTAGAAGCGGATTCATTCATATTTTAATACAACAGAGTGAAGAAATTTTAATAAAAAAACACTAATAATTATTTCAATTGGTAGTTACTCGGTAAATAATGTGAATTTTACAAAAAAAACCTAGTTCTGGATCTCTGGCGAAATCTTTGCTTTATAAAAGTAAATCATTACTATTATAGAGACAATTTTCATAAAAGGAGAATGTTTTAAAAATAAATAATTCTACGTTCGTTTTTTGCCAAAATATTGCATTTAAATAATTTTTTTTCTAATAATATTCTTAAGAAAATTTTATGCATGTATTCTAATCCAAGTGACGCTAAATATCATGAAAAATTATTCATTTAAACGCATTTTTTAAATCATGGTTCCAAACTTAATCGGATACCTTAATTTTCAGAAGTGTCCATTATTGGGCCTATAGTGAAATTAAGGCCTTTAATATGTATTATATACATATGTAACGTATTTATTCAACGTAATCTTTTCAGGTCATTAATATACCTTGCAAGATAATAGTGTTAAAAGTGTGGCTTGTTAAATTAAACTTAGTTATTTACAGAACTTTATAGATGATCATTTTTAAATCACTCTTTTTCTTAATACGCCTTCCTGCAACAACTTAACAATATTTCTAAAAAGAAAATTAAGAGCGATAAATAACTATCGTATGTATAATAGTAAGTATAGTAATTGTTGTACTCACATTAAAATACAAAATTTCTCTTTAGGTAAAATCTTCAATGATCTAATACTCATTAAAAGTTTAAAATCGAAACCAAATAACCGATCTCAATTGATAGTTTATTAATGTTCTACTAAGAAGTTAATCAAGCGCGTTCAACGAATTTCTTAATTTTGAACCACGGCCATGTAACAAAGTGACACCTATGCTGACACCCTATTCATTTAACTTATGCACCACTCCAATGGTTGGACCCTCGACCTCTAAAAACTTTACACACTTCAACCCTTTTACACGATAAGCCTTTAATGACACCAGAATATGCAACTCAACTACAATAACACCCATCAACTATTCGGCCACTGCAACCAAATCAGAACCAACAGCCACAGTGAAATATACACAGTAAATATATTTCAGACATGGCTTTCGTGAGACTAACTATCCAGGTATATATAAAAGTAATTTCCCAGATATAAAAAGAAAATACTGAACGGTTCAAGAGCAATGAAAAATGCAAATGGAAGTAATGATATGGAAAATGCATACCAATAAATCACAACAATGCCTTATCATGGAAATATATTGTATAAATATTGCATTTTTAATAAATTGGCTTTGATACTCACTCCACAAGTTACAACTTCGAAAAATTGTTCAGATAAAATGAAAACAATATCTTTCAGAAATTTTCACATGAAGAAATTTAATATTTCCATGAAACTTAGTTTTCTAGAAATATATATCTTAAATATATTTGATATTTATCCTACTAAATATATTACAACAGCTTTATAAAAAAGCAATTTCAAGCAATATTTTTCCATGATAATGCTTTGTTGTAATTTATAGATCTGTATCTTTCATATATTTACTTTCTTCTGTACTCGTTTACATTTTTTGTACGAAAAAAAGTTAAATTCCTTATTCTTATTTAAAGCGTCAGATGCAACGCTCATTTTATTCTCTTCAAAGCCTTTCTAGGCGTTCATATGTTTCTTTGATATTGATCGTAAATCAATTTAGATTTAGAGCTTGTTTTTATGTTCGAGATAAAAGACAAGTGATTAAATTCTCTGGCGATAAAACGAAACGGGGGAAGTTTCCGACTAACATTATGTTCGTAGGTAACCTCTTTCCTTTTCTTAAAAAAGAAAAAAAAGCGTTTTTTTTCATTACCTATGGAATTTTTAGGTTGTGTGAGACACGAACCAGTTCCCGTAATGAGTGCATGTGGATAGTTAGGTAACACATTACTTCTTGATTAGCACTTAATAAGAATACTTTCCGAGTGAGAAAAAAGAAACGTGCTAGATTGTGAAAATAAATTAAGAACAGCCTAATGGATTAAAATTTATTGCATAGTCAGAATTTCATGCAAATTCTTAATATATATCAGATTGTTTGCCTACTTGAACGGTGTTTTTATTTTGAAAATAACCGAAAAGTTATGAGTAACAAATGCAATATTCGTTTTAAATTGCATAGCCTTCAGTCGAGAATGTCTTAAGTCGAAACTTTTTGAACATCAAAATAACAAAAAATACAATGCATTTTTCTTCCCTTCACTCTCCGCTTTAGTTTCAGAGTTTTTATCCATATTCCCCTTGCCCTTATCTATTTTTTTTAAATATGTGAATCAAAAATTATTAGCCTAATAAATTAATAACTATATGTATCGAAGCATCATATTAAAAGAAAAAAAAGATCTTTTTCTTAAATGAAAATAAAATAAAGTTTTTGTGCTGTTATTTTCATGATGCTGTATTTGTATTGTAAGAAATCCATGTAGTTGTAAATGTTACAACTTTTATAATTACAGTTGTTATTTGAATATACGAGGGTTGGGGCATAAATCATGACAACTATTTTTTTCTTGTATATATGTGAACGGATCACAAACGTATATGTGTCGTGTGTGGAAGTTCTGTAGGCATAGTGTGTATGCAGAACATCAGATGGCTCTGTGATAGCTCATAGTAGCTTAGCGAGGGCTGTGAAATCAGTCAGTTGGTGAGTGTCGTGCAAGACTGAAGTAACCCATGTTATTCAGTGCGCTTACATCAAAATAGCCTTTCTCCGAGAGAGAAATGCGATTGTATGTCACAGTGAATTAGTGGAAGCTCTTGAGAATAATGGCATACCATACTGTACAGTAGCACGGTGGATAGGAAAGTTTCAGCATGGACGTGAGTCAACCAGTGATGAGCAACGTTCGGGACGACCGGTCAGCGTACGAACCGACTTGACATATGCCATCATTGAGCAGCTAATGGATTATATTAAGAGTCATGGACTACATTAAGGTATCCGACTACTTGCGACAACTTTTTTTGAAAAAAAGGAAATATGGAGATCTTTTTGTGATTTTTATATTTATATAGTATATTTTAAGGAAAAAATCCTAAAATTGGTAATAGAAAAAAAATTATTATTATTAAAATGGGAAAAAACTAGTAAAAATGTACGAAAAATTGCATAAACGGGGCCCGCTCTCTACAAAGATTTTATGAACCAATTCTCAATTTTTCAATTTTGATGTGTTACTTTGTTATTCCTGTTTGAAGTGATCTTCACGATAAGAAATATTTTAATTTTTACAAAAAAACTAGAGCACTTTATCTTAGTGATTATACGAAATTGCTCAAAAAAACATTGACTAAATTCACATAAAGGACTGCAAATTTTGAAATAAAACAGTTATTGATAAATCTGAAGATCAAAACACTTCTATGTTATGCAAAACATAAGCAAAAAATTTCAGCTAATTATTTTCAAAACTTTTTCAGCAATCGCGGTCCCCGTTTGAGTTTTTCGAAAAAAACACATTTCGCGTAAAACGCATTTCAAAGTTTGACATCTTGTGTAAAGTTATGGCATTTGCTTTTACTAAAACGCTTGTAGTTTTTGTTCTAGTGGAGGGAAAATAAAGTACTTGGTATTGTTATTAAGTTAATAAAATGGTCTATAAAATAAAATCATAAAAATTTTTGCCGATTTTTGAAAAAAATCATGGTTTTAGGGTAGTCGGATACCTTAAGGGTCTATAGACCCAGGTTTGTCATGTCAACTTTGCGTGTACTGTGTTGTCATTCTTTTGCACCGTGAAGGCCATATTACCTTGTATACTACCGTAATAAATTAGTGTGTTACGATATTTCAGTGCTATTCATTGCCCACACATGCAGTTAACACCTTGAACTTTCGTTTGTATATGTCACATTTTCCAATCGGACTGATATCTCAAGAAAAAAAAGTAGTCGACATGACTTTTGCCTCAACCCTCGTATATATTCGATGAATTTATTTGAAAATAGTCTTAAAATTAAACTAATACATAGGAAATCACAGGAATTCAGCTTAAAATTTTCATTAAAATGGTGCCAAAATCTATTTGAAATATGGTATCAGATATATTAGTCCTTTGTATGCAGGCATGCGTTTCTAAAGTTAATTTTTGAGTGAGTGAATTTAGGAGTTTATGACACAAGGTTATATTATTTTTTAAACTGAGTATAAAGCTTTTTTGTGCAAGATAGATAAAAAATATTTGTATCACAAATTATGTATAAAAAAAGCATACATTTATCACGTAAAAGCTTCATCTTGACACATTTTCCTTTTCTGAAATAGGTACCGATAGCATTTTATAGTTGTCTCTCATTAATTACTTTTTTCGTGTTTTTTTAATATAGATATTCTATATTTTTCGAGAATGAATATTTTACTAACAAATAACATTGCAATAAGTTACTTAAGCAATTCAAAATATTATAATAATAAAAGAGTCATTGAATTTCCTTTCGAAATGCCTGTCTGTAAAAATAAACAACACAGACAAACGAAAAAATGCTTAAATGCTTACAATAAGCGATATTTGGCGTATTTTTCACACACGTCCAAAGAATTAAAAAAAAGTTTTCTAAAGAAGTATTTATACTACATTTAAAAATTAAGATATTCCCAGGAGAGATTCAAAGTACTAGATCATTTGTTAAGTGTTAAAATTGAAAAGCGTTGATGATAAAATTTGCATATTCGACGTTTCTTTACAGCTTGCATGCGCATAAAGAGTGCGTATAAAACTTTGTTTGAAAATTAACTTTAGATGGGAATTAAAATCTAACCGCATGGAAAACATAAACTCTACTAAGACTGTAATTGTAAATGTAAATAATGAGGGACTCAATCAACAAATTATCACCGAAAAATTCTATAGCTCTGGAAGAACTGGGCGTGAAATGTTTAAATATTATTCGAAAATTCAAAACTTTAAAAATATTTATGTAGATAGTGGTCACAAATGAATAAGCATACTTAGACAAGACAGATGGCTGAAATATATTGTGAGGAAGAACCACGTAAGAAGCCACAAATTCTTAAGCAAAAAAAAGGTGAGAACAAGCAGTAGATGCTTTGACATCTACTATAAACTTGATTTTCAATCTCGTCTACTCAGGACAAAGTCACACTTATTTGCAAGCAAAAAGAAGCAACAGTGAGGTGCTCCAAAGAAACATATCTATGGGGTATTCAGGACTAATAATGTAGATTTTAGCGATGAATTGATTATTTTTCACGGTCATTGGTGTGGCAAGCAAGATATTTTTACCAAGTCATTACTTTGGTTTATTGAAAATAACTGGCTAATTCATTCTTGATATTTAAATTTAATTGCGTGTGTTCCAGCCAGAATTATTTTATAACTTATATGTAAGAACAGAAAATTAATTGTTGTGATTTCAAAGTTTTAGTAAAATCCAAAACCGATGTGTGTGCAGGTGTGTTTTGTTATTCATTTTCTATTGAAACCGGAAAACCAGTTTTAAGCCTAGTCTAACAAAAATACGACAAATGATGAATTTGTATTACTAATCATCACGCGATACAAGTTTCTCACTGATTTATTTCCTTTTATCAAGATTTAGACTAGCTATAAATCCATTATAATTTATTATAGCTCAAAAAATTCACAGACAACACACAGAGGAGCCCAAACTTTGTATTAATAGGAAAAGGAAATGAGATTTCTGAATTGTATTAGAAGATTTTTGAAATCCCCTTGAAACGAATGAAATGGACAAAATACGGATAAAGAAACTATATACAATGCGTTCATTCTTGTTAAATTTGTTGGCAGCTCATCTTCATGTATAAACATTTTTGTTATTTTGAAGAACGTATTGATAAATTTTCTTCCAAATAGGTACTTTTTAAATTTATTTTTATTTTATTTCTGGCCATGGTGTAGAATGCGATGCGAAGTTGCTGACGTAGATATACCTTAAATTTTTGAATTAATATGTGCATTGAAAACTTCAAGCAGCATTGCACAAGAAAAATGATTCGATTTTTCGATATAGAATTATCTATTGAATAGCACTAACTGACAACGGTCTGCTGGTTGACATTTCTGACACACACAGATTTGTAAGCAGTTAAAACCTCTTATTGTAGGAATTAGAATGTGACATGCGTAATATGGTATAGCGTTCCAATGCATAAAACATAACTAGTATCCTTTTCCCATAAATTCTGATTTTTGGTATCGAAATTTGTCAGTTTTTCATTTAACCGGTTTTTCCGGAACCAATTTAACAATTACCAATTAGAAGGCAAGGATTCTGAGAAAGACCTTGCGACCTTTAGTACATGAACACCTCATTTAGTTTGGTTTAACTCTGAACTGACCCCGCTATACTACTAGTAGTTTGAGTAATAAATTTTAATCAGTTTATATATATGCTATACTATTCAGTGAGGTCTTGATCTCACTTATTACCACTAAAATAATAATGCCGAAATGAATAGCTGAAATGCGTGTATGATGCAGTCTATAGAAATAACTTAATCCCAAATCTTAATTACCGGTTGAATCAAAACATAGTGTGACCAATTTTAAAAGCATATTACTATTTATGGTCATTTTCAATTGTTTTACTACTAGTTTTATTTTAAAAAAATAAAACATTTAAGTTACTAATGTAACCATTTTTATTAGTGGGAGTAAATTATGATACCCGTATTAAATCTTCAAACCCAAAACGAAATTTTAAAGTTTTTGAAGGAATTCTGTTGTAAATAAAACCTATAAAAATCAGATAAGAATTTTTTCTAATGTATTACTATCTAAGTTTCAAAAAGAAATAAAATTCGACAGGCAATGAAAAACTCCAGGAAAAAAATGTGAATGGAAAGAAAACCTTAATGAAAAAGGAAAAAAAAGAGGTTGAAGAGATTTATCACTGCAGAACATCCTCTGCCTCAAAGAACTTTGACAAAGAAACTACGGGCATCGCAATCAACAATTTGTCGTCTGGTAAAAAAAACTGGCTATAAAAAATAAATGAACCAGTCTGTCATCAAATGTCGGCAAAGACTGAAAAAACAAAACCCTCTTGGTGTATGTATTTAATTTTACGCAAAGGTAGATACAGACATGGATTACATTGGATGAAGCATTGTTTGATCTGCCTTCCACAACTGACGAAATGAAGATACAACACGTTTCATACGAAAAGCATCGCAAAGGCGCGACGCAACTGTTTTGCAAAAGGCAAGTTAGCCGTCAGGTGCTATGGAAATGCCCCCTGAAGACGTAACAAAACTATTCTTTGTAGAACCAAAAGCTAAAAATTATACTACATACTATCAGAAAAAAGTATCAGTATCAACAACAACACAACAACAACGTGCGAGGAAAGATTTTATTCACCAAGATTCTGCATCAAGTCATACTGCAAAATCAGCTATAAAACGGCTAAAGGATAAAAAAAAAAAAGTAAATTTTCTTGTATCTGTGAGACAGCTGGCATTACCCTCGGCTGTGCTCTTTGAGAGTATTTTTTACAGGAATACTTAAATAACAAATGAATAGATATAAATTAAGGGCACTTCAAGAGCTTCAACATGCAATGAAAGAGGAAATTTGAAAAATTCCCCAAAAAATTTTCGAAAAAGGTCTTTTGACTTGTTCTAAACGTTTATGTAAAATGTATTATGCTAAAGGAAGCCACATTAAAAATTTCATGTAAATAACTTAATTTAATAAAAATTTATGTTGCTCTGAAAATGTTCACATTTTTAATCAAACGGTATAGTCTCATCGCGTGCACTTCAGTTATTCTTATTCTATTCATGTGTCACATCATACTTTCTTTTTTATAAAATATTACTATGTATGTATAATATCATCATTAATGCATTTATAATGAAGGAAAAACTAAAATTTGATACTAGTTGCGATAAATTAAACAATCGTTGCTTATTATATCAACCAGAAAAGTTGTAAATTGTTAAAATCCACGATAGTGGTGAATTTAAAGATGCCAAGAAATAAGAAAATGAATGAATTTTGGTTCATTGCGCCGAGGATTTTTGTGATTTCGATTCAATATATGCTACCCATATACTTTCAAGTGGATTCTTATCCTCTAGACAGCAGCATACAGGAAAAAACAGAAGAAAATGAAGTAAAACAAGTAAAAAAAAACGTTTCTTAAGTCAATTCCTACTTCGTTAGAAAAATTTACTGTCGTCATGTGTAGGAGATAAATATAACTTCGCCTAAACTAATGCAGAATAAATTTAAAATTAAAAACTAAAATTTAATTAATGAACTAATGTTTAAAAATAGTATTAACATCAAGTGTCATCCACTACAAGTTTTAAAAAAATGCCTTTGGACTTCCTTGGATAAATAAAAAGTATTTTATTTACGATTGAAATTAGGAACAAGATTTATGTACATATTATAAATTCATATAGGGAGAGAGAGAGCTAATAGTAGGAATTGAGAAATTCTATATTGAATAATCCTTAAGAATTATCCAATGCTGTTGGAAGCATTAGTGAATTAATTGAAAGAAACGAAACAGAAGAAAAAAGGAGATCCGTGAAATATAGCAAAAATTAGGCAATCGTTTTCTGCATTATCGTACAAAGAAAGAAAATTTGTGCAAAAATATTTGGTTAATTTTCTTATAAAAAAATGTCTTCCCTTTTCGTTATGCAAATATTAGTCAATAAAATGGTTCCATTATTTTTTCATCCTTTGTACTAGTTTTCATTAATTTTAGGTAAATATGCAAATATGTTTGACTTGGTAAAGTTTAAAAGGAACGAATTACTTATCTTTCTTTAAAAGCAATGTTTTATTCAGTGCGGATTCCTTTAAAGCAGTACTGTAGAGTAGCCAATTAATAGTACTAAGTGAAGTTTGCCTGTGCTATAAATGTATTTTTTCTGCGTTTTAATAATGAACAAAAATCTACTTCAATAATTATCTGTGTGTGATAGTTTATATCCATTTTTATAAAATAAAGATAAACTAAAATTTAATCAGAAAATAAACTCCTCTTCCTAACACACTGGTTAATAATTTTGGTTATATGATTGAGAAAAATATAACAAAAATCTCGAGAAACGATACAGAATCGATTACATTTCAGTTTTAAACTTTTCTTTTAGGGTATAAAATTGTATTTTACTGACAGAACTGATATTAGTATTTGTGTGCTTCCACAGGGAGCACCAAAGGAAATTGAAAAAAATAACATAACTAGAAACTTTATTTCCAAAACATTTGTAGAAACGCTTATCTATTTTCAAATATTTTTTTCGATCTCAGGAAATCCTGGTACGTGGCTTTGGTTTTTATAAAACAGGAACAGAAAGTTTCTTTGCTAAACTCAACGTATATAATTTCGAACATAAATAGCTGTGGCTAAATGGTTCACCAAACAGGAACATTCTTTTTATAAGAAAAAATAGTTTTAATGACGTGTGTTGCTTTTTCTTTTCTCTCTCTGAAAGGCAATATCTTCGTCGTATCTATTAAGATCTTATCTTGTTCTTTTGATATTTAATATATGTCATGAAGCATGAACCCAGTTCTGTTATGGAGCTTTTATTTTGTGAAATTAGTGTTATGATATGACTCTTTGTTAAAATGATTGCTTGTTTATCAATTTCTTGCTACGGAGTTTAATAAAAGTAACAATATGTTTATGTCTTGTTTTATGAAACTTTTTTCTTTCAGATAAATTTAGAGCTAAATCAACGTATAAACCTTATAAAGTAAAAAACTATCTGCAAAGAAATAACTTAAAAGAAAACAAAATTAACATGATAGCAACAATGAAACACACACACACACACATTTTTCCGATGAGTTTGAGGAGGAAAATAAACAATTATTATACTATACATTTTTGATTGAATTATGATATCAGAACATCACGAAAGGACAATGATCTTATCTTTCCCTAATCAAATACATTGAATGAATCCACGAAGTTAGTTGATTAAAATAAAAATTTCATATTTTAATAAACATTACTTTACCAAACAAGGATTAAAAAAAGTTTAATTCAGCATCTAAAGGAAATTCTTTTCCCTCCCTAAGTAACATTTAAAATATGTGTTATGACAGAAATCTAAATTGATATTAATTCATAAATCACTTTAAATATAATACTTCCGTTGTATAAATATTCATTTTTTTAAACAAAATGTAAATAAAATAACCTATCACAGGATTCCAAAGAATACATGTTAGATTTCATTCATAATCAAATCAAATCTAAGAAAATCAATTGTTTATTAGCTTTACATTTCAAACCGTCTATTACTCGTTGCAATGGACCTTTTTACGGTTTCTAAAGTATTAGCTAATTATAGCAACTTCTTTTTGAACGAAACAAAAAAAAATATTTTTTTTTAAGAATTTTCGTTTCAATAACATTTGTTCATAACAGTTTGTAGAATAAAAATGTATATAGTTTAATCTAAGAAAATAATCTATAATTTTAATTATATATATATATATATCTCAGAATTATTTTATTTTTACTTAAATGTTTGGTTATCTATATTTTTGCAAAACAGTGAAACTGATATTTTAATTAAACAATTTTATAATATCAGATAGGTTATCTTATCCAAAATTCAGTAGGCATGTGCCTGCTGAATAATTCTGCATTCCATAATATGGCGATAAATTATACAACTTATTAGTGTGTATTATCATTTGAATTTTGATTTAAAAATTCTTAATCTCAAAATGCTAAATGCACTAGAAAATTACAGCGATAGATCGGAATTTTATCGTTAATCTCCGGTTTATGTAATGAAGTAGTTTTCCTTTCCTAGTAATTGCAATGACTGCAAAAGTACTTCTGCGAAAATTCCAGCTGAGCACGTTCATTAGGTATGCAATAAAATCTCGAATAGCTGGCATCTCATCTTCCTTACAATCATGAAACCGGAAAACACAGACTATTTGACTGGAATAAGAGCAGGCATCTGAAGTATTATGATTTGGGAATGCAGCAAAACTATTTTCTCATCAATGCAAACATATATAATATTTATTACATATATTAATATGTATAACTTGTAATAGTAAGCTGTGAAACACAAGTTATTTTTATTTAAAATCACTTATTTTGAATAAAATACTTAAACGAAATAATTTAGTAACATAATCACGCACTAAAAATCAAAGTTTTAAAACTGTAGTGTGAATGTTTACCATCGTTAAGAAAATATGATCATTTTAAGAAAATATCTGCTGTTATTTGCTAAGGAATCTGACTACTTTAAAATCGTGAGTTTTGTCGAAAATTGACAATTTTTTTATGATTTTATTTTATATGTCATCTTATTAGTTTTATAAAAATACCAAGTTTTTTTATTATTTTCCATTCACTAGAGCAAACACAGAGCTAGTACTAGAGCAGTTTTAGTAAAAGCAGATGTCACAACCTCAAGCAAGTTGTCAAACTTCAAAATGTGTTTTTTTTAGAAAATGCTCAAACGGGGACAGCGATTTCTCAAAAAATTTTGAAAATAATTAACTAAAATACTTTGTGTATGTTCTATATAATAGTAAAAGTTTTTTAGCCTTCAGATGTATCAATTACTGTTTTATTACAAAATTTAAAGCCTCATACGTGAATATAATCTCAAGCAATTCTTTAAGTAATTTCATATAATAACTAGGATAAAATGCTCTAGTTTACGTAAAAAGTAAAATGTCTCTTATCTTAAATGTCATGACAAAAATGAATGGCAAAGTAACACATCAAACTTGAAAAGTTGTGAATTTATTCATAAACATTTTGCACAGTGTGGGCCCCGTTTATGCATTTTTTTGTAAATTTTTACCAATTTGCTCCTATTATTGTAATAATAATTTCTTTTTCACTTCTAAATTTTAGCATTTATTTTCTTAAAATGTGCTCAATAAAACTATAAAAAAAACACAAAAAAAATCCTCATATCTCCATTCAAAAAAATAAATAAAGTTGCTGCAGGAAGTCGGATACCTTAATCAAATATATCTTGTGAACTTCTTATGTAACACACGATGTGAATCACTATTTAAATTTTCATTTAATTGTAACTTTGCTTCAAACTTGATACATTAACATGTTAACTTTCATATTATAGCTTTCTTATAACTCAGAAGTAAAAATTCATTATTTGTAGTTATTCGGCGATGTAAACATTGATTTTTTAATAGAAGGATACGCAAAAAAATGAGTTCAAACGTTAGAAACAGTTAAAAAGAAGTGGTAGTTTACAACAGTTGAAAGCATTTTTCACCATATGTAGATCAACACTCACAACCTTCGACAAAGAACTGTTTAAAATGTGATGCAGGATGGAATTTCATCCAATATTTCGCAAAATATATCCTTTATTTTACATAAACACCCAATTTCTCGATACATTTTATACCCAGAATTTCTTATAAAAGCATAACAATCCGATTTTAAATTTAAATAAAATCCCATACTGTACCAATTTCTGCTATTTCTGTTTACTGTATTGTGTTACCGTGTGAGTTAACGTGTTAGAATTTTTTTCAGTTCAGTAACAAGTTCCTCAATAAATTAAAAAATAGAAGAAACATTTATATTTCCAGAAAAATATATTCTACTAACACTGGGTATATTTCAGACTTATTTCATTCTGTCTTGAACGTACTTTCAAAGGAATAAGTAACATTGGGGCATGGAGTCTTTCCAAGAAGTTATAGTACATTAAGCAACTTAAGAAAAATTTTAAGTATACTCCAATGTATATGCGAAAAATTCTTATGAAAAAACCATGGAATAATACGTATTTTCGTTGTTACAAATCGAATTACTCAAAAAGAAAATTTTATAAACACAGTCAAAATACCCCCAATTTTTTTAACATACGCTTTTGTTTAAGAACTTATTTCTTATAATATAAAAGAAAATCATTATTAAAAATATAACATACAAATCCGTCTTTTCATCATATACATCTTTTTAAAGACAATTCAACATCCTTATTTATATGTTTAATACGCAGTGTGTTGAAATCTTAGAAATTAAGTAAACATTTTATCACAAATTTAAAAAATAAACCATTAAAAATGTTTTATTATTCTTACCGCACTCTGCATGATTTAATTTATCTAGAAACATCTTATAAATATTTTAATCAGCTAATTTTAAAAAAGTATTAATTTTATAATAAATGTACGTTAAGAGTCTAAGGGCAAAGCATAAATTAAAAAATAAATCGACGCTTAAGCCAGTAAGAAATAGTATTCCGTAATATAGGAAGTACTATTCTGCGATAAGGAATAATATAGGAAGTACTATTCCGCGATAAGGAATAGGATCCGAGGAACAATTCTTGAAATTAAAACCTGTTTCAATAATAATATTTTATTCTGACTTCGCTATCTTTTATGAAGACATATTTTACTATAAACTTCTCATTTATAATTAGATATTAAAATACAGTGAAATACGTATAACTGAAAACGCTGAAGACTAAATATCAGTTAACACGAACTAATACAACGGTCCCAACAAACTCCGACGTATTTTAATGCATTTTTTTCTCTTAACACAAAACGAAAATCGCTTAGCAAAAAATGCGGAGAAGGAGGATATGGAAACCTCCTTCGATAAATAATAAAACGTTTGAAAAAGTTTCTGTATTATTAGATTGTTTTACGGTATCATGCGACAAATTCGTTGTAGTAGGTGATGATTGTGTGTATATCGATCGCCGTAATTAGGGCAGATAAAGACATTTTGGAGTTTGTTTCTTCCAAGCTCAAAAAGTATCGTAGATGCAGATTTCGACGACAAAAATGAAATGAATAATACAGCTTCTGTCCCCACGTTATTCGAAATGAGGAACATTATAAAAAGTATGCTCAATTATTTAGACGCACATTTCAATGATGAGATGAATAACAAAACGCACGACATCGAACAATTGGTTGATAATTTGATGCTAAAAAAGACAATGCAAAAAAAAAAAAAAAAAATATCGGATTTTTCAAAAATTCATTAAATGTTTTGTTTTCCAAAATTTTTATTAAACTTCTTGTTAATGTTTTTGTTTCACTGATCTTTACTAAATACATGCATATATACATATCTATGTAAATAAAATGTGTGTGTGTGTACTCTAATGAATTTAATTTTATTGAATATATGCGTTTTTTTTCTTTTGTACAATATTTTTTAACACGTAAAAATATTTCAATCCCTTCAGTTTCGATTTAAAATATTTTAAAATATTTTAACTCATTTTTCAATGTAAAATGTGTTCTACATAACGTCTCCTACACTACGGTATTTAACTTTATACGCTAAGGCAAAAAAAAAGCGCATTAATGAACGTCTCTACATTTTAAAAGAACTATTTTATAAATCTACAAATCACGAGCTTATATGAAAACCGGAACATTTCCCTGTATCAAATTGTGTTTCATGTTTTCTTTCATGACCTTAACGTACGTATTTAAGGTCAAATGACTAATTGTAAAAACATCCTTTAATTTTACTCTGAACGAGAGAAAGAGAACTAACGAAGATATAATTTACATCAGCCTTTAAGGGATAATAAGAATAACGGAAATTTGTTTTACGATTTATCTTTGTAAAATAGATAACATGTTCTGATAAAAGAGATATGCAGATATTGTCAATTTGAAAATACAATCCTCTTATCAAGAGGTCTATAAATATACCTTTCCCATAATAATTATTCTTTCAATTTCTCATTAAGATTTCTTCAGTATATTTAGACATTACGAAAGTTTTCTAATTTAAACACAAGATAATGAACGGAAGGCGTGTTAATTATTTGCAAATTGCCAAATCTAAATCGATGGTCGGGAGTTGCTTTCTATAATAAACTGATTATTGAGAAATGAATAGCAGAATGAATTGACTTCAAAACGAATGGAATACGTTTTCATAAATAGTTAAATACCCTAATTAAAATCGAAATATTACTCTATAATATACTTCAATAGCTGAACCATAACTAAAAATAATGGAGCATCAGTTGTAATATAAAAGCTATATGAAATCGATAAATCTTCAGGCAGGCAGCTTTCTTGGTATTGATTAAGATGAAATTCTTTCACTCAATTAAGGTAAAAAAACAGTAGCATTCGTGGGACTGCCGATAGAAGTGAAAACGGAACTATTAGTTGAGAGTAATTAAAACTATATGCAAAAATTATATGAAATTTTTTATGTTTTATTTATTAGTTACATATGATGGGTTAAACAAATCATGAACAAAATATAAATACAAAGTGGTTGAAAAAATAATTAATATACAATTATCTTAATTATACATTATTTATATTTACACGAATTTCAATGAATTCAAGTTTGAACATTATTTTCATTATTTACATCATTGTCATCATTAATTTCGACAATACTTAGATTATCTGTTCGTTCAATCATTTCATTGTATTCTAAAAAAGATACAATAGGTTTATGGTAACTGAAATAAGAAATAAAAATGTTTGATTGAAATTTATCTAAATATCGTATAAAAACAGCATCGATAGTCGTTTTATACTTTGTTGTACTGACTTTTCGATCATTAGACATAGTCAAACCTAATGTTTCATTCAAAAATTCAATTAATGATAAATTTTGTCATCTGCGAAGTTAATATTAAAGTCTCCGCTTAATATCATAGGTATGTCGTCAAATTTTTCGCCAAATCTTTTTTTTCGAGTAATTCAGAACCTTCTTTTGTGTAAATCATTAAATTTTCGAATAAAAATTGTTCTATCTGTTGACATCTTCAAGTTTTTTTCTCGTGGGATTAAGGATCTAAACAAGTATAAAAAATAGAAATTTAAGATTTTAATTATGTTACAATATTTTTCTAATAGTGAAATTAAATTATATAAGTTCATAAATAATTATTTGGCAAAAAAATAACAAAGCACGTATTTTATATCTAACAAATTACACAAACAAACAATAACTTCGTAAAATTGAATTTTACAATAAATGAACATATTTCGTAAAATCTAAAATTATTATAACATTTTTTAATTTTCCAATTTTAAAATCCACGAAAAAATATTATCAAATAACTAGAAATCTATTTTACCACGCTAGTAAGATAAATCTTATACCGTAATAATACTCATTTCATGATGAAGAGGTTAAAATTAAAAACATAATTAAAATGAATAATGCTAAATTTTAAATACAAATATTCGTACAAATATTAAAAATGTTTAAAAATATATTCGTTGTTTTCATTATTCATTTATCTGTATAAAAATATTAATATGTTTCATACTCACTTTTATACTGAAGTCAATGAATTTAAATTCAATAAATAAACAGTCATACTTCAATTAAATAATTACAATAATAGTCAAATTAAAAATTCACTTAAATAAACAAAATCCAGTACACACAAGTTGAACTTCCCACGTGGTCAATTTAACTTTACTTATGTATATAACTACACTCTAATACTTAATGTACAACGCGTCACATTTACAATTACAGATGTACTGCTACTATAACGTATTGGTGACGTGACTCACAAAATTATACTTATCCAAAAAGCGTCCAACGCGCACATAATACAGTCAGAAATAGTCGATGTAAGTGTATACGTGTACACAGGCTACTGCGCGTGCGCTAGTCTGGAGATCATTAGCATGTAAGACGCGAACCGAGGATTTTACCCTCTACCAAAACGCTCAACGCGCGTAAAGAAGTTTTCACTTAAAAAAATGAAAATTTTTCTCTTCTTAAGGATTTATGAGTAACATTTAATTAACTTCTACTTAGAGTGAATTAAAAGCAGTAATCAGGTATGGGGACGTATAAATAAGGACATATCCTCTAAATATAAGGACATTCTAAGAAACTCCATACTTCATTTTAACCCATTTTATCCCACTGTCCTATTTATAGGACAACTTAAAAATATCACGTGGAAATCATATTTATGTTGCGAAAATTTTGTCAATTGGAACATGTAGGGATATATATCAGCTTCTAGTGTAAGTTATGTGTTTCTCCCCCTCCCCCTTCCTCTGGACATTTTGCATATTCGTCGCATTAGTGGGAATGATTTGTATCATCTTTTTGTAGTTGCAGAACTATTTTTCAGTCTACTTTGAACACTTCATGAGGCATTTTTTATGTGATAGTACTCCTTCGTTATCATCCTGGTGGTTAATTAAAGCTGTATTGTTCTTAGGTAATTTTTAGCGAAATATTTTTTAAGTGTCCTCTAAATAGGATAGTGGGATGACACGCATGCGATTGACGTGCTATTTCTCTCTTTATAACTAAGAGTAAATAAATAATAATTTCACTTCTAGTGTTTCACAACTGCTAAGTTATGTCAGTGCAAAGGCTTCTGAAGGTAGATGAAGCATTAGAATTATTAAATAGTTTAGTTCAGATGAGATCGACTTTGAAATTGCTGTGTTACCCCTAGATGCCAGTGAACTAACTGACGAAGATAAAGGTGATGAGAATGATGAAAATTCTCGTGAGATAACTGAAAACGATGTTCCTGGGTCTCTGGTTGTTAGAACTTGTGATAGTTTCCAGTCTGAACAGAGCTTTAGTATTTCGACAACAAGGAACAGAAAAAGGCAAAAAGACATCAGCCATCTGGGGGATAAAGAATAAATCACTGCAATTTACAAAATGAGAACCACAGACTGAATCAACTACAAATGACTTGCTCAAGTAAATGGACACTGCATTGAAAGTAAAACTCCATCAGAGCATTTTGAGCAGTTTTGTTCCAGTGAAGTTTTTGATATAATTGTAATAGAAACTGTGCGATATACAAAAGATGTAAAAAACGAACACGATATTTCTTGATCACTGCAAAGGAAATAAGTGTTTTTACAGGAATTTTGCTTCTAACTGGTTATCATTTAAATACCTGTGAACGTGATTACAGGTAAGATGCTGAAGGCCTTTGCATTACCCTGTTGAAAAATGACACCTCACGAAATCTTTTGCGAAAGGTGTGAAATCTTATTTACACATTGACGACAATGGAACTGTAAGTCAACATGCCCAGAATCGATCCTGCAAAGTAAAACCTTTGTTTGCCATACTGAAATAATCATTTTATGACATTTGGAGACGAGTATGAGGACAAAAAGTTACAGTTAACATAAAAAAGCGAATTTGATGAATTCTTACAACATGTGGGAGATGTGCATCACCACTACTGGTTGGCCGGACTTTATTCCATTAAAATTGTGGGAACAAAGTGGTACTGGTCCTTTTTAGTACATTCTCTGGATATGGCTATGGTAAATGCCTGGATAATTCACAAATCTCTCAACAAAGATTAAATCCTAAACTTTAAGGAGTTCCGAAGATCTGTAACAATAGTTTTCTAAAAGAACTGTGAAAAGCACAAGAGGTAGACATAGGATATCAACTCTACCTTCTGGTGCAAAATAAAACATCTGTAAAGACTGTAATGGTAATTGTTTACTAAAATCAAGAAAAACATAGTTTTTGTCAGAAAGAGCAGCAAAGGGAAACCAAAAGCATACTGTAGCATATGGGACAAAACACTTTGTTAGTTTTGCTTTCAACTTTTCCACCCAGATTAGAGGCAAATTCAGCTGAAAAGTGAACCATCTTGTAAAAAGGAATGTATTATTCAAATAAAGTAAAATTTTGTACTCGGAAATCGCTTTTCATCATTGAAAAAAACACTTAAACATGTAAGGGCAAATTTTATCCCCTTTATCCCAGTGTCCTATTTAGAAGACGGATCAGCTTTCTTATGCAAAATATAAAAAAAATTATCGAATTTTGTTACATTTAGTTTATTTAGGTTTAATTAACTGCAGAAAATATTATTCTTCTCAAATCTGAACAAAATAAATAAATTGGGATAAAACGGGTTAATTATGTGTGTAACCGTTTCTAATATAGAATTATTATATGTGTGAGGTCTAGCGAAAAGCTTTTCCCGTTGTTAGAATACAACAAAATAATAAATTTTTCGTACCTTGAATAAACTTAAGTGAATAATATAATTGTCATCATTATCTGTGATTTATTTTCTGCGTGATGGCAATTTGTATGTACAATTTTCAAAAGATGCCTTTTCGCTAAAAGTGAAAAATTGAACCAGTGTTTGTTTGATATCTTTTCGTTTTTAAATTTTTTGCCGTGTAAAATTTTTTAAGGACATAAACAATTGATAATAGAGGTTGCTAGGTCAGGGAAGTATGGTGAATGCGACCAAATTACTTAGCTAGATCAGGAGGTTTCTGACTAGTTCCCATAGCTGCATGTGGCCTACCATTAGCATGAAGCAGTATGATGCATTTCCAGGGGTAGCTAAGGGCTAGACAAACCGGATCCCTGCCCCGGGGCGGAAAAATGTAAGACTTTCTTTTAATACTTTCATAATTTTAAGAATATCTTTTGAGACTGCTTTGTTGGAAAAACAGAAACTTGGGGAGTTGTGATTTGAAACGTTTTTATGAATAATTGTGGTAGGTTTAACTAAATCAACAGCGAAATCTTTCCTTCGAGAGGTGCAGAATATAACTGAATGTACGAGCTCAGTTATTAGTTTCGTCAATAAATTACAGTTAAAAGCTATTAAGATTTAACAAAACTATAACTACAAGTTCTGTAAAACTATAGAATATCATCGAAGTGCATATTGTGGAGATATTGACAAATCAAACACATTGTATTTGTTACGTTATATGAAGGAAATAACATTGACAGAAATATTTTAAAATTTTAAATTCTGATTTATATATTGTATCACTTTAAAATGATTAAAATTTGCCGCATTTTTTTCAAAGAAATTATTGTGTACCTATCATCGTAAATGTGTGTGTTAAAAGTCTACAGTATTAAAATTCGTGGGTAAACAAACGTAGCCTCTCATACATAGATAGATGGATGGATATATTCTCGCGAACCGCTGAACGCAGAAGTATCCCGAATTTACCAAAAAATGGTAAATGATCCGAGATAGCCATTTTGACCACTTAAATTCCGAAATTGCAAGTAATTAAAATGCATCATTAATTTACCCCTGTTTACTGAGAGAAGAAGCTAAGTGAAGACCTCGGGAAAGATTTACATCATCTAATCTTTCTTATCGCAATCAGACAAAAAATTCCTGAATCGGAAATATAGCTTGTTTCGCCACAATAAGGTATAATTTATTTTCGCAAAATGACGATATTTTGAATTTTTTATAATTTTTTCTAAAATGATTCAATTTTAAAGCCTTTTAATGAAAAGTATTATACAATCGTTCTGTATGGATTTCTCACAATTCTGATGAAGCAACCTTCTATACTGAAAAAGATCATACTTTGCTATTTTAGAATCAGTAATTTAAAAAATTAAATACCGAAAACTTTTTGAAGTTAAACTTTTTTGGGATCGAGAGTGAATGAGAAAATTGCCCAGTTTTGCGTAACAGTGAAAAAGCGAACGGAAATAGTCTTCCCCTCATCCCCTCGAATCGTCGCCATGGTAAGGAGAGAGCCAGAAGAGGAAAAGGGGGTAGGAGACACCACGTGACTTGTGCCATATCTGTGAAATAGTTGGATAATTGCCCACGTCTCCGACTGGTCAACTTGCCCACCTTCCGATTAGGGGTTCTTTTCCCCAGACCCAGGAACATTATCAGTGGTCGTATCAGTTGCAGTGTGAGCATTACGGTATAGACAAAATAGCTCTTGCAGCAAAAGCGTGCCTTTTGAAATTTTCTTTAGATTGTTGGCTACATAATGATGTGTCCGGTGGCTATGATTTATTTCTTTAATTTTCATTTGCGTTTAGTTATTATTAACTCAAGTCAGAATGCCTAAATCAAATGCACAAAGAGGAAAAGAGTTTCGTGAAAAAAAAAAAAAAAAGGAAAACTATCAGCAAGTCCTGTCGAAAAACTGACAAAATAAACAGAAAAATAAGCAAATTCATCAAGTGCTACTGCCAAATCTCCATCAGAGTAACACATGAGAGAATATCGAGCATGGAAAAAAACACATTCCAAAATACTCTCGTAAGGCCGAGTATAAGGGATGGGAATGTTATTGAGACTCTTCTTATGACAACACAGATTAATACAGACTTTGTGAACCGCCCTCTGCCGTCAACTACAGAATCCTCAACATGACTAGTGCGTGTTGGAACTGATGCATGTGAATCGATAATAAATTCTATTTTACGTTACTAAGACTGATTTTTATAAAAATGCGTGGTCACGGTATCAGATCGTGGCTGTCGTGTCATGAGTTCGAGCCGAGTACCACTTAAGACCCACCGTGTAGGGGCGCGACGCACGTTAAATCTGTCGAGAGCTCGAATGTCCTCCTGCAGGTGTGGTGTGGTAGTTAGGAGAAGGGGGAATGTCAGCTCAGGTGACGTCCTCGTCACTTGGCCAAAGTTCAAAATTACGAAGTCTGTCGCCAAAGGCCCTCGTGTAGCTGAGCAGTGCGCCGTTCATATTCACTCACCCATAAAAATGCTCTCAAAGATTTTTAAAAGCTATTCGTTGATAATCCTTTCGGTCACGGGTGTTCGATTTGTGATGGATTATAGTTTAGTGGTGATTTGAGAACACCTGTTGCTGAGCAGAAAAACATTTTACTGGAAATTAATTTAGAAGACATTAAAGAATGTTACAATTGCCGACAAAGTTTAAGTAGGAAAAGTATACCAAATTTATCAAAATATAATAGTTTTGTATACCCAGAAATTCCGGTATATCTTCATACTTTGGATTGGGTATCAGAAAGACTCAATTCGCCACAAATACTTTTCATGCAAATTAGGCGATTGAGACATGTACACTGTCAGTATGGAATATTAGAGCAAATAATCAATGTTCCAACGTCGCCAAAGAAGTTTCACTTCTATCGCGTGGCATTCCACGCACCATTTTTTTTTTACGATATTTCAAAAATACTCAAAAATTTTAATTAAACATATAATCACTCTCTTCGCCATTTATAAAAATAATCGTACAAACTTTTTTGTCCCATTTGTGAAACGTTTTTATCCGTTTTATGTCCAAAAATTGAAGAAATTTCTTAAAAAGTGCAATTTTAAAAGTTTTTGTGGTTTCCGAGACGCGCGCGAAACCCTTTTTATATACAAGAATTAAATTATGTGGTATTTTTTTTTACCTTTTTTTTGCTTAAAAATTATTTTTTGTTATCGATGTTTGAAGTTTTGAAACTTCAGCTTAAAAATTACAACCTCAAAAAAACATTCGCAAACTACGTATATAAAAAGCGAATGACGTAATTGATGTCAAAACAGGTTTTCGAGCCAAACGACTTTTTAGACTTTCTTTTAAGCTGAAATAGAATATACCGTAAAATCCAGCGCATAACGCGCACCTGTACTTTCAAGCTGCATGTTTTCATTTTTAGTTACATTCCCTGTATAACGTACCCCCCCCTTTTTATGAAGAAATCTGAAATGTTAATATACAATGCTCATGTGTTTTGAAACAATTTATTCGAGGTATTATCGCAGACTTTTGAAAAAAATGTATACTTCTATAACTACAATTCTTCATAAGACATTTCTTTTAAATAAACAGTATTTTGATATGTGTAAAAGTAAATTTTTTTCATGCTCATCTTTTTTTGTTATTTTTAAGGCTATCGTTTTTATACCCGGCGTATAGCGCGCGCACCCTTTTCGATCTTATTTTCTGTGTTAAAAGTGCGTGTTATGCGCCGGATTTTAACATAGTTAAAATTCCTTTAAATTGTAATAGAACTTTGTATATAATTGTGAAAATTTTTATTTTTCTGCCTTTTTTCATACATAAAACCATTTTTTTTTTAAAAAAAAGGTACATTTTCGCGCTTCCGGGGGCTGAAAAACTGCAACGAAAGAAATCGCCAGAATTTCCAAATACCAGTAATAATCAATTATACTAAGCCTAGAATTCAAGAGTTTGAGTGACACATGTGGGGAAAGACAACTTGGGCAACTTTACTCCTCTCCTCCCCCCCCCTTTGCCTCTTCCGGTATTTTTTTTGTCTTGTCGCTTTTAATGAACTAGATTTTTGTTTTAGTGCCGCTTTTTAAACAAACGATATGCCACGATTAATTGGAAAACGAACATTTCTAATCAATTTTATAATTTCAAATCCCAAGTAGGAAATTATTATAAAAAATGTATATGTATATATGTTTTTTATAATATATATTTTGCATCAGATACGTTTCAATTTTCCATAAAAATATTTTCCACTTATCAATCATTCTCTTAATTAATGAAATACTGAATGAAACAATTGAAAGGACCGAATGATGAAATGTTTCAATCAGATTTCAAATCTATTTTATTACTTTAAATTCCAAGAATATATATGTATGTATGTATGTAACGTTAACCAAGTGTTGTGTTGGTTTAATCATTGCTTCAGGAAACATCTTCTGGACGTTCAGCATTTTTATTTTTAACGACGTAACATCAGGAATTTATAATCACAGTGGTATTTCATATTAGTGCAGGGAAGAACACTTACACGCATAAAAAAGCAATGGCAATCACAATACGCATATGAGCATATAAAACACAAAAGATAAAAGATCTGCAGCTATTTGAACATTTTCACGTCAACGAGGCAGAGACAAAAGAGAGTGAGCACAAAGAGACTTTCGCTTTTTATACCAGCTGTGAAGATCGCGTGAATCCTTTGTAACAAGAGCTCTGATTGGTTAAAATGGTCGGGAAAGAGATTTCTGATATAATAATACTAGTTGATTACGATTAAGAATAGGGCGTTAGTTTTGAACCTAAGAATTAAAAGCTTATTTAAAGATTATAAAAAAAGAGTTAATTAAAAAAAGGATGCTAGAAGAAATCATTATATGAATATTATGAAATATATTATTAATATTTCTGGAGAGTAGTAATGAGACAACTATAAAGTCGGGGCGAGTGGATGGTACTGTAACGAGAATGAACAGGGTGTGGCCGGTGGGGATTGATTACTGCATATTAGATACATTTTCTAAGCTGGTTGATGTTTCGTATTCAATGTTAGTGATGAGGAAGTCTTGTAAATAAATCCAATTTATAACACATCATGAAACACATAGGCATGTTATAAACAAAGCATGGACGACACTACACCGAACAAAGAAACTACGACACTACGCGCTGCAGTCGACTACAAAGTTAAGGACAAAAACATAAGAGGGAAGAGAGCGGGATTTCCAATGTTATTGGTATTTATACCCAGCGGGACCACATGGTTTGGGGGCTGGATGGATGTAGTTTCAGAAGTCCTCGTTAGTGGGTAACTAATTAAAATAATTAAATGGTTGCTCTGAAGGACTGGACCATAAATACATCTAGAACAATTACAGATTAAATTACTGGGGATTATAATATATATATACATACATATATATATACGTATAACATTATATATAAAATAGTGAAAAAGCGAGCCTAGTTTTTTAAACACATAAAAAACACGCACAAATGAGTCTTCATTCTAAAAAATGTTTTACTGAAAAACAGTGGAATGATGAATTATAAAAATATGATAAAATGCTAAAAAAAATTGTATTAGATGGTATTATTTTCTTTTTGAATGTTTTTTTTTCAGTGAAAATGTAGACAAACTTCTAGGCTCCCAGCTCCTCCATAGGTTTTTTTTATACTTACATATTTTCAACCAAACATTCAAACGTCCAAAAATAAGCTTCAGCAATTTCAATAGCTAACAATAAGAATTTTTTAATTCATTATTTAGCAATAATGGATTTAATTTAATATAATTTTTAAAACCTAAAGGAGTTTTTATTATTTTATTACTAAATTTATTAAAATAAATAAAACTGTACCTTGTCTATTATTTTGGGTAAAACTGCATTAATTTTTAGAGACATTTTCAAGCTAACTGTATAAAACGACTGATTAATAAATGAAAATCTGAAATCTATTTCATTATTTTAGATTCTTACATAGTCACTATTGTTAAAAAAGTAATGAATGTACTTAGTTTTTGTAATAATCTTAACATCGGAAACCTTTTTTATTTTATTGTATTGTTTTATATATATATATATATATATATATATATATATATATATATAAATTAAAATAATTTTCAAATAAAGCAGTATTGTTTTTTTGTAAGTTACTGATCGAAATTTGAAGATAGATCTTATATTTGCAGAGGGAGAGGGGAAAAATAGTTTTACACTCCAAAAGGCCCGCTCAACGACAATGAAGAGAAGTGGAAAAAATTTCGATAAAGGAAATTGTTATGTCATTAATATAGAAATTACACTAAGAAAGGCCAACACCAACAGGAAAAGGGGAATTTAAATGGTAATATGTTATGCCATCGAAAATATCCGAGGTAAATGGAGGAAAAAGAAGCCTATCTGTTAAGGAAAAGCGGAACAAATTTCGTCAAAGGGAATTTTAATGACATAATTATAGAAATCACTCACATCGCGCTTGCGCACTCACACAGAGAAGGGCTGGCGTCATGAGGGAAAGGAGAAATTCCCATGGGGATTAAGTTAAACATACGGTAAAAACCCATGTAACGCCGGGCTATGTGGAGGGGGAAAAATTTGTACGACGGGGCAAAGAAGTCAAAATTTTACTCTAGCAGATTAATATAAAAATCCCACCCACTCTTGGAAGTGCTGATGTTGAGAGGGAAAGGAAGGGAAATTCCCACAGGAAAATTTATAAAAGCGAGAAAACTCGTGAAATTCCGGGACATGCAGCTAATTTCACAATATATTTTACTTAAAAATATATTCTAGAAAGATCAATATGTTTTTATTAGAAAGTTAGTTTATTAGCGTAATCAACGAATAATTATAAAAAAAAGGAATTGTCATTTCACTTATTACACCTCACGCATGCATTTACAAAGAATAAGTTAAAACATTACATATCAATTAAAGAATTTTTCTAAATCGCTGAGAATGAAAGTTAGATAGATCTTTCCTGAGAATACATCACGAGTAAACTGTTTTTCCAATATGCTGTTCCAGCTATCAACATGGAAAAAATAACTCAATAGCTCAATTTAGTTGTATTTAATTACTTCTTTTTTATTTAGCTATTCTTCATTACATATATTCTACACAAGTAAATCAGAATTGTATTATTGAAACATATGTTTTTCTACTTATTTTAAATACACAAAACAGATTTTCATGATGCATTGACAGCTTTTAATGGAAAAATTTCATTCATTTATGTAAGTATTTGATTGTCTTGTTACCAACAAGGCCAATTGATTGAATATTAACGTCGCACTGTTCAGCTACACGAGGGCTTTTGGCGACGGACCACGTAATTTTGAACCATAGTCAAGTGACGTGGACGACACCTGAGCTGGCACCCCCTCTCCTAACTACCACACCACACCAACGGGAGGACGTTTCAGCTCTCGACAGATTTAACGTGCATCGCTGCCCTACACGGCGGGTCTTTAGTGGTACAGGATTCGAACCCGTGACAAAGCAAGCCACGGTCTGATACCTATACCACTCGGCTACCGCGGCCACACCAACAAGGCCAAATAGTCTTGCTTAATCTAAGCAATTTGAATATGGGAATTTGTGAAGTTAAAGTTTCTATTACTCAATTTATGCATTTCAAATAATAAAAGGTAATAATATTTTAAAATATAATAAATATAAATTAAGCTAAACTCAGTGGCACAACATGTCATTGGAGCGTCAAGGCCCCACTGTGTCCATTTCAGTTTTCGCGACCGTGGGTGTTTAAGGACATGAGTGGATGTTCCTGTCAGGTGGTCAGTCTGACGTGGAATCCCCAGTGCTTAGTTTCCAAGCAAGCTTGGTACTCATCAAAACCATAAATAGAAAAATATATATATATTACTAAGCAGTTTTGTTTCAGAAAATTTCTCTTTCAAAGTATCTTACCATTACAAATAGAATCAATCATATTCTATAAGTACAGTAGAAACAAATCAAAATTTCCGATTTTTGAATACAAGCATAAATGTTCGCCAAATACTGAAAATATGTAGCATTTGTTAACAAACTGAAAGTAGTTATTTCAGCTAAGTCATTGGGTGTATCATCTGGTGCACAACAAGCTAAAGATCTTAAAGATACATTGTATCACGTGAACAGAGCTCTTGAAGGGATTATAGCTTTTCAATAACAGATGGCAAAGACATGAATGGTAAATCCCTCTTTGTGTAAAGAGAAATTCATTCATTCTGTCTTTTATTTTAGAATTCAATAGTATATGGTGGTATTTCTGACTTCAATTACAGTTACAAAATAAATTGTATAAATAAATTCTTTATGGTTCGATTAAATTGAAAAGGATAAAAACAGGTTTTTTTCTATTTGTGCTCTAATTGTTAGTTTCAATTAAAATAACACAGGAAAAGAAAGTATAAACATGTAGCTACGTGGGCTTAACAAATTAAGCAAATATTTATTCTGATAATTGACATTAAGCAAAACATATATAATCTGAAGTGCAGTAGAAAACAGAAAAAAACATCATACACATATCAATGTTGAATCGTCGAAAACCAATAAAAAGGAGATATCTGGAGAATTGTAATTTTGTAGAAGCTTCCTTTTTTACCGTCTCTATTGTAACACTCTACTGCTGAGATTTTTCTTGAGGAAAAGTTCATTTGATATTGTTAGAACAATGTGATTTATTGGAATCTATGGCTTGGTGAACTATCCGGAGACTTGAATCCGGGAAAACACAAAGGAGTGTAGTGAGCTCTTTTGGAATGGCAAGAAGTGTCACTAGGGCTGTGGAATCGATTTCAAGAAATAAGGAATATTAGACGTCGACTAGGGCAAGGTCGCTTGTGTACTCACGAGTCACAGCATACTATATACTGTTAAAAGCTCGTCAGTACAAAACAAAATTCCCCAACAGAAAAGAAAATTACTTTTGGTAACAGGACAGAGTATCAAACGAGACCTACCGATCTCATTAGATTGCTCTTTATGCACGTAAGACAAGGGTGTGACTTCAAGACAATGTGTGGTTTGAAGAAGGTGGGCTGCTGAACACAGAGATTGAATGCAACATGATTGAAGTCAGAAGGTTTTGGCAAGTGATAGGATATAAGAACTCTTCTTTTCCACTTCTCTTATTAACCAACATACATTCAGCACAATTTTTAACACATTGTTAATTCATTTTCTCGTGTTTGGGAAATAGTAATTGCGTTTCACTAATTCTTTAGTCTTTGCAGCAGTGAAATGTTCAAATAAATGAACATTCTTCACAACATCAATTTACATCCTATCTGGCACTTCCACCAATTCTTAATCCTCACTAATTCTAAGCAAAGTCTTATTATTAAAGATAAATTTAGTGCTTTTATCTCTATATAACAACCTTTGTGTGGTTTTAATATATCCGTCAGTTTCTTGAGCGTTAACAGTTTTGTACGCCAATTCATCAGTACCCATCAACATAACATGTCTGCTTAACACATCTATATGTTGCATTTGTTTTACAGGATGAGATGCTACTTAATAATGAAATTAAAGAAAAATTAACCATCTCTGTCAACCTTTGGTGTTAGCTCTTTTTAGCCAAGTGTTTTTGTAAGTGCTGAACAATCTGTATGAATTTTGAACTTTCTTCCTATAAAATAATTTCGAAATTTCTTCAAAGCCTCTATAACTCTAAGTACTTCAAGCGCATAACAACCCAAAACTTTTCTTCTTGAATTCTTCTAGTTCATATGTAATGGATATAATAAAAACGCTTATCATCTTTCTGAAAAAGTACAGAACCCAATACGAGTTAACTCGTATAAGCACGGAGCTTTAACTTCGTGCCTTTTTTAAAAAGATGTAGCCAGAATTCATTTAGCTTTTCAAAATCATAAGAATGCTTAGCTATTTTTTGTTCACGACTAAATACAAAAGGTTTTGATTCCTAAAATAAATCAGTAAAAAGGTCTAGCTCTCATGGCAGAATTTTAATATATTTTTTGTAAAATAGCCAGTCAACCCAGAAAACTGTACCTATTTGGCATCCTTAGATTCTGGAAAGTTACAGGATGTCTTTTCCAACGAAGGTTTTATTGTGCCATTTTGAATTACATGGCCTAAAAAAAATTTTTTTCCATAAAAAATTGGCAATTCTCCAGATTTAATTCAAGACCATATTTTAAAGTTGTGTCTAACACACAAGTTAACATAACATAAGCTTATCTCTCTCATAAACATCCGAACTTAAGATGTCCTCTAAATAAATACTTAAATTACCGTCCCTTATTAAGTCTCTGAATACTCAATGTATCTTTGGAAATAGTTATTACTAATGGATAAACCAAATGACAATTATAAAAACTCGAACTATACTGTTTGTCTTACGAGCGCCATATATTTTCTGATTGCCCCTCGTCCGCATGAAAAACAGCATTCTTCAAATCAAGGGCTGGGAATTTATTCTCCCATTCCTGAATCTTATCTAACACTTATTCAATAATAGGAAGTGAATATCTGCTGATTATTTTCTAATTTAATTTCCTACACTGATTTCAAACAAGTGCATTGTTCCATCTTAGTTTTTGCACACCACAATAGGTGACAAAAATTTGGTACATTTTTCTCGAATTATCAACAGCACTAAACTATTTTTTTTCTATTCCCCTTTTCTCAATGAAAGATAACCTACATGACATTTGACAAATGAGTTTTTCTTAAGCCAGAATTATTTTCATTTCCAAAGTAGCTTCTATTTTATTTGGTGAATAATATTTTATGCGTATGGACTTTATCCCTTATATTGCAACATATAATATGTATCAGGTCATAGAAACCGTCACCAAATGCCTCCGAAACTTTCAGTAAAAGCAAATCAGACACACCCGCATTTTCCTCGAATTAACTAAACACGCTGACTCATCATTCTGATTCCTCCCCCGTGCTATTTTATTTCCAAATATACTCTGAAACATAATTCCTTCGTCTGATTCAGATTTCAAAAGTTCAAACTTTCAAGGGCACTAATACAACAAAGTTATTTACTGACATTGTTGAAAATATACTTGTTGCTTCCCCCATTCATGAGATAGTAAATTCTAAGATGTCAGCTATTCTCAAATTTCCCCAAACAATTTGTTAGAATAATTTGAAAATGTACTAGTTTTTTTTTTTCCGAAACTTATTACTCGTTCATGATAATCGAATTTGATCCACTGTCTAGTGGCAGTAATGGGATATTACTAAGGTGACCAATCGTCCTTCTTTAGGGAGAGGACAGTCCTTTTACACAGGTCATGTCCTTCCTCGAAAAGAGTGTCTCCTTTTCAATATTTTAAAACTAATCTATTAAACCCTGTATTCAGAGAGGAACCAAACATGTTTCAAATATGTATAAGAATGATCTGAAACAAATATCATAGGAGAAATAATAATTTTCATTGTTTTTTGAGTACGTCACAAGAGAATCGAGCAGATATAAGAAACTGTGTTGAGTTTTCATCGAAAGAAATGTGTGATATTAAAATCTATGGAAATTGTATATTTGAAGAAATTAGAAGACTGAATGTATATTTAAATTGATAAACTAGAAAATGTGAAAATCAACATGCTGAAATTGATTAAAGATGTGTGGAAATACTTAACCATTTCAAAAATGAACACATTCCACATGAAAATTTAGTTGAATTAAGTTTTCAATATGGAATGTGTGATGTAACTAATGCAGCAGTTAAAATAGTTCTTTTTTCAAATGGTAATGGACAAGTTTTGGACAAGTGAGAAATCAAGAGTAAATGTTAATACTTTAGCTATACAGTGCTTACTTTACAATTTTATATGAAGGATTTTTCTTGTTCCAAAATGTCCGATATATTCGAAAATATGATGCATTGACAAAAAATTTTATTCAAGGGAAAAATACACTTTTTTTTAGTAAATAATTAAAAGGGGTACAAGCATAATTAGTGTATTTTTGTTTGAATTAATAAAATGTTTTATATATTTACATAGTATTTTTGTCAAATTTTTTGTTCTCCTTTTCGTTGTCAAAAACTGGTCATCTTAATATCAACATTTTTTTTTCTTATGCCACTTGGTGATTGACAGAAACATCTAGAGCAGGCATGTCAAACTCATACGATATTGCGGGCCACATTACCTATTTTATACGCATGCTCTCAATGTTCAAAACATTAATAAAATACGATTTGTAGAATGATCATATTCTGCATTTATTAGATTCAATCTCAAGAGGTTTTTTTAATATAAAGAACGTAAATAAAAGTTATAACAAAAAATTATTTAAGGTTACCAAAACTTTAAAATGCTACAAATTTTGCATTTTTTTAATTTTGGTCTTAAAAAATGAAGGATACCTCACTAATTCTGTTGTTGTATTATTTTTTTATAATTCTAAAAAATGAAAGCTGGGAAATTTAACTTTAATATGATAATCAAAATACTACTCCCCCCCGTTTAAAGGGACGAAATTTTGAACACTGTACTCTCTCTTTTTGTTTTTAAAACTAATTTTAAACAGCTGTGCAAGGTAATTTAAAAACAAGATTTATTTTTATAATTTTAACAAGACATTTAGCTAGATATTTATCTTATAAAATAATCAAAATAATGCTATAATATCATGCAAGGATAGTGCCCAAAGTGAAGTATAAAAGTAGTAAAAAATTAATGTATAAAATATTAGTGATTTATATATGGAAGATACTGTGAATCGTTGATGTGACACATGTGTTTGCGAAATTTACAAAGAAATCAAAACAGCAATAATTTAAAACTAAAAGAAAAACAAAGGTAGTAAAATAGAAAACGCTAATCCTATTGACTTTAAATATTATTTTTGAAATATATATATATTTTAAAATCATGATGAAAATTAGTCTTATTTTTGATTTTCTTAAAAGGAGCTTTTATGTGTGAGTGGATTCCTAAACATTTTCTGAAAATCTGCTTTACATATATAGCCCTCATATCTTGCATGTTACAAAATTTAATTATTTCAAATACAATCAATACTTTTTTAAAAATAAACATTTAAAACTTTTAGCTATTGCACATTATCTTCATAAAAGTTTTAATATTTAAATCATCAAATTAAACTTTTTAAATTTTTTTTTATATTTTATTTACATTTATTGTATAGAATGATATATTAACAAGTTCTACAAGGTTTAAAAGTTATATTCCAGTAAACTTTATGCAAGTTGTACCTAAAGTTATGTACATGGCTGAAAAATATGATAGATATTAATTGCTTACACATACTTATTTATTATAAATGTGATCTTTTTACATACACAGGCACATAAGTACACAGATATTACGGCTTAAAATAAGTTTATTTTTACCTGCCAAAGACGTCCCGGTCTCAATATTACTTTTTAGATGATGTTTGGCCTCCGTTTTCACATAGCAAATCATCGAAGTTTGGTTGAATAAGCTGAGCTGATGTGACCTTTAAAATTGATGATAAATGTTTATCGGTTAATTTTGATCTTTCTGAATTTTTGTTGTTTTTCATTAAATAAAATAATTGCTCGCGTAAAGTACTTGCGAATATAGACATTGTACGCGCTTCAAAGAATAACATCTTAAGAAACCGATCTATTCATAAATATGTGTAAAAATCTGGAATTCTTCTTCCATACATTTTTGCTTCAGCAAAGAATCACATTGGATCTCAATCAATTCCATTTGTAAATTTTTATCAACAAGTTCAATGTCGATAGATAGAGGTGAAGTAAAAAGACGAAATTGTGTAATTCACAGCCTTAGAAACCAAAAAAATATTCGATCGAATTCTATTTCTAACAATTTAATTTTGTGAGCATATTCTGTAAACCTTAATTTAGGATATTTAATGAATAGATATTGGAAGCTTTCAAAGAGAGACAGGTTTTCTTTTACTATTTGTTTTCGCCAAAGAAATAAGTTTTGTTTAAAAGCGTTTATGTGATCAAATAGTGTTGTAACAAGATTATTTTTGCCTTGAAGCTTAATATTAAGTTGATGAAGCTGACTTGTGATATCTACTGAGAAGGCCAGGTCCTATAGTCATTGTACATCTTTTAATTCTGCACATTCGTATTTTTTTGTTTTAAGAAAATTATAATTTCCTCCAACAGTTTGAAAAACCGTTTAATACTTTATGACTCGAAAATCATCGAACTTCTGTATGATATGGTAGATCGGTGAATTCACTTTCTATGTCTTCCAGAAATACAGTGAATTGACGATGATTAAGTCTCTATGTGCTCAAATATAATTTACAATTTTTGTGACAATTTTTAAAACATATCCGATATTTAAAACTTTGGAGCACAGTACTTGTTGGTGAATAATGTAATGAAAATGTTAGAAATTGTTTCCGTATTGTTTGTATGTTTCTTTTAATCTTGCAGCAACTCCTTTGGTAATACCCGTCATGGTAGGTGCGTCATCAGTTAAAGGACAATTCAACTTATCTAATGGTAACTTATACTTTCTTACAACTTCCATAAGTGAATCAAAAATATCAGCTCCAGTGGTAGTATTATGTATAGCAGTGTTTCTCCGACTATGGTAGTATTATGTATAGCAGTGTTTCTCAGACTGTGGTAGTATTATGTATAGCAGTTTTTCTCAGACTCGTGCCCCCTAGGGGGCGCGATAACCCAATGAGGGGGGCACGAGCATATCGAAAATAAAATGTTAAAAAAATTAATTTACTAGAATTAAGCATATCTATATCTATCTATATACATATAACAAAATACTTTCTGACATAATAAAAAAATACAGATTTATACTGATATGATTTATATATATCATCTGGAAAAATTACGTCATCAAAAATAAAAGATTCTACTTCAAAAGCTCATTAGCTATCTTTGATCCTATAACCAAATTAAAAAAAATATTTTGTTTCCTTTGCTGTAATCCCACGATGAGAGATTTTTTATTACGTTCCTTTTAGCCTAAAATATTACTTTAGCTGACCTTCGAACTTGCTGGTATGGCTATCTCTTCATCCCTTTTTCTAAGGAAGGTTGTAAATAATATATTTCTGTTTCACCTTTTTAAATTCGAAATAGTTTTATGATATATGGATAAGTATATTGAGCACTTTGAAGAATTATTTGGCCAAGATTTATTTTTTATGAGTATTCTGAAACATATAATGCATAATGAAAAACGTTGAACACAATTCTCTTTTAGAATTAATATCCATATTTTTATATTGAATACACTTAATTGAATGTTAGCGAAAAGAGTCTGTGATTTGTTTCCTTTATTAAAGTTACGCACATTTGAAACAATTTAGTTCAGTTTTACTAGATTTCTTTTCAATTTGTCTTCGAAAATTTGAGAAGTCCTTGAAATAGGTAATCTCTTTGTTAAATTATTCACTGAAATTGGGATTTTTATTGCATATAGTAAAAATAGTTATGAAAAGAAAGATCGGAGTGAGTCACTCCGCGGGAACATTAACGTTAGTATCGAGTGCACACTTGATCCCGGGTTAAAACATTTTGAAGTTTTCTCGCTTTAAAAAAAATAACAGTTATTCTTTATTGAAATTTTACATTGTTTTTCATTATTTAACATTAATTATAAATGCTAATTCTGTGAGGCTTAAAATTACAGTTCGAAACTGTTTACAATATGAGCATTCATTTCAAAAAATCATTTTACATTTTTTATACATTGTCATGCACTTGGTTTTACCCTCATTACAATTAAGCTATTACATCCAGAATAATGTATTATTTTTTTTAAAAAAAATAAACTCGTGTGAAGAGTGGGTACTTCTGCCAGAATAAGAACAAGTTTAATAATTATTAGTGACTTCCATGGGCTTGTCTTGCAGAGCAAAGTGTTTCAAAGGAAGGCTTAGCATTATAAATTGACACTGAGTTATTTTTCTATATTTAGCTGAGATTTATATTTTGTCTTCTAAACAGCCACAGAAGAAAATCCGGTTTCACAAAGGTAGGATGTTGAAAAAATGGTAATATACGAAATGCTTTTGTTTTCAGTGCAGAAAGTTCATCATCCACCTCTGCCCAAAATTCAAAGGGCTCTTTATTTCAAAATTGCCTTTTCACTATGCCACTGGATGCGAAATCTATGAAGATTTCTTCTTCGGCAGTTGAGAGCCCTTCTGAAGTATTGTGAAATGAATCTCTAACCCACACGTAACTTGCAATCAAGTTGTCCTCAGCAAGAATATACTTTTTAAAATTCCATGCCAAAATGACTAAATGATTTTCTATGCTTTTAAAAACAACTTCCGCATGTTGTTTTTAAGATTTGTAAGTTTTAACACATAGTAAATACACATGTAAGTTTAACCCAGGTTTTTCAGTAATAATAATAGGAAATAAAAAATTTAAGTATTCTTTAGGATATATCCTTGATTTAATTTTCGGAACCACGTTCTTCTGTGTACTTGTTGATACTTCATTATCATCGAATGTTTTCTACGACTTAAAAATATATCTATGATTTTGCTTTTATCTACTGCCGTATAAATACTTATTACCGTGATTTACAACCAACGCGTAAATTATAAAATGTACATTCAAGACAGATTTGGTAGCTATAGAAGTATCAACTCGACCAAAACTGAATGGAATTGTACCAGGTACAGCTTTTTTACATGTTTTGCGCAGACGTCCAACAGGTTGGCAAGAGTCACGCAAACGTTCGCCACAATTTTTGCCAGATGCGATTAATATGATAGAGAGCAACACACAGACTAGACTATTTTTTAATGATATTTGTACCTTCATAAATGGATGATGAAGGGAATAAATCTTTAATTAAATATCATTTTGCAATTTGTTCCTTCATGAAATCACCAAGAATTCGCGATGATGACCTCCCGGATACAGTCATAATTTTATTTAAGGAGAGAAATTATCCTTCTTTTATGAAATTTTTCTAGGATTATGGAGAATTAATAAGTTTTTTCCCAATAAAGAATGTTTTTTTTCTTTTCTTGAAGAAAAATAACGTTTGCGAAATTCCTGAATCGGTTAAATACAAATATTTGTTGCTGTTTTCCAGAATAAAATAGTAATAACATGAATAATAAAGTTTTGTGTCGGTTTCTTATTTTCTAAAATACATTTTACAGCTGTATAATGTATTTATTTCCTCGCATCGTAAAGATTTCACAATTCTACTTCTCTGTCTTCTTATGAAATTTCGTGAGTGTTGTCACAGTCCTCGAACATGTAAAAGAAGCGTACAAGGACACATCAAGTATTTCCTTTCGAAAAATATATTCTTTTAAAAGTGGAAAGAAAAAAGGCGAAGGAGATCTAAGAAGTATAGTAATGTTCTGATCAGATAAGGTTTCAAAGATTTATCAAAAAGGGCAAATTCTAGGTAATGGAATACTTTAAAATAAAAAAATCAATTTATAGGAACTAGGATATTTCATGTTTCTCTTTTCTTGAAGATATTTTTTGTGTGTTATTGATTTTGCTGCAGAATTTCGCAAAAAAATATTCGTATGCTTTGCTCATTTTATGTAATGCACTTCAGAATTTTATCAAAGCACATCAAAGCAGAATGATTTTCGTTTCCTGCATTTACTTCCTGGCTAAAACACGCAATTATTCACCTACAATTACCTGTTCATACCAACATCAACCAAATATGGCGCTGAATATCGAAATTTTCTAAAACAAAGACTTCGCTTGATGAGATTTTCAAAACGCCACAAAAATTCTCAACCTTGCAAAACAAACTTGCAGCACAGACCAAAAGTACAATTAAGTCAATTTTATGTAAAGATTAAAAAACTAGTCTTAAGTAAAATCTTTTATTTATCAATTATACCGGCGGTTCAAAAAGTACAACTACACTTTCAAATACTAACTACAAATAAACAAGCAAATATATTCACTTACATATGGTTTTGAAATTTAATAAAAAAAAATAATATTTTATTGCAGAGCTTCAATCTGCGTACTTATAGTTTCAAGCAAAATACCGAGTTTATTCGAGATTTCTATCCAAGTTCTATGAAGCATATCAGGATTAGCATTCTGGATGGAATTCCATGCTTCAAGTAATCAGTGTTACGAATTGGACATTGGTAAGCAATATTTTTCATGTATCCCTACAAGACAAAGTCCAAAGGTGCTATGTATAGAAATCTAGGTTGCTACGGTAGCGGACTTTCCCTCTCACCCAGGGAATGTTTTCTTATTTCCAAAATCCAGTGTGTTGGTGGTGCTTCATTTGCATTGTACATGTGTTGCAGCTTTATATTCGATAAACCCATTCAGGCCATTATTTTTTTAAAATATAAACAAGCATCGAGTACCTAATAGATATCTCTGATTAAAGGAGAATTGCTATTTGAATTCATTAACATATAACTTAAGTTTTCTTGTATATATGTGTGTGAGCATTATAAACACTTCTAAAACAGTAAACAAACTGAATTGATTTATCATTAAAAGTAATTCAAAAAGAAAAATTTACATTCTCAGCTGAAAATAATTGAGTTTTAAAATCAATAAAAGATTACTTTTACTCGTATAGCTTTTATTAATGATGAGATGTTTACTGTTTGCTTTTATTACATAATTCGGAATTATTTTATTCTATTCTATTTATGATTATTTCTCCTACGTGTCGAATCTCATATTTCGAAGTTTATTCAAATAAATAGGAACTGAACAAAATTGTATTTTGTAGTTTTTTTAAGAGCTTTTTTGCTATAAAACCAAGAGTAAAACATTACATTAATAAAAATTAATTAAAAATAAAACATTAATAGTCATTAATATTTATTGTGCAAATTTATATTTAGATTTAGTAATACTTTAAATTTGCCACCTTATTTCTTCTAGTTATATTTAATATATTCTGTTTATCAAAACCTGTGATTCCCAAAGTGGTCTATGTCAACCCCCTATGGTCTATTACAACCTGCAAGAGGTCCACGGCAGCGAAAAAATAATTGGGGGGCATGAGGTGTAAGAAGAGGTCTATGCTAATGACTCGTATTAGAGCAGATCGTGACTTTAATTTTAAAAGTAAATTTAATCAAGTGGAAACCAGATTTTACATATTTAACACATTTATTTACTAAATTTTATGAAGTTAATTTGCAGTTAGAAGGTGACAGCTTAAATTTCATTAAAACAAGCACCATTTCAGCGTTTCTTTCCAGAGCTAAAAAAGAACAATATTGGAGGTCACGAATCTTCTCAGTTGTCACAGACAATCTGACAGGATGTTTTAATCTACGTTTAATCAACATTTAAATGCTCTGTATTCGGATTTCGTAACTAATTTGAGAATGCTTTGACTATGGTAATACCCTAGTGGGTAATGGAATTCATATGGAGCCACATTGAAAGAAAATGTCATATTACAATAGGAACTGATCGGAATAGGCACAAACGGAGATCTCAAAGTAAAATTTAGAAATGAATGTCAATAATTTTGGCTTTAAAAGGCATATCTGTTATTTGTCCCGAATCATGAAATATCGTGAGAAAGATTTTAATAGCTTTTCCTAGTGATAAGTTTCACCGCGGTTGTCTATCCCCCCTCCCCCCAAAAGGGATTGGACACTACTTACAGAGCATATTTAGGGTTAAACGTAACAAGATTGATACCAAATTTGAAAAACTTTTATTGAAGCACCAGTTTCATTCCTACTAATGAAAACCTTTATTTGTTGTTCAGTTCTTTTATTCAACAGTTGTTTTATGTATTTATTAAATTAATTAACATGTGATTCTTAAGTTTTGAATACTGTATTTCACAACAGTTAGATATTTAGTTCTTTCAACGTATGTAGTAGTACCAGCTGTCAAAAAAAGACATTTAAGTTGCTAATTTTGTAAAAATTCATTATTAGGTAAGCAGAGGTCTCTACCCAAAACCTAAAAGCATGGCAAGGGAAACTCTGATCTAAACTATTTTTGGTATTCCATATCAAGTTGAAAATGTAAATACCTTGCTTAGTAACAGAACTATGGAATTATCAATCCAATTTTGTGTGCGAATGCGCATGCATTGTGGACACTAATCAAATAGAAATAGATGGAATTCTACATAGTTACAAGTAAGGATTGTTATTATTAACAAATGAAAGAAGCAATTGTTTACCAAATTAAAAAAAAATTCTTAATATGAAAGAAATGAAAGCCGATACTAGCAATTTCTTAAGCCGAGAAATGTATTCCAAGTACATTTTTCTTCCATCTATAATTGAAAACCAGAAAATGAAAGTCTTGTTTTCGCTCTTATATGAAATAAAAAATAATTATCACATTATTTCCCAATACGGTGTGAATAAAATACCAAATCAACCAAATTAAAATCAAGAAATATGTTAACATTTTCATTCTGAAGCTTTTACTTATTCTTGTAATTAATTTTCGATTACATGTGAAGATATATTTTCTAAAATAGTACTCCACGAAAGATATTAGTTTCTTGAAAAGTAGTATTTCAATGTTCCAAATAGATTTCAACATTAACATATGCCACTATTCTTCAGAAAAGATTACTTCTAGGAATAAATTCGAATTTATAAGGAAATGTCATTTTCTTAAACAAAATTCTGTAAATGCATATTCTTAATAAGTTTTCTTCAACAGTGCTGGAAGACTTTAAAACACTCCGAAATTAATATTTAATGCGAGTTTATTTATAATTCTAAGAAACTCTCAATATATATCTAAAGAATTTACTTTCAAGTGAAGTTTTGAAGGAATGCGACACCGATCTATATCAAAAACTCTGATCATATATTTTCCAATCAAATTTTAATAGAAATTGCTTTTGCTTTGGTTCAAATAATCTAAGCGAATTGATGCACTTTAATATTTTTGGAGGATATTTTAGTTTGACTTGTGTCGTTTTACACTGGAGTCACGTTCCGATCTTCTTCACGCAGTAGTAAATTTGAAATTTATTTATATTTCATATTATTATGATTTCTTTCCTCGAAAGAAATTTTTATTATGGAGACACGTATGAAACATTGTACACAGGAGATTCTGGATATAAAAGTTTTCTGATGCAGGGTTCCTTTTTCAAGCTTTTCAAGTTACTTCAATCTCCCATATCAAAAGCATGTTTTTCCCCAGACTAATATTTTTTTCCCTTCTTCGATTGAAGAAAAATAAGGTGGGGATAGAACCTCTTATCTTGAAATCAATCCCCACCCCCACGAAGCTTTGTAAACTTTCTTTACTTTGTAAATAGAAAACAGCTTTTATGTTGGATTCCTCCAAAAAGCTATCCGGTATATATCTCTATTAAGCCAGGTTTTATACGATAGATTGTGCAGTTTTAGAGGTCTTAAGATTTCTATTTTTCTGGAAGAGATTGCTTTGGATATGTTTGGAACCTTGACTCAGGGTGAAACAAAAGAAGTATATTAAAAGAAAGTTTATTTTTTTACCATAAAAATACAAAACATAAAGAAAGGAAAAGAAGATAAGTTTCTTTTTAATTTGACCCTAGGTGCCATTCGATTCAATGGAGCAGAAAGAAATCTTAAAAACAAGTCTATTTGTGGTAGTTAAGTAAAAGAATATATTTCTAACTAGTATATATTTCTTGATGACTGTAATGAACAAAGTTCTTTTTTTTGACGTTACATCACTTATCAGGCACACAAGTTAAAATAGTTATTAAATCTCTGGTTTATACGTAAAGTAATACATATCTGACGTAAAAAGTAGTGGATTTGATACGTATGCTTCATGGAAGATTTTAGATTTAAAAAAAAATAAATAGGTTTGTTTATTTTGACTATAAACTAATAATTTGCCTTAAAAATAATAGTATCCAGTAGATGTGTCTTACAACTATGTTTAATAGAAAACACGACTCGGAAACTAAGCTAAACTCAGTGCCGCAATAGCCCATGGTAGGCCAAGGCCTACAATGCCCGTCTTCGTGACTCTGGGCGCTGAGGTGCATGAGCAGATGTTCCGGTCAAGTGGTTAGTCTGAGACGAAAATCCCCAGTGTTTAGTTCTCAAGCAAGCTTTGTACTCATTCATCAACACACTGAAGGGATGAAAGGCTAGGTCGAACTTGCTAGCCTGGGGTTTGAGCCCCGGACCTGTGGCTTGGAAGCGAGATACGTTACCACTCGGCCACTGACCTTGAGGGACTTTTAAAAAATAAAATTCATTTTTAAAGCCATATAATCATACTTGCAATTTACTTATACCCTTACAAATTATTTCTTTATGAAGGACCGATTGGTTGACGGTTTTTTAACATCGTACAAACGAAGAAACACAAAGGTGACTGATCACATATATATAATTTTGATTCACAGTTAGGTGAAGAGGATGACATCTGAGCTGACACTCAACTTTAATCCCCTACTAACTTCCACACCAACTCAACGTGATGAATTTGAGCTTCGACAGATTTAGCGTGCATCAACTCCTCAACACGGTTGGTCATGTCCTAAAAAGCGACATTAAGGCCCCAAACCAGGATTCGATAGAAGTAAACCAGTCCACGATTTCGTGATCATCACCACGCAGCTACTGCATCCACTATACTAAGCACCGAAAACTTAACAGTAATAGAGTTTTAACTACTGAAAAGGAATTTCAAGTAAATCATACATTTTTATTTTACAGAAAAAATTTATTTTTTAAAACTGTTTGTACATTTAATTTTGTGTAATGCTCGAAATTTAAAAAAAAGAAAGTTTGACTCAAATTAAAAAAAACGATAATACTTTATACTTAATGGCTCATATTACAAAAATTGTATTACTCTGGATAATACTTAATATAAAATTACAAGAAAAATGTTTGTACCGCGCGGTTCTGTTCTTATTTTCTAAATTAATTCTTCATTTCGTATATTTTTGTAATTGTAGTTTGGTGGAGAGGAAGCACTTAATTCTTCTGAACCATCACCTCTTTCCATAACATTTTAGACCAGAGGTTTCCAAACTTTTTTGACTCATAGACCCCCTTGCCATGTTTTTCGGTTTGGGGAGTAGATTCCTTCTTAAGTAATATTGAATTTTGGCAAATTTATCAACTTAAATGTGTTTATGACAGCTGGTACAGAGTTACTTTAAAAGATTTAAATTTTCAAACTGTAGTGAAGTATACAGTTCAAAACTTAAGTCTTAATTTAAAATTTAAAACGATACATAAAATAACTTATTAACAACCAAATGTTTATAATGATAGGGATGAATCTGTGCTTCAATAACAAATTTTCAACATTTGTCATCAATCTTGTAAATTTTAACCCTAAATTTCCTCTGTGAATAATATCCAGCCGACAACAACGCATCAAGAAACGCATCATCACTAGAAAAAGCAGTTAAAAACTTTTTCACAAAACTCCATAATTCAAGATTAATAATAGGCATGTCTCTTTAAAGCCAAAATTGCTGACATCTGTTTCTAAACTTTCTTTAATTTCTCCGTTATTTCCCATTACGATCAGTTCTTGTAATATAACTTTTTTTTCCTTCCTAGCTTTATAGCCTTCTGTGGTAATTACCAAGTACTCAAACCTAATTTCAAAATTTGAATAACAGGAATTTAAATGTTGAACGTAGGTTAACTGGTAGATTGTCTGTGGCCAATTGAGAAACCAGGAATATTTGCGACGTCCAATATAATACTCTTTTAGCTTAATTCTGGCAAGAAATGCTAAAATGATGGTCGTTTTAATAAAATTTACGCTGTCCTATATAGCCTTAATTTAGTCCATCTTGCCTTAAATTTAGTAAATTAATCTTTTAAACAGGTATAAAATCTGGTTTCCATTTGATTAAATTTTCCTTTAAATTCACGATTTGGTTTAATGAGAACAAATGTTGTAGACCCCCATTTAAACCTCATGAACCCCCAAATTCTTTTCTTGCTCTCCTGGACCCCTAGCATGTCGCCATAGACCCCTAGGGATATATTGACCCCTATATTGACCACTTTGGGAATCACTGTTTCAAATATACATAAATGTTTGAAGTATATTTTCATTATATATACATATATGTGCATATATATATATACATACATATACAAATATATATTTACATATATATATACATACATATACAAATATATATTTACATATATATATATATACATACAAATACAAATATATATTTACATATATATATATATATACATACAAATACAAATATATATTTACATATATATATACATACAAATACAAATATATATTTACATATATATATATATATATATACATACATATACAAATATATATTTACATATATATATATATATACATACATATACAAATATATATTTACATATATATATATATATATACATACATATACAAATATATATTTACATATATATATATATATATATATATATATACATACATATACAAATATATATTTACATATATATATATATATAGATATACATACATATACAAATATATATTTACATATATATATATATATACATATACATACATATACAAATATATATTTACATATATATATATATACATATACATACATATACAAATATATATTTACATATATATATATATACATATACATACATATACAAATATATATTTACATATATATATATATATACATACATATACATACATATACAAATATATATTTACATATATATATATATATACATACATATACATACATATACAAATATATATTTACATATATATATATATATATATACATACATATACAAATATATATTTACATATATATATATACATATACAAATATATATTTACATATATATATATATACATACATATACAAATAATATTTACATATATTTACATATACATACATATACAAATATATATTTACATATATATATATATACATACATATACATACATATACAAATATATATTTACATATATATATATATACATACATATACATACATATACAAATATATATTTACATATATATATATATATACATACATATACATACATATACAAATATATATTTACATATATATATATATATATATACATACATATACAAATATATATTTACATATATATATATACATATACAAATATATATTTACATATATATATATATACATACATATACAAATATATATTTACATATATTATATATATATATATATATATATACATACATATACAAATATATATTTACATATATATATATATATATATATACATACATATACAAATATATATTTACATATATATATATATATATATACATACATATACAAATATATATTTACATATATATATATATATACATACATATACAAATATATATTTACATATATATATATATATACATACATATACAATATATATATTTACAATATATATATATATACATACATATACAAATATATATATATATATATATATATACATACATATACAAATATATATTTACATATATATATATATACATACATATACAAATATATATTTACATATATATATATTTACATACATATACAATATATATTTACATATATAATATATATATATATACATATATATATATATATATATATATTACATATACAAATATATATTTACATATATATATATATATATATATTTACATATATATATATACACATATATACAAATATATATTTACATATATATATATACATATACAAATATATATTTACATATATATATATATATATATATATATATATATATATATATATATATACACACATATACAAATATATATTTACATATATATATATATATATATATATATATATATATATACATACATATACATATATATACATACATATACAAATATATATTTACATATATATACATACATATACAAATATATATTTACATATATATACATACATATACAAATATATATTTACATATATATATACATACATATACAAATATATATTTACATATATATATACATACATATACAAATATATATTTACATATATATATACATACATATACAAATATATATTTACATATATATATATACATACATATACAAATATATATTTACATATATATATATACATACATATACAAATATATATTTACATATATATATATACATACATATACAAATATATATTTACATATATATATATACATACATATACAAATATATATTTACATATATATATACATACATATACAAATATATATTTACATATATATATACATACATATACAAATATATATTTATATATATATATACATATATTTACTGCATCAATACACATAATGAAACTCAATACAATTTTTTTTTACCAAATAAGTGACTGATAACATGCAATCTACTTCAAAAATAAAATACTTCTTCATTTAACAAACTTGTCGTGCACCTGGGAGGAGTTATCGAACACACTGGAATAACAGGAGACAGTTATTTCCCATTAAAACACAATTTTCTGTTCTTTAAATCATTTTTATTCAAATTTTTAATGCTTACTTATTGGAAGTGGCAAACGAAATTAGTTTCTCGCTTCCATGAAAAGAAAATGTATTGCCAAAAATTCATATTAAGAGAAGATGAGAAAACGTAATTTGAATTTCGTATGATAATCAAAGAAACGTAGAGCTTCGTTCATCTCTTGCTCTTCTATGTAAACCTTTGTCAGTAAAATTTAATTTTAAGCATTAATGTGTGTACTTATTTCATGACTTCAGCTCAAACTGATATTTAATATTTAAAAATAGTTAAGAGTTAATTCGTTTTTAAATCATCGAATATACTTCATTAAGTATGTATTATATTTATAGTTTTGCAACTATTTGAATCGATTTATTTATGGTGAGAAATATTTTCTAAGGAAAGTAGAAAATATATGTCTCGCATGATTACAAATATTAATTTAGATGAAGTAATTTCTCACAATTCTCCGAGAAAATATTTTATGGTAAATATGTAGAAAACGTATCACTCTTATATGACTAAGTGTAAATAATTAAAATAAATGGTTAGTAATTTAAGGAATCCGACTACGTTTGGAACCGTGATTTTAAGAAAGCGCATAAATTTATAATTTTCATGATATTTAGTGCCACTTAGATTAGAACACAAGTATAAAACCTTTTTAGGACATTTTGATAAAAAAATTATTTAAATACAAGATTTTGGCAGAAAATTAACTTAGAATAACCTTTTATTCAAAATGTTCTCCTTTTGTGAAAAATGTTTCTATTATAATAATATTTTGCCTGTGTATAGCTCAAACCTCTGTACAGAGGCTGAACTATGTTTTTTGAAAAATTCACATTATTTTCAGAGTTACAACTCATTGAAATAATTATTGGCATTTTTTTCTTAAAATTTCTCCCCTGTGTTGTCGTACAACATGGATAAACCCACTTCTAAGTTATATATTTCAAAAGTTCTAGTTGAGCCTCTGTAGAGAGGTCTGAGCTATATACAGGCAAATTATTATTATAATAGAGGCATTTTTCACAAAAGGAGAATATTTTGAAAATGGGTTATTCTATGTTAATTTTTTGTAAAAATATTGTTCTTAAATAATTTCTTATTTTAATACTATTCTTAAAACAATTTTATATACATTTTCTAATCTAAGTGACACTAAATAACATAAATATTATCCATTTATACGCTTTAGCAAAATTACGGCCAGTACGTAGTCGGATACCTTAAAAGATCTCTATCTCAGTTTTAGAAAACAAATAATAATGTATAAAGATAACATATTTTGTATAAAAATGTAAAATACGCGTTGTTTCATCTATGCTAATAAACATTTCTTTAAGAAAAAGTTTCATTCTAAGGTAACCATTTCTTTTTAATTAAAAATATTGTTTAGATCTTAACTGAGAAAAAGACGACTTCAATTAATTGACATTATTTATATAAATAAGATTTTAATGATCTTTTGATTCTCCGCAACTGAGTCACATCTGTATTTGCTATTTGCAAATATAACAAATTATTAAAAACAAGGCTCAACAATTTAAAAACTTTTGCTCGTTTTTCCTTCAAATATATATATATATTTGTAATGGGTCTGCGGATTGGTGTTTTGCCATTGTGGACTCTGTACATTCCCCGGGAGCAGGTGCTTCTTTTTAGTGCGGCAACATGTAGGTGGTATACCAATCGCTGAAAGTTTTTTGGTGCACAGTTTCCTATTTAGAGGGAGGCACCTGATCTCTGATGATGCAAAACTGTTCAAAGAATTTTGATTATGCCAAGAGCACCTAAGCCAAACCGGCGCTCAGGGGAACTTTCACACGCCGCATTTTTTACATCATGAAAATCCACAGACTTGGTCTGGAATTGAGCCTTTAAACTGTAGTATACAAGGCCAGCGCCAAACCAACTATGCCACCCAACCGTCACCTTCAAATACATAGAAAGCACCGACATAATAAAAACCGAAGAAAAAATATGCTTATAGTTATTTAAATGACACTTCAAAGCAGTCATGAAATCAATTTTCATGCATATCGATTTTAAAATCATATCAATACGAAAGAATTTTACATGCGATAAATGTGATTACATTAATGAAACTTACAATTAAATGTTCTTAAAACGGATTACAAAAAAGGAATTCACAAAATGTACTGAATTAACTAGAACATGCAGAGGAAGTTACTTTTTTCAATTAAAATGCAAACGAAATGTTCTCATGGGAAATTAAATGTACGAGAGGGATACTTTACTTTTTGGATTGATTTGGAAGGCAAGAACTTCTTTATTCGTTCTCTTTTTAGTCAAAAGATATCGTTGTAGAAGTCTCTTGTGAATAACATAAATTATTCGCGCGCGCGTTACTTTATCTTTGGTAATGCACCATACAACTTGTAAATAATTATTTCAAGGATTGGTTTTATATTTTTGATATAAATTTATTCCCATCGTATTCTGTTAATATTTATTTAAGCTAAATTGATAGAGTTTCCAAGAAAAAAAATAGAAATCAATATGAAATTTCGTTGACATAAATTAGATGTTTTTGAATCATGAATAATTCATTCTCCTGAATATAAATTAAATTAAAAGAATCATTTTATCATAAGCTTGAAAAATATATTTGTCTCTTGTACTTAAAAAAGTATTTAAATTTACAAAAAGAAATTGTCTAAAGTTGTACCAACCAGCGTTTTGCATTTTACATAATTTTATACTTTTGTGTATCTTTCTAAACGAATTACTCGGCTAGGATTTAAATTTTATTTAACTCTGATAAAATTCAATTACTATTGAAACTGCTCATAATTTAAGCAATATATATACTACTTTAATTGTTTTAGACTGACTTCAATTACATAATATTTTTGTTACTGATACAACTCAGAATCTGACTAAATGTAAGTTATTAGAAAATTAAATTTCTGATTCAGAAAGTTTCTTAAATTCATTTCAACTTTTTAAGTATTAATCATCGAATAAAAACATGTTTTTTACAGTTGAAACCCTTTTTTTCATTGTTGGGTTTTACGAAACTGCTATATAACGTTGGCTTCCTCAAGTTAAGCACGCAGGTTGTAAAAGCAATCAAAATGGATAATAACGCTACGATTAATACAAAATTGTAATTATTTAGAGCAAATATCTATATGGATTAGGGAAAATAAAAATTATTCACAGAGATAAGAAAAAATATTTGGTTTTCAAAAGCTATATGATTACGTGTGATTTATATTAACAAAATGATGCATCCATAGATGTAATCTTTATGAAAATTCGATAAATAGACCGCTAGAAAAAATTGAATTTTAAAACTGTACGCAAATGTGATATAACTATGATTCAAGTGCACTTTCTTCAAATTCCGTTTTATGTATAATATATATCGTGAAAAACTACTTTTTCTACACAAAGAATGTAATTTTTCTGTATTATATGTTTAAATTTATTGAAAATTCTACATTTTTTCTGCAAAAATCACGGAAAATTACAATTATTTACAAAATTGAAATTTTTTTTTGATTTTTGAAATGTTAATTATATTTAGTGTTGCGTGCATAAATACTCAGTGTAGTTCTTAAATTATAAATCAAGTGGAAAAAAGTACAAATTGGATCTTCAGGATTATTCTAAATTATGTGCACAGCATGCAAAACAGACATTTCGTTTTTCCTAACTGCTTATTGTTAACATTTGAATACTCATGAGTAACTCTATATGTTTGTAACTTTTGGTTTTACTTTAAAATACTCATATGTTTAAGTAAAAATAGAGATTCTTTTGTTATAGTTTTCAAAAACACTATATTTTTTAAAAATTAGACATCAAAATAACTTTTTAAATTAATCAAAGACATTTTCTTTGAGTAATTTAATAATAATAAAAATATATGTGTAAGGAATTCTGTAATATTCTGTAATGATGATGTTCAAAGTGAATTAAAAATACTAAAATTACGGACATAAATTTTTGGTATTTTAACCGAGAGAAGGTGTGAATCGTTGACAACACGTGTTGATGAAGTAAAGAAAGAGTAATTAGAAATACTTCTAAATAATCTAGACTTTTAAACTTACAATTTAAAAACTGAGAAATGATGCAAAATAATCCAATTATGGTACGACTTTATATATTACATTAAAAAATACTATTTTGCGCAAATCAGATGAATATATCTTTATTTGCAATTTTCTCAAATTGCAATTTTTGGTGACTTCGGTAGACTATTCTCAAAATCTATTTTACCCATATTGCTGATGTTTTGTATATTTATAAGATCCACAAATTATTAAAGTGATTGATTTTTTTTCAAAAGAGCATTCACAAGTTTTAGATATAGCACAATTTCTGTGTAAAATTTAAAGGAAATTTGAATCACTAAATTTAAATTTTTTAAAAAAAAAATTATAAATTTATTTTTTAAAATTTTATTTCATTCATTTTATGGATTGTTATGTTTGAAAAAACTAGCTACTGCATATATAGTTTATAGCTATATATGCAGTGGATTTTACGAAGTGTACCTAAAGGTAAGAGCATGCCTCAAAAATAAAAAAAAAAATAGTTGATTGTTTATTGCTCATACAGTTTTATTTGTTATTTAGAATGGATTTTTACATTAACAGGTGTATAAAAGTACAGATAATTTAACGTAAAAATTTTACTTCCGTTACTTTTAATTTAAGTAAGTGAGAACCATTTAAAATTGGTATAAACAAATCATTTTTTCCTTCTCGCAGACGTCCCAGTTACCTTAAAGCTAAAAAGAGAAACTTTTACTTTAATAAGGTATGTGACCACCTAGACTTTCACATAAATTTTACAGTGATCATTGAATCCCCTTTTAATGAAGAGAAAATATTATAGATGCGAGTAAAACCAATTTCTTTATTTGGCATTTTTCTAACTCTGAGAATTGCTGGAGGAGGTCAGTGTGTGGAAATATGCCGGACACTCCATAAGAGAAATATCCTCACTCGTCAGGTAATCCTAATGAAATTGACTCGATGTGTGAATAACTATTATCATCCACAGTGCAATGGGAATGAATTGCAGCCGGGAAGATCCACAATGGGTACGAAGACGTTTTGCTGATACCCAATGGCTGTCAGACAGCCACCTTAACAGATCTGTATACCAATGCGATACTCTATTGTGATTTCAGATCGTTTCACTGTTATAATGCGTGGTGTTCGATGATGATCTTGACCTGATTCCATATACTGCTACAGGCCCTTTTACGTTTATCATATGATCCAAAGTTTTAAATTTGGATTCATCTGTAAACAGGTAAACATGGCATTGTGCTAATTTGGGATAATCCGGCTGATATTTACCGCCATTTTAATTTCTTCTCTTAGTATGGAACGGTAAGTGGAACACATCAATTTAATATTCGGAAGCCCACTTCCTTCTAGCGAAACTTTTGGAGTGTAACACTGTTAGTATTGTATTAGTAAATAATGTTGCAACCATGGATATAACAATTCTGGAATATCTCGTTGATTTTATTTGGCTCCTGTAGAAATATACGATTATCTGAGAGAATAGTAATCCATATGAAAACTGCAAAATTGATTACTTTGGAACTGTTTCCGTAGTAGAGAAGTTAAAGCGAATCATCAATGCTAAAGAAACGTGATCGATATCTTTGACTGACTACTCTTACATGCATCTGATAGTACCACAGCATCCAATTCTTTCAGCCATAGAAACATGAATATCAGCAAAAATAATTCGAATTATCTTACAAGTACTTTGTATTAGCATGTAAATATTCCTCTGTGGACCATTTAAAGGGATGGAGTCTTGAACATTTGACTACCTTGTTTATGTCCGGATATACTCAACTGCAATTGACTGTATCACTTTAAAATTTACATTTGCTGCAATTTTAAGCCACTCAAATACAAACGTGCATTTGAGAAACAAAAATTTATATTGTGTGCCAACTTTTGGAAGATAATGCATTTGCATAAATATCAATTCTCTCTAAAGTAATATGTTATGAAGGAATTGATTTTAGCCGTCATTTTATCGTACAGCCTTACATGAACGAACGCACTATACAATTTATTTTTAGCTGCTTTATTACTGAAAAAAGCTTCACAGAAACACTATACATTAAATTTAAATTTAGTGAATAGCTCATTATTTTTTGCTATTGTCAACACAACACACACAGAGAATTACAAAATCTCCAAGTAATCCTCCATTACCAAATATGGAAATAAATCGTCGATTTATCTTACATGATATGAATATCTAAGATTTACCAAATCGAAAATATTCAATGCTCCCTTTCCCATTATTTTAGATCGAAGAAATCTAATTTAGAACATTTTAAATATAATTTTTAAAATTTGCAGTGCACATTTATGATCAACAAGTTAATAGTTTGAACTATCATTTTGTATAAAAGAGTTCTATAATTCTACCTCCAAATATGCATTAAACTTTAAGCACAAAGTACAATGAAAAATTTATTTTTCTAGTTATATCGGTTACTTTTAACAGTAGTATGAACTTAATTTACTTCAAACTAAATCAGATTTCTGTAAGCATGCGTAAGATCATCGCTCGCACGTGATGTTTTGTAAGTTTGTTAAAAATCCCAACTACCATCGGTTACTAACTCTAGATATCGGCTTTCGGAATGCGATACAAATAGCACCCTACCTGATTTTGAGTTCTAATCCAGGCTCTCACTCTCGCGAAATTATTGGAGAATGCTGGACTGGATTCCATAATTTTTGACACTAACATATTGATATACGAAAGGAGTGTGGGTAACAGGAATTTAATTAACGATTCTCCTCTCCAGATGCAAGGCTCATGACAGGCTACTGACATAGGTTTCCTATAAGATTTTCCTTCACAGAGTGCAGCTGTCAGCTCAACAATTCAGAGAAGATGGTAATAAATGACCGCCTTATTCCAATAAAGTGACACGAAACAGGCCCATAAAGCACCTAAGACATTGGAAAGGCAATACAATTTAGCGACTAATTCCACAACGCTGGGGAATGTAAAATAATAATGATAGGAAAAGGAACAACTTTATTTTAAGTTTCTATATAATTTAGTTCTAGTATAAATTTTTAGTATGGTAATTTCTTTTAAATTATATTAAAAATAAATAGAATACATAGTATAAACTCTTTTAAGCGAACACTGTTCAATTTGGATATAACTTGAGAATAATATGAAAAGAGTTTGCATGAAATTGTGTTTGAAAGAGTTTCAGCCCCCATTTAAAAATTGAGATTTTAAGTAAGAAGGAAATATATGATTATTATAGAGATTGTAAATTTACGTAGCTTGAAGTTCCTTTAGGTGAGTTTACATTTAGACTATATCATCCAGATTCACCGTTCTATAATTTACATAAATGGCGTTAAGAGTTAACCCAGTTATCAGAACACGCTTTATTTGCCGAAATTTAGTAGCCTATTTTGCAGCACAATACATTATTTTACATTAACTAGACAATATGCTTGACGTACATACAATGAAGAAGATGAGATACAAGAAGTTTTTTAAATGCAATTTTAGTGCATTTAGAGAGTGCAAAAGTACAAAAATTGTTTTTAAGTTATGACTGCCTTGGGTTATTTATTCATAAAGAAAAAATAATTATTGGAGAAATGTTTCTGAAACAAAAAACTTATCCTTCATCATTAATATATATAAATAATTATATTTTAATAACTCATGAAGAAATTGATATATAGCCACCATCTCTTTTATGCAAATTTTAGAACATGTTTCCAAGGCTTCCCTTTTATATATATCTCGCATATATAATTTGCTATTTCCATAATCATACCAATCCAAAAATTTACATAAAATAGTATAACGAAACCAAGAGTATAAGAAGCTTACATTAAATTATTTTTCTCAAAAATTCTTACAATAATAGATAACACTCAAAATATTCCTGAGAGTATTAATCAATGTCCCTCACATTACTCTTTCTATAAATTCATAAATTAAAAATCATATTAAAGTGAAATAGAAAGTAATAAAATCCTAAACGTCAGGTACAAAAAATCATAAACATAAAATCTGAATTATGCCTTAAAAGCCCAAGACTGTCAAAAGTATTATATATTACCTTAGATTAATCAAAATTCATTTTTATAAAATTTTTCTGCTTTTTATATTTTTCTCTGATTTATTATATCTGCGTTCAATATTCCAATACCAAAGCATTTAATTCCCAATTATAAAAAAAATATTTGAAATATTATTCTCAAATTTTTACTGTAAGTGACAATTTATATATAGTGCGATTCAAACCTTTTCCTTCAAATTTCATTGGGAGGTAGGAAATACGCCAGGAAATCGATTATGCATAGGAAAACATGTCATCTACATGAAAAAAATAAGACACGTTAAGTGAAGACAAGAAACCAGTGGTTAAGTTGTAATGAAGTTTGAGTTTTATTTCAACAAGGTAAAGTACAGTTAAGCAGTAGGTTTTCAAAATTGCGCGACCATTTACTCGAACACAAGATTCACAGTGCCGTTGCATTTATCGCCGAACATTTCCGAAAACGCCTGGCAATCACGGGCAATGCCTAAGTTCCTAATAGACCCTGTTCCACTATTCGTGTGCAACAGGGTCTATTTCAATGTCCATAGATTCCTGTTACACATATAGATTTTTCATGCCCCCCTTCCCCAGAAAAAAAAATCTAAGGGCGATAAATCCGGTGACTAGGTGGCCAAGCGATCGGTCCACTTCTACCGATCCATTGAAAAACGAATGTTTGGTTCAGATAATCACGCAAAACAATTAGGGCTATAGGCTGGTGCTCCGTTATGTTGAACCCTCATATCTCAGTTCCCAAAAAAGTCGGTAACCCTGTCTCCAGGAAGCCATTCTGACCGTTCAATCGGGGAGGTAGCGAGTAAGGTCCCAACCAACAGTCGCCAATGATTCCAGCTCACACATTTACCGCAAAACGATGTTGCACACTATGTGATTTTTCTTACTTTGGGGATTTACTACTTATGTCAATTATGTGCATTGAACACATCTTCATGACTGAATGACGTTTCATCTGAAAAAGAACAGAAGCTGGAAAACTGGGAATCAAAGACACTTTTCTGCATGAACCATTGAACAAATACACTCGCTTCGGATGATCGATAGGATGCAGTAACTGCTCTTTTCCAGATAGTAAGGATGCACTTCTTACTCATTTATCTGCCGCATTGCTCACTGACAGACCCCAAGCTCTTGGAGAATGGAGTATGTGCTGGTATTCGAATTATCTTCGATGTACTTGTTCTTAGACGTTGACCGTCCACGTCAGTCTCCTTCTCCCCGTAGCAACATGCACTATACGATTGCGATGCACACACGTAAACATTAACACTACGGTATTCTTAAGTTGAGGTGACGATCTTCGCAAACTTGTCTAACTTGGTGGCGGCTTTCGTCAGCTACCCCATATGTGAGATGCATACCACTACCTCTTGATGCGTAAATCCATTCATCTCAGCACTGGTAAGTCAGTTCGTGCACACTGATTACATCAGGAGTTGTCGGGTGAGATGTGCGTTGGTTGGGCACACCCAGCGCCCTCTATATACGCGTGCGTTGTTAGCGACTTCCCTGAATCAGAAACGTCCATAATAATTCTTATTTATTATTATTCAAGCACACTAATCAACCGCAAATTAAACCATAAGAGGAAGTCTTAGGTGATTGGTTGAACATTAACGTCGCACTGTTCAGCTACACGAGGGCTTTTGGCGACGGACCACGTAATTTTGAACCATGGTCAAGTGACGTGGACGACACCTGAGCTGGCACCACCTCTCCTAACTACCACACAACACCAATGGGAGGAAGTTTCAGCTCTCGACAGATTTAACGTGCATCGCTGCCTTACACGGCGGGTCTTTAGTGGTATAGGGCTCGAACTCGTGACAAGGCAAGCCACGATCCGATACCTATACCACTCGGCTACCGCGGCCACGAGGAAGCCTTAGGAGTAGTATAAAGAAAGGAATAAACCGTTAGTGAATAAGCGCAAGTAAACAGTTCATTTTAACCTAATTAATCTAGACTATAAATTTTTCCAATCCACTAATTTAGTCTAGTGGCAAATTCTGTTCTTAACTCACGCTGTGTAAATCAATTAAATCTCGCCTTCGTAACACTGTAGCAGATTCTCCACTCCTTCTCCTCTACAATTACCAAACTCTGACTTTATATACTCTAACTAATCAACATATCAGGGTTTTTTCTTGAGAGGGATGACTGTGAATTAAACGCGAATGCTAGCCCAAAGGTTCCTCAAGAAGATTAGTGAGAAGGTCACGTAAAGACCCGTCCCAAGTACATTTGCGGACGTTCTTTCCTATGTGAAACAGGTTTCATGTGTATTCCCTACCTCCCCACGAAATTTGAACGATAAGTTGTGAATCCCTTTGTATATAATAACATTACATAAATCGTAATCTTTGTTGTGGAGGTGTTGAGAAATATTCCAAAAGGTTTTATTAATTTACCTGAAAAACAAAAAAACTAACTGGTTTTCGATCCAAAAAATTATGTCTTTATATAGCAAAACAGAAACAGGAGACAAATGAGTTAAGTGATTACTATCTGGATATCAAATTGTAGAAAATATTCTGTGTGGCATTTTATACTTGCCACAATACTTGTTCCTCTAAAAACATTTTTTTATATATAAACTTGTGTTTCAACTGAAATATTCAATAGAATTTTAACATAAAACGATAATTTTAAAGTTAGCAACAACGAATACTTGTGTTCATTAAATAAGATTTATAATTTTCATTTTTAACGTTTCTAGTCCATGACAAAAATATTCATCGTAAAACCATTATTTTTATATCTTTAGCGGCTATTTTTTAGATAACAATGTATGAATTCTTAATCAGTATTCATCAAGTCACAGTTCTCCAAGTGTTCGTAAATATTTAATCCAATGAACATAATTTTATAGACTTCAAAACAAGACAAATCGACCAGAAATAGTTTAAGCTCTCTCAAATAAAGGGTAATGCTAATAAAAATGCAAGGCACTAAGGCTTAGATAAACAATCCGAGAGAACTAAGCGAAAAAAGCAAGGAGAGTAAAAAATAATAGCCGGGTATTTTTCCGATAGTAAAGTAGATCCTGAAAATGCAAACAATTTAGTCCTTAAGCAAATTACTTTTACGAAAAAACAGGATAAAGTTTATGTACGGAGGAGTGAATACTTTTAAATCAATAGATGGATAAATGCGTATTGGTATTTATTCATATAAATTTGCATATTAACAGCCCTCAAAGTACTTTATGGAGCTCAATTTATGATGCATAGCTACTACGATTAAATTTACTTTGAATAATAATTATAAAAGAAAAGAAAAATAAAAATTTACTTTTTGAATGTTATTGCAACAAAACTACATATTTATTCAATGAAATATGAGATTTGACTTTAACGCTTTTCTGCAAGCATGATTTTTACTCTAATTCGTTGAATCAAAAATGATTTTTAAATATTTCTAAACATTAACATTAGGTGGATAATGATTGTTTTTTCAGAATTTAAGAACCTTCCTGTGGGGAAAAGATGTTTTCTGGTATACAGATCAAGAAAAAAATATATATGATGAAAAATATACTTTAGTACTAGAACAAGGGGAATGAAGTTAATGTATTTGAGTTTTTTTATGATAAAAAAATCAAAATAATTTGTGTTCAAGAAAAAGAGGCATTTAGTACGTTTTTTAGAGAGGACACTTACTCAGTAGCTGCAAATTAAAAAAGCACACATCAGGTACATTTAACAGCTTCATCTGCATTGATTTATTTTTAAAAAAAAACTATTGCAGAAATTGCAGTGCACAGTTATATATTGCAGCGATAGGCTGAAAAAAGCTTGGATCGGACTGACTAGAGTTAGCATAAAGAGAGATAGAGTTGTGTAATGTGTTGTAAATACATTAAGTTAATCCTACTCACTTATCAATTATGATCTTTTCTGATTATTTATATTGAAGAAAAACAATTTTATTTTGATTCTAAAATCATCAAACCAAAATTAAGTATATATTTTCCATTTTCTCGAAAATTAACCAATTTGCTGCAATAATAAATTTTGAAATTTTTAAAAATTATTTTTCTTTTAATCACCATATACCATATAACATATTTCCTGTTTAAGTTTAAGTTTCGATTAATAGCTTTCCCACTCCATATAATCGCGACATGGAGTATATGCAGTTAAGGGAGCATTATATACATGCAGCATGGAGTTAATGCAGCATGGAATTAACATGTAGTTAATATATATGCAGCTGGATAGGATTTTTCTACCAGAATATAATTTATTATTGTAAGGTATTGATAATATTAGGAATATTGTACTATTCCTAATACCAAAATTTATATAGAGAGAAAGATACTTCATCATTTTTTATTCTCTAAGAAATAATGATGCTGGGGACCACAAACAACGAAAAACACAAAACGATGATTGTGTGAAAAAATATCACCCAGTGCTCCCATTTGTCGAAAAGTCCGATTCCCAAAGGAAGATACTCATGATTTAGTCGTACATTCCAAACCGTTCGATAAAAATAAAAGAAGAAAAAATACTCTTCTTTAAACTTAATCAAGAATTCATGACGGAACAGTATGAAACTTTCCCAAAGAAATATTTGTCTTCCTAAGTATCTTGAAAGTTTTCCCTCTTATCTAAGAAAACTTAATGGATTTAAAAGCAAGATCGAATGGAAAGCGACAGCTAAAATAAACTAAATATGTTGTATACATTACATGAACACGTATATCCATGGCTACCGACGTATTGATTATTCATGCGTTTTCAGCTTCTTTGATAGCGAAAAAAAATGACTTTTAAAAACCAACTGAATTTTTAAAGGTTCTTCTGCTAGAATGTCATGTATCTTTATAGACCTGTGGTCTCCTATTGTTTGTCAAAAATGCTTTTTTAATATTTCAGGAATGTGTGCAAAAGGAATTTCTCTACTAAAGCTCGAAAGTGGGATATTTTTTTACTAATCCAAATAATTCACATCCATTAGAAATGTGAAAGAGGTTATAAAATGAGATAACGTGAAGTTAATTAGGCAATTATGTAAAAAACCCGTTAATAATAAGTTAACTACACATCTAGAGAGCTCAAGATAAAACTCCTGACAGAATAAGAAATTTTAAAAAAATCAGCTACAATATTGCAAATGCGAATATGACATCATTTGGCGTATTTTATTTCATCAAAAACAGATTAATAGCTTTTTTTCAAATTTCTAACAAATAGGAAACTTAAACCGTTCAGATATTTTGTATTAGAAATGGAAACCAATTAATTCGAATTAGACTTTTGGGCGTAATTCACACATTTATATAATATTTTCTGTGAAACCGGAGCAAAGGCCACAGGTATCAATTAGATAATATTTGGGTTCAAAATATTTGATAGGAGTCAAACAAACAAGCGAGTATAATATACATACGCATCTATTTATGCTCATTAGTTTTACCAAATACGTAAGAAAGTATTGACATACACAAGGTGCATTTGATAATTACTTCAAATATTTGAAAATGAGTTAAGGAAGTGTCTAATGCAATATTTTGAGATAAGATAATTATGTTCAATATTCGATAATAGTGATGATAGTTACAGGGACTAATAAGGTAATTACAATGTAACTATTTTACCAATATTTCATCTCTTCAACCTGATCTGGTTCAAGATGCGTTTATATCATTTAATTGGCTCATTGAACATAATTATTAAATGTAAATTTGTTCCTTTTTGATAGTGCTAATTTTATGCTTAATGAAAGCTGATATTTTTTTTCGAAAATGTATTACTTTTAAAATACTTCTCCGGAAGAAAATATATTCTTCTCATTACTCAATTTGTATTATTGGCCGAGAGTAAGACTACAACCCAAAAATTCTTAACCCACTGTAGTGTTAAGATATAACAAAAATCGCGATTTTTCTCTTTTACTTTAGAACTCAATTTTTCTTCATTTTGTTTTGGAATTCAATTTTCTTTAAGAGAATTCAATTTGCTTTAGAACTCCAGCTTGTTGTATGAACAACAAAAGGGGAATTTAAAACATTGCTTGCATCACAGTTTTCTTTTCTTATTACTAAGATATTAAAATTGTTGCAGTTAAATTTTTTATTACTTTAAAAACAAATCATACATACAAAATTGTTTGTATAGTGTTACTGAAGTACGTATTTTTTTAATAAAAATGTGTGTTCCTGTTATGTTACCAAAATTATAAATCATAAATTAATGTATGAGCTAAATGAAAGAAATAATGATAATATAAAAAAATAGGGAGTTTTGATACAACAACTCAAAATGACAGAACTAGGCATAATCTGGAAATATAATTTCCCCAGGTCTACTTCACCAATATGCCTTTAGATTTCTTGAAAAAAAATAGGAATTAATTATTAATTATCTATTAATTTCTATTATTTCAAAATCCCTAGAGATTAATTAAGGAATTGTTTTATGCATATAAATCATCATAACTCTAACTTGAATGAGCACAATAAGCTATCTACACTGCTGGACAATTGCTAAGGACGGATAACACTATCATCCATAGCAACCACAAAATGAAAGGAAGCAAAATGTGGAAAATTAGAATAAGTGCGGGATATTAGCAAGAAGAAGTATGAGTATATGAAATTTTTTTTCCACGTCTGTTCATCACGTGATAGCGTTCTTAAGAGCTTTAAAGGTTTTGACGAGTGTGGACAGTTGTTGTTTCAAGTCAAAGTTTTACAGGAAAGATTTAATAGACGAACTTAAAATTTTTGGCATGTCTTCCCGACATCACATAGATGATTTTATGCGTGGCCGAATTATTGGAAAGATCGAAGAAGGGCAAAAAATAACAGATGTTTCCAGGGAGTTCGACATCGCTCACAGCGTTGTTTCACGGCTGCTGTTGAAGTCATTTAAAACTACTGAAATGTGTAGTAGACGGCACGGGGGAGGTCGTGTTAGAAGTACGACGCCTGCGGAAGACAGATATATCGTCCTATCAGCAAAAAGGAACAGGCGCACCACAGCTCAGCAGGTGGCAAATCAGTTTCTTGCTGCCTCAGGAAAGCAGATCTCAAGAAAAACTGTTGCCAGACGTTTGAGGGGAGGAGGACTATACGCATGCAGACCTGTTGTGTTTGTCCCATTAACCGGACAGCACCATACTGCCCGTTTCCAATGGTGTTGTGAGTATCACAATTGGACCGAACAGGACTGGGCATGCGTACTATTCTCAGATGAGAGTAGGTTCAGTCTGTCACAGGATTGTAGACGCCAAATGATCTGGCACGAGAGTGGTACTGCTTATCGTCCAGAAAATATCCAGGAAAAGGACCGATATCCGACATGCAGTATCATGGTGTGGGCCGGTATCATGATCAATGGCCGCACGCGCCTACTTGTGGTTGTGAATGGGACTATGACGTGCCAACGATACATTGATGAAGTTTTACTTCCTCATGTTCGTCTTTTCCGTGGTGCTGTCGGTGATAAATTTGTTTTTATGGACGACAACGCAAAATGTCATCGAACACTCTCTGTTCAGGATTGTCTAGACAGCGAGGGTATTCAACGTCTCGTATGGCCAGCGCGTTCTCCAGATCTAAACCCCATTGAAAATGTGTGGGATGCTTTGGGGAGGCAAGTTGCTGGTCGAAAATATCCTCCGACAAACAAGAACACCCTCATCCGTGCACTCACAGAGAAATGGGATAAATTGCCTCAACAGCTGCTGGATAATGTTGTGCAAAGTATGGTACGACGTGTGGAATGTTGCATCACACTCCACGGTGGACATATCCCGTACTGATACCTTTCTTTATGGTGCCTGCTGACTTTTAGATGCATTGTTCCATTTCTCCATTCGCAGATCAAATGAACATTTTTTTTCATTCAGATGTTTCACAGCTTTTGTACTTTCCAGAACAATAAATATTCTTTATTCTAATGTCTGAACAGTGTGGCAACTATATTTTATGCTACTAGGCCTCATGTCTCGCTTAATGTTATGCTACATAGCAATTTGTGATCCGTCCTTAGCAATTGTCCAGCAGTCTATAATCTAATAAAAAATACGTTTTATGTAATAAAAGAAAAATGCACAGAGTCTTGCTTATAATCTTTAATTTTATTAATATTATGAAAGCAGTCCGTTTAAGTAATTACTAATATCTGGCATGCTGCTGTAAACTTTTTCAAAGAATAAAATACATATATGCAGGTAATATAATAATAGTTATAATATAATACAATATGAGAATAATGCTGTCTACATCATAAATACGGTACCGTGTGTTTCATTGCTAAAATACAATGAGTTCTCGTTTTAGTTTTCATATAAAACAATATTATTTAAATATATTTCCCTTACACCTTTACAATTGAGGAAACAACTCTTGAATAAATGTTTACGATAATTTGCTGTAGTACTTTAACCTATTAATCAACACAATATACTACAATATTCATTTAAATTAAACATTTAACATTTACAGATATATAATCATGTTAACTCCACATAAGAGAAAAAATAACAAGACAAGTTAGCATATGTATTATTCTAACTGTTGACATTCCAAGATCTTCAACTGTGCCTTTCACTGCCCCTCTCCATCCTTTTTCAAATATTTTACAGTTAAAGCAAATTATACAGCTAAAATGTTTGATTTTACATAAAAAGAAATATTAAAAAATCTTAACTCAAACTTTATTTAATAAAATAAAAAATGACTTCATGAAAACCACATTGTGTTAAAAATGACTGTCTCTTAATATTTCTGGAAACTAAGACATTTTCGAGAAGGTGAATAAAAGTTAAAATTTCATATTAAGTAGACATTTCCATTCACTAAATTGTTTTTTTTATTTCATGTAAGCACAAATATGTTACAACTCGTACTAAAATGTATTATAAATTAACACCATAATATTATCCTTGGTAACGAGAGAATTGTGACTCAACACTCCATTATTTATGTAGAAATTCTGTATTCGCAGCGATGATCAATGACATTTCTGTCCTCTAATAATAATCCGTGCAATAATCCACGATATATAGGTACTTTATCTGAAATTAGTTTAATTACAATATTATATTATCACTGTGAAGGTAGAAATCACCCGGTGACGATCACAATTTCGCAATTTTCCACGCAATGTCTACTCGGGGCTTAGATAGTTATTAGAATAATTTATAATTTAACGTTGTGTAGTACATAAAAATATTTATGACAAATGCCTAGACTTTTGTAATTTAAAATACACTGCAGGACAATTGCTAAGGACGGATCACAAATTGCTATGTACCATAACATTAAGCGAGACATGAGGCCTAGTAGGATAAAATATAGTTGCCACACTGTTCAGAAGTTAGAATAAAAAAATATTTATTGTTCTGGAAAAGTACAAAAGCTGTGAAACATCTGAAGAAAAAATAATGTTCATTTGATCTGCGTACGGAGAATGGAACAATGCATCTAAAGAAGCAGACACCTTAAATAAAGGTATCAGTAAGATATGTCGCAGGAGTATGATGCAACATTCCACACGTCGTACCATACTTTAACATTATCCAGCAGCTGTTGAGGCAATTTATCCCATTCCTCTGTGAGTGCACGGATCAGGGTGTTCTTGTGTGTTGGAGGATAGTTTCGACCAGCAACTTGCCTTTCCAAAGCATCCCACACATTTTCAATGGGGTTTAGATCTGGAGAACGCGCTGGCCATACGAGACGTTGAACCCGCCTTCACTGTCTAGACAATCCTGAACAGCGAGTGTTCGATAACATGTTGCGTTGTCTTCCATAAAACAAATTTATCACCGACAGCACCCCGGAAAAGACGAACACGAGGAAGTAGAACTTCATCAATGTATCTTTGGCGCGTCATAGTCCCATTCGCAACCACATGTAGGCGCGTGCGGCCATTGATCATGATGCCGGCCCACACCATGATACTGCATGTCGGATATCCGGTCCTTTTCCTGGATATTTTCTGGACGATAAAGCAGTACCACTCTCGCGCCAGATCAGTTGGCGTCTACAATGATGACAGACTGAACCTACTCTCATCTGAGAATAGTACGCATGCTTGATCCTGCTCGGTCAATTGTGATGCTCATTACCATTGCAAACGGGCAGTACGGTGCTGTCTGGTCAATGGGACACACACAGCCTGGGTCTGCGTGCGTATAGTCCTCCTCCCCTCAAACGTCTGGCAACAGTTTTCGGGAGATCTGCTTTCCTCAGGCAGCAAGAAACTGATTTGCCACCTGCTGAGCTGTGGGGTGCGCTTTGTTCCTTTTGGCTGATAGGACGATATATCTGTCTTCCGCAGGCGTCGTTTTTCTAACACGACCTCCCCCCGTGCCGTGTACTGCACATTCTAGTAGTTTTAAATGACTTCCACAGCCGTGAAACAACGCTGTGAGCGATGTCGAACTCCCTGGCAACTACTGTTATTTTTCGCCCTTCTTCGATCTTTCCAATAATTCGGCCACGCATAAAATCATCTATGTGATGTCGGAAGACATGCCAAAAAATTTTAAGTTCGTCTATTAAATCTTTCCTGTAAAACTTTGACTTGAAACAACAACTGTCCACACGCGTCAAAACCTTTAAAGCTCTTATGAACGCTATCACGTGATGAACAGACGTGGTTAAAATTTGCATACTCATACTTCTTACTAATATCCCGCATTTATTCTAATTTTCCACATTTTGCTTCCTTTCATTTTGTGGTTGCTATGGATGATAGTGTTATCCGTCCTTAGCAATTGTCCAGCAATGTACATTTTCATTCAACTTTATCACATTTGGGCCATTCTGTGTGTGAGCATGTTTATTTCCTTTCACCAGTGATAATTGTATTGTCAGGATCATTTCTGCTAAGCTTGATTTTAAAATTTTCTGTTAAAAATCATATGTAGGTTAAAACAGTGTTCTTCAGTTATAAATCCTTACGCCGAGAATTTCTAAGTATACTTTTAACATTGTAATACTTTTGTGTGATGTACTGTAGTGATATTCAATTTAAGGAAGCAAAGAAGAAATTAAATGCTATTTATTAAGACTGGAAATCAATATACAGTCGGACCCCGATTTAACGAATTCATAGTGACCGAACATTTTATTCGTTTTTTCCGGTTTATTCGTAATATTGAGGTCCAAAAAAATACAATTTTTTTTCTCTCTCACTTATCTTTTTATATTTTTTTATAAGTAACTACAAAAAATACCCATAATTAAAGTTACATTTTTGTTTTGGTAGCTTAAAATACTATTAGCGAATTATTTCGCACTAGTTAAATAGAAATTTTTAAAATACTGACAAGCAATAC